>JAWZYV010001145.1:0-476954 GCA_038373885.1 Cheiracanthium punctorium
TTTAAAACTCTTGAACACTTTAATTTAATTCAACATAACAGTCGACCTATAACTTCATTAATGACATAATATAAACAAAATATAAAGATTTCTTTTCTACAACAGTGAAGTCCATTTTTGTTAATTTAAAATTATCTAGGATGATTTATACTTTCAAGTGCAACTTTACCTGAAAATATTATTTTGTTCTTTAACTCCAAAAGTCAAAATCAGCAGCTAAATCACGAAAAAAATATTAGCTTTTTTTATTCAAGAGACAGCAAACTTGCACATTAAATTCCGCTCAGTTATTTCGAATTTCAAACATTTCAGAAATTTTTTCCACAAGTATTTGTGAAAATGTAATGTAAAGAAGCAACGTGAACTGATTATAAATGTGTAACTGGTCTGAAAATTTTGATGGGTGTTTAATACTTCTTTCGACAAGGAACAGAGAGTGCTGAGAGCGTAAGTGAGATTAGAGACCATGTCACGTTTAAGAATCTTTTTCGTTCTCATTTTTCTTTCTTTCCAATGGCACAGTCAGAGGCCTACTGGGGGTTTAACCACGAAGGGAGGCAAATGTTGTTCATTTCCTTATGGGAGTGCCTATTAGGCAGACCAACGTTGACCCCCTATGAGTGATCTCCTAATTTTAAACCAATTCCGGATGAGAGACCTAGTATCTGAAATCGGAATGGTCCCAGAGGTATGGTTTGAACATGGAGAACATTGGAGCTAGAACAGATTTTACGTGCGCAACGTACATTAGCGTACACTGTCCCACGGCAGTTGAGCCAAGAGAGGAATTCACCCTCCCAAGCACTGGCCAAGCCAGTGTTGCTTCACTTTCTGTGTTCTTACGGGAATGGAGCTTAGAGGCTAGGCTACTACAGGGCCGTTTGAGAATCTTTACTTTTTGAAGTACAAAATGAACGGGCATATGCTTTTAGGTTTTAAAGTTCAATGCCTGACAAAATCTTCAGGTTTTAAATTCTTAAATGCAATGCTGAATTTTACAAGTGTTCTTTCAAAAGTCCGACAGCGGGATGAGTCCATTAAACTCGATTCCTACTAGAACACAGAAAGTGTAGCAGAACCGGCTTTAGCCAGTGCTTGGGAGGGTGAACACTGAACACCTCTCTCGACTCAGGCTGCTGTAGACCGTGTGCGCTAAAGTAATCTAGTGTGCTAAAATCAAACGTGGCTTGAATGTCTTCCACTTTTAAACAATCCCACGGAGAGTGCAAATCCAGATACTACTTCTCTCTCATCTGCAATTGGTTCAAAATTAGGAAGCCAATCACAAGGGACAACATTGCCTACTAGATGCCTCCATAATGAAGTCTGCACACTGCAAAAAAAAGTCTGTCAAATTTACAGAAAAAAACTGTCAGCCAGGACGCCAGTTTATTTTCGTATATTTAACAGAAATGTTCTGTAATTTTTTACAGATTCTCTGTTTATATTACAGAAATTTTCTGTGTGTTTTACAGAAGTCTTCCGTAATTTTTTACAGATTCTCCGTTTATTTTACAGAAATCTTCTGTATGTTTTACAGAAGTCTTCCGTAATTTTTACAGATTCTCTGTTTATTTTACAGAAAACGTCTGTGTGTTTTGCAGAAGTTTTCTGTAGTTTTTTACAGATTCTCCGTTTATTTAACAGAAATATTCTGTATGCTTTACAGAAGTCTTCCGTAATTTTTTACAGATTCTCTGTTTATTTTACATAAATCTTCTGTATGTTTTACAGAAGTTTTCCGTAATTTTTTACAGATTCTCCATCAATCTTACAGAAATCCTCTGTGTGTTTTACAGAAGTCCTCTGTAATTTTTTACAGATTCTTCATCAATTTTACAGAAATATTTTGTGTGTTTTACAGAAGTCTTCCGTAATTTTTTACGGAGTTTCTGTTTCTTTTACAGAAATCTATGCGTTTTACTGATTTCTTCTGTATTTTTTAAAATTTTTACAGATTCTCCGTTTATTTTATAGCAATGTTTTGTATTTTTTTTTTTAGATACTCATCTAATTACAGAAATCTGTAATTTTTCCAGATTCCCCGTGTTTTGTCGACCGTATATTTCTGTCAATGTAGCAGACTTTAACCATTTTTTTACAGCTTGATTTAAGGAATTTACAGAAAAAAACAGTTTATTTATGAAATATATTTTGTATTTATAACAACTTTCTTTTGTTTTTAATAATTCAATACCTTACTTAAGATTACTTAAAAAATTTACTTACTTACAATTACTTAAAAAAATTCAGTAATTTTATCATATACTAGCTTCTTTCGACGACCTTGGCCCTGTTAAGTGGTAAAAAAATTCTGCTACGAAATGTTAATGAAAATAAATTCTTGAGTATGTTTTGAAATCATATGTGACATTAATTATTTTCAATCAATTCCATCCAAGGGCATACTTTAAAATTAAGTAACTGTACAAAATAAAATATTAGTGTTGAAAAAAGAAAGATTTATAAGAACGATTGCTATCAATCAAGTAAAACAGTAATCAAAGAAGCTGATTTCAAATGAATCAATGCATTTCAAAGCACGAAAATTTCACAAATCAATGGATCAGGGGTGGGAGTGTAGATGTTCCAAGCATAAAATTTAAAGTTTATTTTTTAATGCTTTCAAAATTATTTCTTGATATTATCCATCAATTTCTATGTTCATGGGAAGGGAAGCGTATCAGTTTGTCATGTCAATTGTCCCTAAATAAATGGTTGGGGTATTTGTAGTAAATGAAGTTAGTGGAAGTATTTACTGTAAGGTTTATTTTTTAGGTGATTGTAGCGCGTCATTGTAGTTAAAATAATATATATGTTTGCTTCTAAACTATTGATTAATGTAGTGATGGCATCGTTCAAGTAAATACTACATATATAGAGTGAAACCTCTGAAAAACAGCTACGTTTGGTCCCATAAAATAATGACCATTTTATGAGACAACCGTTCTTTGGAGGTTCACAATAATGTTAATTCATAGTCTCAATTCATTCTGTAAACTTCTAACAGTGTCTGTTTTAAGAGATGACCAGTCTTCGGAGGTGACTGTTAGTAGAGGTTTTAATGTATATACATATACGCATCTTATTTTTCAGAAATAGTTTTTAGGAGTTTAAAATTACTCTTGCATGATATATCTATGCTTAGATTTTTGTAATATCCATTAATAATCAAAGAAATACGTCAAGAAAAATTGTGAAAAATTAGATTTATTTTAAGAAAAAAAATACAGTATTTATAAAGTATTTACGAAGTACAAACAAAGGAATATTTACAAAGTTTATTGTTTATAATTTTAGAGATCTGCTCTCCAGTATTCATGGGTATTTCTTAATATATAATTAGTGGTCAATTAGCTCATATGCCGACATTTTATTAAGTAAATTGAGAATTTTCATATTAACGGCCTCACGTTTTTTCACATCAGGATTCTTCTTGCATCCTCTGTTAGGATTTATTCCAAGCAAACACCTAGAAACAAAATAATTTACTTCAGTGAATTAAACACATTTAAAAAATCACATTTTACTTTTGACTCATCTATAAACTGAAATTTGTTAGCACAAGCTAGGAGCATAATAATTTTACTTTTCAGCAGTACTTGTTGTAATTCCCCCTCGACAAGCACGTAGCCAGGGAAGGGAAGGCTTGAGGAGCTACGCCCTCTCCCGAAAGTTCAAATATGTATGTTTATATGCAGGGGCGGATTTAGGGAAACAGGTTCTGCAGCCTCAGGTCCTCTACAAGGTCTCTACAACAGGTCCTCTACCAGAGAGGGGCACCCAAGGGGCCCCATTACCACAATCCACCCAGTATTCTAGGGAAGGCTTATATTCTAGGGAAGACAGTTATTCTAGCGAAGACTTATTTCAGTATTTCAGACACTTCAGTACTAAAATACAAAAAGTTCCAGTGTATTTTAAAAAATGATCACTATGCCGCGCCTATGTCGGAGGTTCTTTCTTGCACCTTTCATAGGACACCATGATACCTATGTTTAAGTTATGGTATTTGAATATTTGAGCCTCCCCGAATAAAAATCCTGACCATGGGCCTGCCCTTCCAAATTAAAATGTCAAAATTACCATCTTGTCTTAAAATAGAAGACTGTATGCATGATTGTTATTGAACATTCGAAATAAATTTGCATGATAAAATATTTTTACTACATTTAACAATATGCTTAATTTTCGTCAAATCTTTTTGAAAAAATAATGAATAAGAAAAAAGAATCAAATTTTCAACTTTTTAAAAGGGGAAAGCTCAAATTTTTAAGCATTCCTTTCTTTTTAAATGTAAAACTTTTATAAAGAACTGCTTACAGAGCGATCAGATCTGCGCTAATTTTTAATTACTTTCAACTTAGAAAAATATTGAATAAAACATTTCTATTTATGTTTAGTGTTCCTGATTCAGGATATTGGCCACTGACTACACTTATGATTCGAGAATTTGAAATTTAACCCTTCAATGCATGATTTTTTATATTTTTACCAAACATTTTTTTTCTTCAATATCATGGCTTAAATACATGTGAAAAAATATTTAAAAAAAAATATTTAATTATTTTTATTGATTATTTTTTGAAATTTTAGGTTTGATGCATATATGAATCGTCATGCATTTAGCGCTAAAATGCGAGTCACAATAAAAAATTATTTACTTACACGTAATTGATAAAATTTGGCATAAAACACTTAATTAATTATTGTTTTCAAACAATATTGATTTTAATTGAAATTTTTAATTAAATTTAATTAGTAAAATTGTTAACAGAAAAAATGACAATAACAGAATAAATAAAATCAGAAAAAATGACATGCCAAATACTTTGTACTTGATATACATTCATTACTATCAAATTTATGTTGAATGAAAAATTTTAAAACAATTTCTGTCCTTGTTAGACATAATGCTACAGCACACTTTTCGCATCCAATAAATGTTTGGAACTTGCAAGTTGGCACTTTACAGCGAGTGCGGTTTTCATTCCATACTGACATATGTTCAGTTTTGTCCTGTGGAACACATGTTGGAGGAATCTTTGCCTTTTCACATTGTATTCATTCTTCTGTAAAAGGCTACTGGGTCTTCCCGCTTCACAACAGAACTTTCACCCATTCGACATAGTCCGACTGCAAGCTCACATCGAAAGGCGGCTAGTTTTAACAAATCATTGGGGTCTGCTCCATTTTGTTCTGAAACTCTTTTATATAGCAGCCACGGATTTATGACTGCAAGGTCTAAGAAGTGATAAAACAGTCTCATGTACCACTTTCTTGATCTCAGAGTTATTTTATATCTCCCTATATGACTATCAAGCAAATCTACGCTCCCCATATGTTTAAACCCATATGTGATAAACATGACATCCACCACATGGTATACCTCTGCTCAAAACTAGTGACAACTTGCTTATGTTGGCCTGCTGAAATCGATCTTATGACACTTATCACTGCTGTTTAAAGTTCCATGTTTTTGGATCGATAATAGTGTTTTGGTAGATAAAAATGTTTTGGGTCGACAAGAACTTCACATAAAAAAATATTTTACTTTGTTAGCAATAGCACAATAATAATTAAAAAAATGCTATATAGGATTTAATACTTTTGAAATGCTATCTTTCTCCATACATTTTATTTATTATTAGACAATGATGATTATAATAGAATTAAAGAAACGGGAAAATAGTACTTAGTATAGTTATAAATATTACAAATTGTAAATAAAGGAATTTTGAAATGTAAATATATATATATATATATAATAAATATATATATATATTACTTTGTTAGCAATAGCGCAATTATAATTTTTAAAAAATGCTATATGGGATTAAATACTTTCGAAATGATATGTTTCTCTATAGATTTGATTTATTATTAGAAACTGATGATTATAATAAAATTAAAAAACAGTAGAATAGTATTTATTAGCCAATTCTTTACTCGTAAAAGCATTTAATTACCTGCTGAATTAACATGATTATAAAAAAAAATAATTTAGAAATTTTTCATACAAACAGTATACATTACATAATATTTTATGTACCTAATAAACAACATTGCATGTAAATAATGAATGGGTATGTGTGATTTAAAAATTTGCTTGAAATAAAAGGTATTATGAGATCTTATAATTATAAATTCTGCCCAAATTTTAAACTGATTCATAAATGCATCTAACTGCTCTCTGCAGTGAAGCCTATTCATAAATGCATGTTGATGCATATTTGAATCAAACAAAAAAATTGAAATTTTTCACATAAAAATAATTCTTTGGTTAAATCTAAATATAGAAATGAAAAATAAATACCATGAGCTATATATAGTAAATTTTACAGGTCTCTAAATTAGAATTGAAGAACAGCAACCACTTGACAAGATCATTGAAAATACAGAAATAAGATTTAAACATTTGGCGCTAATTCAATAACAAGTGCTGCTAAATACTGCCATTTACTGGGGAAAATGACAGTTACATATCAATATGGATGTATGAAGATAAAAATCAGCCCAGAAAACCGCCTGTTTTGTGAATTTTTTAAAGCAAAATTCGGTAAAAGTTGGTATGATTCATATATGCATCGCCATGCATTGAAGGGTTAAAACGTTGATGATCAGACTGTATAATAAGCAAAATATTTAAAAAATACTTTTATAACTAGGCACTGATATGAAAGGTTTTAAAATTTATGCATTAAAATAAATAAACAATTTATCTTGCACAAAGCCTCACCATGGCACAGTGGTTATATCACTGAAAATGGTAGACGGCCGAAGTGTGAAGGCCCCGGGTTCGGGTTCCATCGCACATCCGTCGACCTAACCGTTCGGTGTTTTTCGTGGTTTTCTCCGAAACTTAGAGTAAATACGGGTTAGGACCCATTACAAAGACCCCACAGAGGGTAACTCCCTTGTTTTGTCATTCGGACGAGGATTTACAAGTGGACTTCGAGCCAAGCACACAAATCCGATATACATGTTCACAACAGCAGCAGCTAGTCACTATAGCGCAAGCGGGTTGCACAGATGTGTGCTTCGAATGCATATACACAAGTTCATATACGCAATATGCATTTAGTTATTACGAGCAGGCACGTATTCAGGAAACATTTTGGGAGAGGGGCGGGGTCCAAACCGTAAAAAAGGCAAAATTTTTCACAAAAAGACTATCATTATAGTGACAAAAATCAAAATTGCAGGGAGGGGGAGGGAGTGTCCGAACTCCCAGGACCCCCCCCCCTCTCCTCGTTAAATACTTCATATGAGTTTGCAGATAATTTTGGGATTATGTGCGCAGATAGCTTTTTCTTTAATCCGACTCTGGTTGTTAGGAAACTGAAATTGTATTTATTTAAAAGAAAGAAACGGGGTTTGAGGGGGTGGAACCCCCCTCACAGAGTAAATGTTAACTTAAAATATAGTGAATAAGAATTATAAAAAAAATCTATACATCCCTGTTTACGGCGACTATTATGCGGGTAAAATCTACTATATAATATTGTAACTCTAAAGAGCTATTTTTTCTGCTTCAAAACGGGGGTGCGACTATTACGCGAGTGAACACGGTATTCTGCATCAAATGACAATAAACATTGTAAAGAGTTTTAAATCTCCCTGATTTAGAAGAGATTTTTTGCAGAATTCCCTGACTTTTCCAGACATAAAATTTCCCAAATCCCTGAATTCCAAGTCGCCCCTGAATATACAAAAAACTAGAAAATACCCACTGTAAAATTACTTCAAATCAAAATCTAGCTGTTTTTCTCATACAAATGAAAAATTACTTTTAAAACTGAAGAAAATGATTATTGTTTTTGATAATGACATAATTTGTAGAAAAAAGAAAATCACAATGGTATGAAGCTAGAAATATTTCTTTGATAAGATATACTACTCGACATTAAAATTGCTGCACTGTGTTTAGCATGTCACCTTCTTGGTGTTGCTATTTTAATTACCAGTTGTGTATTAATAAAATAAAAAAAACAGTTATATGCTATATACATATAAATTTCACACTTTTTAAATATTGCTATGTGGTTTGATTTATTTATATGTTTGCAAAATTGTAGTTAAAAGTGTTTCATTAACTTTGAAAAAAAAGTGTATAACTATGCTTCTTTGATTCATTTTTACTAGGATTAAGAAATAATAGTATGCAATATGCAAAAAGAATTGCAAAGTGTGTACAAATTTAAAACTACATAACAAATATTACAAGGAAATTATAAATAATTTGTAGATACAATTCTTTTTGCGTTAAAAGTTGCTCTTTTATACGTTAAAAGGTGAAATATATAATTTCTTTAATTTGGTTTACCTCATAAACTTGATTGAGATATATCCATTGATTTAAATTATTGACGGCACTTACGCGTTAGGAAACTTTAAGATACTCCTAGAAAATCAGAATTCTTATTGTAAGTATAGAAGATAGAAATTTATAAGTCTGGGAAGTGTATATATTATATTTGATGTGAAATCCCCAGAGCACACATACACACTAAAAATATCAAAAATCGTTCGGTGTTAGACAACTATTCAAGTACAAACACTGAAAAAATATATATTTATCACAGTGCCGCGATGTTTAATTTCAGCGATATTCTTTCACTTACTGGAGCACTGCAAACAAAATGATTGCGAACAAAAACACTCATTCCAAAATATTTAACATATCGATAACTATATAATAAAAAATGCTAACTACAGTTCTAGGCCCAATTAGCAAGTGCAATGAATATAAACAAACACTATAATAAGGAAATAACTTATGAGAAACAGTTTATGAGTAGTACTTAACTTGTTACATGAAGTTGCTATTCTTCGTTTCCCCCAAAACCAAGAACAATTGCGGTACGTAGTTGTTGTGAACAAGTATATTGGATTTGTGTGGTTGCCTCGAATCCCGCTTATAAATCCTCGTCAGAATGACAACACACACAAGGAAACCTCCCCGAAGCTCACTCACCAAACGTAACGAATTTAATCCAGTCATAAGTATACACTTAAAGAAACCTAATGTGTAAAAATTAGTTGCTATCTCCTCAAATTAAAGCTAAAATTAATTAATAAAAAATGAGTATGAGCCGACAGAATAGAGCCTCTATCGCTACTTGGCGCTTTCTATTTTCTTTTATAAATGCTTTTACAAAAAGATGCTTATTTAATAAGCATTTTCAGTAAGCACAGGTCAGGATTCATCTACAGCCACTATTCACTGGATATCCCGCAGAATATATGGTGGGAAAAAAATCAGGCCGGTAACTGGTTCCGTTTTGGAGAGGGGGGGGGGTGGAGGAAATTGGCCAAAAATATTTTTTAAACATAAAATCTATGCATGCATAGAAGGTTAAACGTAGCTTTTTAGAAGAAGTTTAGCTTTTTAGCGAAATAAGAATTGAAATAAAAAATGGCATTAAAAAAATTTTAAAAAATTGTAAGATAATTTTTTTGGAGGGGAGGGGTTCACCCTATAATTCCCTCCCCCACCCCTTTGATTTGACCCTGAAAGAAATATATTATTGTTTCATTAACACAATGTCAGAAAACTGCTGCACTTAATTTTTTTCCGAAATCCCCAGTTTTTTCGGGATGTTTAATATGTAATGGCTATAACAATCTATTGCTTTTACTTAAAATCGGCATTGTAGTGTAGGAATGTGTCACTGCATTTTTTGATTGAATCTCACTTTCTACTTGCTTCGATCCTCTATGTTCCAGGGTTCGTCTAGAAGGATTTCTAAATTAAAACCTGACTGATCAGCATAAAAATTTGATCGTCTTTTAACAACGAGTCCTTTATAAAGACATTTACATCATTTACGAACGCCTGCGTTAATTTCTTAATGATTTCCTTTGACCGAGAGTTTTTCAGCAAAACAAATTTTGTAACTTTCCTGCTCACAATCTTATTCTTTTTTAAAAATCTGTACTGCCATCCTTTAGATGCGCGGAATTTCAGTCCTAATTCGAATGCCTTTTCTGAAGCCCAAGTTTGTAAATCACAATCATGTACATTTTTCTATAATTTTCTTGCGTGTTAGAAGTGTTAAAACGTATATTTTTTAATTTGATTTAGTTTATATTTATAATCGCCATTCTTCTGAATTTGCTTTTCCCACAGATATAACTGCCTTTTATTTGTAACAAATTTAAAATAATTTTGAACACAACACTCTATAAACTGCGGGATTTTGCCACTATTGTATTCCGCCAGTATTTTACTGCAGTCTCCTTATCTTTTCAAGAAATAAATTGCTTATTTTGCATGATGTCCTCACTGGACATGAAGTCAATGCTTTCGTTTTCTAAACTAGAAAATATAGGATCTTCAGGGGTATCGAGTAATAAGCATTGCTCATTTGCTACCAAATCTGTTGCATTTACTTTCTGATAATTTTGCAAGCTTTCAACAATCTGATTTTGCAGACTTTTTCTTCGTCTGTGCATGGAGACAATGTCATATTTTTCGAAGAAAATTCCGAGTAAAGCATAAAATCAACATTAAGTATATTTGCTCCATAGTATCATCATGTGGATAAAAAGAATAGAATTAAAATATATGCTTCACTTATGCGTAAACTGAATTTGCAGCTTGCAATGTGATAATACAAATAAAAAGAAATTACTTTCTTCAGGGACTTTCAGAACTAAAAGAAAAAGATTATAGGACTTCAGTTTAACTAGTAGAAAACGAGATTAAGCTACTTAAAAACCCAGTACGTTGAAATATAACACGGTATAGCAAACACTGATTTATAAATATTTCGAGTACGTACTCGCGTGAGCGTTTCAACTTTTCGACCAATTATCCCTGTCACCAAATACTAGCTAAAGGGTTACAATTGGCGCGATTTTAACTAATTTTTAACCTTTAATTTCTCAAATTCTATGAGGAGATAGCAGCTAATTTTCACACGTTCCTTTTAGTGTGTACTTGAGATTGTGTGAAATTCGTTCCATTTGGTGAGTGAGCTTTGGGGAGGTTTCCTTGAAAGAGGGGAACCCTCCGTGGGGGTCTTTCGAAGGGGTCCTAATCCGTATTTACGCTAACTTCCGGAGAAAACCACGGAAAACTCTGAACGGTTAACGGTCGACGGACGCGCGATGGGACCCGAACCGAGGACTTTCACACTTCGTCCGTATACCATTTCCAGTGATATAAACGTTGTGTCATGGTGAGGTGAAAGGTACGTATCGTTCGTTAGCCGACCCAGAGCGTCACCTCTGATCAGTGTTTTCCAGAAACTTTTGCACATAAATCGCAAGTAGCTGAAGAAAGAGTCGCTAAGGTGACGTCATAGTATGACGTCAGATCAAATGATGCCCTGCACTGCTTAAAATCATTATGTCGATTTGTCTGGTTGGTCCATTGGTTTCGATGCGTAGTTTTACACATAAAAGTCCCCCCCCCTCCCCTCACCCGTAAGTCTAAAATAAATATATCAAATTCGCAGGTGATTTTTTTCGTTTCTTTTTGAAGGTAAAAAGTCTCGAATTCACAATCAAGTTCCATAACTGTTCTTTTCCCATCATTCAACGCCAAGGACGGATTAAAAGGGAAGACGGAGGGGTAACTGCCCCCCCAAAAAAAGAATTCAACCTTTTTGGAAATATTTTCTACAAAAGAAACCATTTTCCCCCTCCCCTCAATGTTACATGCCACTTTTTACCAAAGAAGGGCGATATTGTTGCTTACAATGAGAGTAAATGCCCCGCTCTGGCACAGTATCTTGCAGCCTACACTGAGGAGACTCAGTTACTAAGATTCTTCTTCTGAGTCCGGTGTTGCTACTCACAATAAGAGTAAATGCCCCTCATCGGTCCAGCGTCTAGCAGTCAACAATGAGGAGACACAACAGTGACTGAGATTCCTCTTCTGTGTCCAGTGTTACTAAATATGTGCCACCATTTAGTTTTCAAACGTGATATCTTCATGTTTATTCAAGTTTTAAAAAAGGTGATTAGTTAAAAAAATATTAATTATACATTGTAATTAAATCATTAATTTTGTTTTTATTGAATGACTACTGGAGATCAACAAAACATAATAATATATTTAGTTAATTTACTACAATGTTTTTTGATAGAAATTATTAAATTTTTACTATTAAGTATTCATCTCTTTTGCAAGTCCATTTAATAACATTATCTATATTCAGGGTGTTTTCTGTTTTTTTAACAAACTTAAATAAATCAATTAATAATCAATTAATGTCTAATTACCTATTGCTTTAACATTAATTATCCTAATTAATCATGTGGCGTGAACATTATTCACAAACACTAAAGTCTCTAAAAATTTTCTAAGTTATTTTAAATGTCCATTTTATGGAAATAAAATAAGAATTCTTACATTTTTTCATGTAACTCCTTTTATTCTTGTGGTGGGGTTTCCCTCCCAGTTAAATAGTACTGTATTAATAATTAATTAATAGTAATCAATCTAATTAATTAACGTATTGCTTTATATCTCGCTAATTACTTATTGATTTAACATTAATTATGTCAATTAATTAATCTAATATATTACGCGGCGCACAGTGGAGTATTCGTATCAAAATCCTGGCCAAAAGTCGAAAATTTTAAATTTGTTTAAAAACAGTAATATATATGTTTTTGAATAGCCTAGTAACTGATGCATCATGTAATGCATGTTTTTCGACCATAATTCATATCCAAAAGATGCAACACTGGGTTTAAAAGCAAGTTTCTTCATTTACGGCAAGAGATTTCAGCGTTTTCTATTACTTCGTCTTGCATTTTTTACGGGCTCTTTAAATTAATTTACTGGTTTGATACTTAGTATAATTGCAGTAAAATATATGTATTTTAATTATATGTATCTATTAGCTTGAAAAAATAATATGACTTTATTTTAAAAAATTGTAAACTTTTTTTTTCTAATTTTTTTTCAAAAATTCGCATTTCAAAAAGCTTTTTGAAGGGGTGTCGCGGCTTGTCACGCCCAATTTCAACTATAATCGTAATTATTACAGTATTGAGTGTCTATTCCAAGAAAAAAATGTTCCCCCAACATCCACCATTTTTATAAAAAAAAATTACTTGTATAGCGCCATTTTTATTTTTTCGATCATTTTTCGACGGGTGATCGCAAAAGCTATACAAACATACGCACTTGTATTTCTCATAAACTATAAATTATGTGCAGGTGTTTGAATAAAGGTATATAAAATTCATTTTAGTCAAGATTTAACATCAGTATTTTAAATTCAGTATGTAATTTCTTATTTTTCTGATGTAAATTTGCTATAAGAAGAAAATTTCTACATATTCCAAAATTGCCCTTTCTTAGTCATGTAAATAGTCCCATCTATTTACAGCTTAGTTTTCTATTTATGTAGTAAATTGTGTCCAAAGCAAAAACTCCCCATTTTTGGTTCTCAAAGGTTGGCAACTGTGACTTCGGGTCATTGAAGTGTGAGTGTGTAAACAGAAAAGTGCTGGCTTGAAATAAATTACTTTCTCCTCGAGCTTGGAATGAGATTTTATGGGTTTGCAAAGGGGGGCATCTTTTAAGCAGTGCCCTTATATGATCTGCTCTAGATAAAGGCCAATGAAAAAGAGCAAGCCTTATAGCAGTGAGACCCTATAACTTCTTCTTCCAGAGGGGTCCGATGGTGCTCTCTCTCTCTCTCTCTCTCTCAAAAAAAAAAAAAAAAAAAAAAAAAAAAAAAGAAGAAGAAGGAGAAGAAAAAGAAAGTGATTCTGAGTGAAGACGAATATCAGAGTTCAAAAGAATCGGAATGAGAAAGTTAATCTTCATAAGTCATTAGAAAACTAAGATCCAAATAGTAACTACATTTAGAAAAGTGGAAAATCTGAAAACTTTTATGATAAAAATTGATTTATAGATAAGTAGTATTATATTTATAAGTATTATTAAAAGTAAAGTATTACATTTATATATTTTTATTGTGGTTAAGGCAGCGTTTCTTAACCTTTGGGGCGCGCCCCCCAAGGAGGCGCAGAGCGTTTCCAGGGGAGGCACGAGAAAAACCAAAGAGCAAGTAATGATGCACGATTTTTAAAAATCGCCTAATTTATTCTCATTTTTACTCAAAAATATATCCATTTTCGCTTAAAATGTTCATTCAAACTTTACTGATAACATTATTTTGTAGAAAATTCGAGTAAATGTACATTGTTAAAGATTAAAAAACTGAATGTATGCTGAACAATGTGAAGGGGGGGGGGTGCTACCGTAAGTTAACCTTTGTTGGGAGGGGGCGAAGTTAAATGGTTGAGAACCGCTGGGTTAAGGCACGGCTATTTTCCTCACGGGAAGGTTGCCTTGGCGGAGGGCTTTTTAAGAGGCTCTAATGCGTATTCACGTGACATCTGGAGAAAATCGCCCAAAACTCCAGACCGTTAGATCGACAGCCGTGTGGTATTCCATTTATAAGTGGTATTATACAAAAGCAGTACTTCCCAGTAAGGGGCACTCCCCGGACAAGACATTTGTTAGAAACCAACTTCGAGTCGTTTAGCGATATATCGCCAAATTTGGCGACAACACGCTTTTTTATATAATTTAAGAAGTATATAATACTAAAAAGTAAGTCAAAAGTCAACAGTAATGATTTTAACGTTAAAACACATGAAAAATATTTTTGGCCAGGATTTTGACACAAATACTCCACTGTGCGGCGTCAACATTATCGACAAACACTAAAGTACTTAAAACTGTTCTAAGTCCAAACGAGCCGTGTTACGCCAACGCGCCCAGTGAACAAAATCCATACATAACATCAAACACTTACCTGAACCTACGTATGCAGTTGTAACTAAATATACCGTCCCTTTTCTCCAGCTCCAGCTAACGACACGTAGTACAATGTCTTGCCGTTTTAATTGCGCCGGAGGAGAAATGAACCTCAAGGTTGAGCAATGACGTCTTCGTCTAGTACGCATGCGCGGATGAAGATAAAACAGAAAAATACTGTGTTTTCTTACGAACAGACTTATTCTGTAAATAATACGAGTAATTTCTGAACGTTTTACAGACTTTTTTTGCAGTGCAGTTGACCAGGCCGTACTGTTAATACTTGGCTTTTGAAACTGAAAAAAACCTTGTATCTGCTATCATATGTGGAGATTCTTACTTCAATATGAATTACCTTCCAAAATTATCAATTTCAACTTAATTCTTTTAAATCACGAATAATAATTCGAGTTGATAAGAACGTGAAAACGAGAGAGAGTGCATTCAACGGTTCAGAATTTTTAGTATATGTTGTTACACAAGTTTCCTTAAAAAATTTAATATTAGTTAAATGCTTTATACTTATTAAGGAGATTCAGTATTAAAATTAACAATAATTATTATTAATAAAATGCACTAAAATTACAGTTTTACACTATTAAAGCTATAGATATTAAAAACGCGGAACATATTAATTATGAGATCTCTATGGCATGTAAATGTTATTAGTATAAATAAAATGAGTACTTTGGAGAGAATTTGATAAATGTCATTGTGTGAAAAACGTTTAACGTTTTTACACCTTAACAAGCTAATAAAGTAACAGGAAAATCTTTGTTACTTTTTTTTTCTAAAAATATACTTATTTTGCGCGGCTATATAAATAACTTTACCATAATTTTGTGATAAATTTTTAATCTGCAATATAAATATAATTTCTACTTATTTGTTACTATTGAAAACATCTTTTTAATCGGTTCGAAGCAAAAGTGGTTAAAGACTTGCTTTGATTCATGTTAATATGCATAGTTTGAGCTCATACGTATTTAGGTAATCTAAAAGAATTTGCCAAAATTTATTTTGATAATATTACAGCTATTTACAAGTACAAGTAGCTAAATCACAAACCCCGCAGCCCAAAAAAAGAAAGAATAGAAAAGAAAACTGAAAAGGAATTATACAGATAGGATAAATTTTTAATATTTTAGATGTCAGCCTTAAAATATCTTGTTTTTCTAAAAAGTTATGTTAATAACACTCTGAATGCTAATCTAAACTAATTATTCAAGCACTTTTTCCGGAATGCCATTTCCCTTTCTAAAAGGTGTATCTTTAAAATGCAATTTCGATGTTTGTGTTTTTCCCAATCCAGGAACAACATCGCTCCATTTTTCATCTGATTTCTTAAATTTATGACATAAAGAAGTCAAACACTAGTATATTAGGAGGACATAAATAACTTATTTTTCATACCTGCACTCTACTTTAATGAAATTCACAAGAGGCTTTGGCATATCATAAATTGTCCAACATTTCTTTTTGTTCTTTTTAGCAGAAAGATACTTTTAAATATTTTTTCAGACAGTTGAATTTTTTTCAATTGAAATTTAATTTGCATAATAAAAGGAGCAGAAGCATTTGAGTGCACTTTCTAAAATCCTTCTATGCATTCTTTTTTGCTTTTAGGTAATGAAATACGTTTCTCGTATTGATCTTTAAAATCGTAGCTGTATTTTTACACTTAGCATTATTTGTTCTATCGTTTCTCCTTCATTCAACGTTGTGTCAATTTCTTTTCCTTCTGAAAAATTACTATTTTGATGGAATGCTAAGATAAAATATGAGTTATTCTTTGTGTTTTCCTTATATGTTGGATCGATGATTTTATTTATGGATTAAAATATTTTACTTGTTGCATTAACGATGCTGTACTATATCCAAGACTGCTCAAAATAATATTGGCATACCGGGGAACAAGGAAAATCCTCCGGGGGAGCCGATCGCAAAGCAGTTTACAGCTTTATTTCTCTCGGTTGACAGGTTTCCATTTCATGTCCCAGCAGCTCCTCTCTTAATCACTACAATACACATTACAACACAATAAACTCAAAACAGAATAATTTTTCAGCACATATGGATCATTCTTTCACAAGCACTGAGAACATTCACTTGTACTGTTCACTTATCATGCATATGCATTTACCATATCTCACAAAATAAAAAAGGGGAAGGTGGCCCAAAATGATCCCCTTAAAAATTAAAATTTGTTTAAAATAACATAAATGTTTAAATAAAACTTTGGTCCTTTGCTAGAATATGTTACAGTACATTTTACATCATAAGCATATTTTAATAATATTTTAAAAGTACAATGAGTAATGAAAGCAATAGAATTTTTAGAAAGTGTCTAAAGGATCGTTTTATCCTTAACCTAAGGGCAAAATGATCCTTCATTTGGAAATAATTTTAAATTCGAAACACAAAATTATGAGCAATATATATATAAGCATTTATTACTATACATAATGAAATAAAATAAATTTTACAACAATGTAGTATGCATGATTTATTTTATGAAAATTTTAAAATAAAAAAGTGTTACAAACAATAAAATGGAATCTTTTAAAATTAAAATTAAAAAACAATGGCCTACAATAAACGCAGAAATAAATTAAACAATGTAATGGGGAGTCTTTCATTTTGAGAACAATTAAAGGGCTGCCATGACACGTAGGACCCGGTACTGAAGTTTCCTCTGCCAATGGATCATTTTACCCAGCTAAATGGCTTCCTACTTTAAGTCATATTACTGGAACACGCCGAGAAACATAACAAACGTAGCAAGTGTAATTCACATTTAAAAACATACTCCATTCAGTAAACCAAGACATATTTATGCGCACTAAAAACTGTATTTCTAAATAAATAGGAAAGTTAGAGCTTACCTTATAAGAGATATTATAAGCAGTTTTTTGAAGAACTCAGACATGTAATGCATCGATCGCTTAAATACCGCAATTTCTTCTTCTTGACTTGGAGCAATTAGTTTATGTGCTACCTGGTAGATAGCACTGCCATTATCTAAGAAAACATACGTGGATCTTTTTGCCAGATAGGATCATTTTGGGCCACCTTCCCCTACAATATACATACACTATACCACAAAATAAAGCATCACAACACACATGTGATATTTTAAAAAATGAAATATTACAAGATAACAAAATGTCCAGTATTAAAATAATTCACAACGTACAGTGTACAACACGATTTACAGTAACATTCATTATAATAAACTCTCTCCATCGTCCCTATTTCTTAACATTTTAGTTTACCAGCTCTCTCTTTTCCTTAATTTCTTTTGTGTAATAGTGTTATGTAATCGTGTTATGAAATAGTGTTTGTAGTATACTGTAATTTTGACATATTTCTCTTAAATAATCCCTCTTTTCTATCAGTGACATAAATTGCTGAGCGATATCTACAAAATTACTGGATTTGAAGTAACGCTTCATCAAAGGACAATTTTCAATGTAGTGTAACGGATATCCTGTTTTTCCGCAATGTCATAAATTATCTGCTTTCTTCTGTATTAGTAACAAATATGCCAGAAAATATTCGTTGCCAGTCAGAAATGTAACAACATATTTGGGGGTGTAATACAAGCGAATAGTTTTAATATGGTTAAAAATATACCTACCCTGCTCTGTATTATTCCACGTGTGGCCTAGTATAATTTATTATGAATTTTTTTATGGAATTTGGAGCTATTGCTTTCAGTGCCTCCAGTATTATTTATGTACAAGGATATTGATTTCTATAGGCTTCAACTGTAGCTTTGTTGTCTGTTAAAATATGAATATTTTTGTAATTATTTCCTACTGACCATTGAATGGCTTTTTGTATAACAAGTTGCTATGCTTGGTAGACAGAGTTAATGGCTCTTTCGTTAAAATCATACATACAACTGACTTGATAATGGACTGTAGACTAAGGCAATCCCCAAGGACATCCTAGATCCATCTGTAAAAATCATAAGATATTCGTGCTTATTATTCTGCGGAAATTTTTTTATTATACTTCTGTACAAATCTATTGTGCTCTTGACTATTTTCTTTTCTGTCTCATGGTTCAATGGTTTCTCCGTTTATCATTATTCTTATATTGTTGTTATTTAAATTAAGTTTTTTCATCTTAGATTGCAATGTGATTTTGATAGGACGAATACCCGCTGTAAACATTTTGGTTTACCAGCTCTGTGACGAAGTTCACATATTTTTCGCGTCTTAAAATAATGTTCCTATGTTTCGTCTTTCTAAATCAAAAGTACGTATTCCGTATTAATCTCTCTCCCCTTCGTGTTTTCGGCTCGATAATATATTCTTCCTTTTGCGCGACGCTATGTCTGGGATTTTTCGGGGTTTCCCTTCTAAATTAATTTCGCTTTAGCATATGCTGTGTTAGTTCTTAGCGCCTCCCGGTCTCCGTCGGTGTTTTCTCACAGGGTTGTAGCCTTTCGTATTGGCATCGCCAAATTCTGGCACTTCTGTATTGGCATCAATCATTTAAATCCGTTTGTTTCAAATTTTTATATTGTTTACGCCTACCGGACGGTGGTTGTCACGTGGGGCAGTGGCTTATGAGTGCTCATATTTTACTCGCCAACCTGTAGAGAGCTGGCAGTTTTGTAGGAAGATTTGAAAGACTTCTCGATTGCTCTCCGTCAGAGGAGGTTGTGTTCATTTTTTTATGGAACTCCGGCATGCCGTGTGGCCGGAACAATTAGATAGGTTCCTGGTGTTTTTTTTTTATGAAGCAATGTGCGGTGCGTAATTGAACTTGTTTCTTTAATAACTGTTTTCTGAAGATACCTACAATAAAGTGCAGCTTTTTGTGTATTCCAGTTGTCCGTCAGTTTTTCTCAAATACCTTTTGTACACTATACGTCATGTGAGCGGCCGAGGGAACGTTTCTCTTAATCGTCCTCCGACAACTCCCTCATATAAACTTGGTGCGTCATGACCAGCTCGTTTCCACGAGTAGTTGTTTCCGGCACATCACCGGCTGTCGGAGTTTCCTTTTGCCCAAGTATGAATGTGCAAAAAAAAAAAAAAAAAAAAAAACTGTCCCTTCTTAAGCAAAACAAATTTTCTGCGGACTCTCCCGTCTCCATGTCATCGGAATTTTGATGTCTCCCTGCGGTGATTCAGTAACTGCTCCTTGTGCTGTGAACTTTCTCGGATTTTTCTGAGGGATGAGAGGATTTTTGATTACCCAGCGTTGTGCGACCGAAAAGAATTTGCTGATACCTGTGTTCTTCGTATCTACATTTTACGTAGTGGCCGTTCCGGTGTTACGATGCTCTTCTGGTTTCGCCTCGCGCTTCTGGTTTCGCGGCCCTGTGTTTTTTTTCGCTACCGTGTTAGTTGTGCCCGAAGTCCTATGTTTCCTGTATTTCGCCGATACCTCTGAGTCAACTCTAGCGGAAACCGTGAGACGAGTGTGGTGTTCAGAATTATGTGTGTTTTTATAATGGATTCGGAACTTTTATGTGTGTCACAAGGATAAATGTTTTGATTTTCATTCATAAGAGGATAATTTTTGCGTTTTGTGTGTTTTATGTCATTTTTGTAGGTAAGTCATTATTTTTATTATTGTAGAATGTCTAAAATTTCTGATTTTTCTGTTAATATTCCATCATTTGATGGTAATGCCGTAGAATTAAAACATTTCTTTGGTATATTGGAAGACTTAGCATCTTTAAACAAATGGTCAGAAGAAAAAACTATTTTGTATTTCAAGACTAAACTAATTGGTCCAGCATTACAGTTTTTTATTGAAAATGAGGTTGTAAATAAAGCGAGAGATTTTGATGTAATCAAATTAGAATTTGAAAAATATTTTTGTAATAATGAAATTCTAGCTCCAGTAACCCAGCTCAATAATTTGAAATTTGAAGATTTTAACTCTGTAACTGCTTTTGTTCATCGATTAAATGTTTTGGTTTCTAAGGTATATAAAATTAAAGATTCTCAAGCTCTTGATGATATTAAATATGTTAAATTGATGTCGGCTTTGCCATCTAACATTAGAGTTAAAATTTTGGAGGATAACATAACTGACTATTCTAAAGCTGTTGTGCGTGCCCAGCAATTACAAAATATTGCACAATCTGAATCACTTGTTTTGGCTAATCAACAAAAAGCCCCAGTGTTTGCTATTTCTGAAAAAATTGAAGAATTAGCTTCAAAAATTAATGATTTGACTTTTAAAAATTCTACTTCTGGTTCTGCTGACACCAATCGTAATGCTTCTGCTTCTGCTTCTGAGCGACGGAATCTTTTCAGACAACGTAGACCTCATAATACACAGTTTAAAAACAGAAATACAGTTTTGCAAAATTATGACAGACATAGAGGTCAAAGTATTATTATCTGCCAATTGTGCTCCGGCAGACATCATTCTGCACGCCAGTGTAGAAAATTTAAAGTTTTGCACAATACTCCACAAAATAATAATGTTGGTCGTCGACCCAACTTCCGAAATTCAGGAAGAAATTTTTCTAATGACTGTAATTTAAACTAATTTCGAGGTGTGATTTGACTGGTGGGAACACATCTCGTTCTTTCATACATACACCAGACAATTTCCCAATTTTGTCTAAAAATTTACCAAAAGTGTCTAATGAGCGTAGAGTTCGTTCTTGTTCGACTCAGACTATTGTACCTGTTACCATTGCTGAATCTAAATATGTACAGACTGATAATATTTTTGAAGATGAAAAACGAAATGAATATTTTATTGCAAATGTGAACAATGATTGTAATTTATTACCAATAATTGAAGTGATGGTGAATAAACAAAAACTTAAATTCTTGATTGATACTGGTAGTTCTATTTCTTTGCTTACAAGGGATGTTTTTAATGAAATTAAATCTAAAATCAATTACAAACACCTGGCTTCTTCAGTCACTATATCTACAATTAATTCAAAAATAAAATTCTCTGCTTGTATTAAATTAACCTTTAAAATTAAATCAATGTTTTTTCACCACTGCTTCTATATTGTTGACATTCCAGTTAATGAACATTTTGATGGTATTTTGGGTTTTCCTTTTTTAAGAGAAAACAATATTTCAATTGATATGAAAAATTCTTGTCTTATGGTTAATGATTTAAAGGTATATTTTCTAAATAATAAAGACTCTAGCAATATGCATGTGTGTGCAACTGATAATAATGAAAAAGGTCCTAATTCAATTAAAGTAAATGACAATTCTGTTTGTCTATGTCAAAAGGTCATTTTAGAGCCGGATGAGCATATTTATGCTCAGGTTTGTTGTGATAATAAGTCTAGCACTGAATATTTTCTTTTTTCACCAAATGATGCTGAAAATTACATTTCTTATGAGGCTTGTTATTTAAATGAACACTTTAATCAAAACAAAAATGGTAACAAGTGCTCTCAAAAATTTTCTATATTTATTCATAATGTATCTGAACAGAAAATTCATTTAAATAAGAATACTAAGATTGGTAATATTTATGATATTGATGAAGTTAAAGAAAGAGACCTAACCGATGATTCTGAGAATTTTCAAATGTGTAATTTAATACAGCCTTCATCAGAAGTGCTTAATAAAAGAAAACAGCAATTAACTTCATCTGATTTTGACTTAGAACATTTGGAATGTAATGAACAAAGTGAATTAAGTAGTTTATTACTAAGCAATTTTGCTGCTTTTTCAAAAGATATGTCTACTTTAGGACACACTGACAGAGTTATTCCTGTGTTGAACTTTACTAATGATTTTCCAATAAAAACATTGCCATTTCCAATTCCTCAGGCTCTTCAAAGTGAAGCTAAAGAGCAAATAGACCAATTACTGAATGTAGGTATAATTGAACGTAACTGTTCTGAATGGGCATGTCCTGTAATTTTAGTAAAGAAAAAGCCTGACTCTTCTGGCAAACAGAAGTATAGGTTAGCCCTTGATTTGCGTATGTTAAATTCTGTCATACAAGGTTCATCATATCCTTTACCTAAAATTCAGACAATTATTGCTAATCTATCAACATATAAATTTTTCACCAGTTTAGATTTACAACAGGCTTATCATCAAATAGATTTACCAAAAGATTTACAAGATAAATTAACTTTCACTTCTCAGTTTGGCTCATTTAAATATAAAAGAATGGTTTTCGGTTTGAAATCCGCTGCCTCAACTTTTCAGGCTCTTATGGATCTTTTACTAGACGAGGTTAACTCAGATGGAATTTTCGCATATCAGGATGATCTTATTATAGGATCACATTCTTTTGAAGACACTGTACATAAACTTGAAAAAGTTTTAAAAGTTTTATGTAAATATAATTTGACACTTGCTCCTACTAAATGTTCTTTTCATAAAACATCAACAAACTATTTGGGTTTTCATATTGAAAATCATTTTATCAAGCCTATTCAATGTAACATTGCAAAAGTTGTTTCTTTTCCAACTCCTACAACAAAAAAACAATTAAAACGCTTTATTGGTTTGGCAACTTTTTACAAACACTTAATTCCTGCATTTTCTGAGTTATCTCAACCTTTGATTCAATTAACTACTCCTAAAGCTAAATTTGTTTGGACTTCTACACATGAACAAAATTTTCAAAAGATGCAACAAATATTTTTCTCTGAACCTATGGTAAGACTTCCTGACTGGAATAAGACTTTTTATTTAAATACTGATGCTTCCAACATTTCTATAAGTGCTTGTCTTTTACAAATGTATGATAATAAACTACTTCCAGTTGCTTATTTTTCCAAATCGTTAAATAAAGCTGAGCAAAAGTATCCTGCTCTTAAGTTGGAACTAATGGCTATATATAAATCTGTTAATGCCTTTAAATATTATTTGTATAATAGACATTTCATAATTCTTTCTGATAGTGCTCCTTTGAAAAAATACAAAAAGACTACCAACCCAGCTGACATAATCACAAGGTGGTTACTTGAGTTGTCAGAATATTCATTTAGTTTTCAGCACATTGCTGGATCTAAAAATGTACTTGCTGACTATTTATCTAGGGACAACTTTGAAAATAATACTGAAACTCTTGACAGTAATCCTCAGTTAATTTATGATAAAGGTGTTATACCAATTGTTGATAATGTTCCTAAAAATAATGAATATGTGAACTTTTTAGTTACGAAAAATTCAAATAGTACTGATCCACTGTTGGAAATTTCAAATGAAACTTTTTTCAGAGAGCAAAATGCTGATCCTGAGTTGTCTGTCATTTATAATGAAATTTTAAGTAAGGGTTCCTCTGCAACTCATCCTGCCTTTTTTATTCATCCAGAAACTATGTTATTGATGTGTGAAAAGTATAATGTTCATAATCAAACTTATCATCATGTAATTGTTGTTCCACATTCGTTAAAAGCAAAAGCTTTAACAATTTCTCATCTGTCACATTATGGTTTAAAAAAGACTTACGAATTTCTAACAAGGAAGTATTTTTGGAAAGGTATTTATACTGATACTGTCAATTTTGTTGCCTCTTGTACTGTATGTTTACAGGTGAAACATCATCCTACTCGACCTGCTCCTTTACAACAAACATACACACCAACTTATCCAGGACATACTATTGCTATTGACCTTGTTGGTCCTTTCAGTAATGGTCGTACTGTTCTAACAATCACTGATCATTTCTCTCGCCATATGGAGCTTGTGCCTCTTACTTCTACGTCTGCTAATGTAATAGTCGAGGCTCTTTTTAAATATTTTACAACTTTTGGCCGTCCTGCAGTGATTTTGTCAGATTTAGGGCCACAGTTTGTTGCCTCAATTTATAATCATTTTCATGACAAACTTGGTATAAAAATTAATCATTCTTCGGCTGGTCATCCACAATGTAATTCGATTGCTGAACGCATAAATACTTCCATTAAATACTCTGTAAATTCTTTATTACTTGATGGCCACAACTTCGAACATGCAATTTTAATTCACAAATCTTTGTATAATGGTTCAACACATTCAACTACTGGTTTTACACCCAATTTATTACATTTTGGCAGAGAATTATCACTTATTTTTGACACATTTAACTTTGAGACAACTCCGCCAAATCTTAATGACATACACACTTATAAATTAATGCAAGAATTAGACTCTATTTATAAGAAAGCTTATCAAAACATTATTTCTTCACAAACGATTCGCTTTCAGAGACACTCACAACATGCTAGGCTCAGAGATTTAAATGTAAATGACATTGTTTATAAAAAGTCTTTGGATAAATTTAAACCTAAATTCACAGGTCCTTATGTGATCACTGAAAAACACTCACCTGTTTCTTTCTCTATTAGACGTTTGCAAGCTCCCCATCTCGAACCTCAGAGAGTACATATTGATAGATTAATTTTAGCTCCTCCACGTTCTGAATATCTTTCTTTACATAGTAATAATCACTACCATAATGGTGTTACAGATAATTTTAATCTACCTACAACTTCACATAATCAGTATAATTTAAGACCTAGAAAGTAGATGCATGTTTTCGTTTTAGTAATGGCGTGTTTGTGAAGGTACCCACAGACACTTCCTTGCTTTGTACACTGTTGTATAATATCTTGTTTGTATCTGGCTGGTCCAGTATTTTTAAAGATGTACACTTCAGTATACTGTATGATATGTATCTCTTTTTCATGAAACTTAGTTAATCAAGTTGTTGTTAATTTAAAAAAAAAAAAAAAAAAAAAAAAAAAGAGGAACAATAGTTTTCTGTAGGTGAGCTAATGGTTGTTGGGAATCATTTCTTTTGTTGGTGTCATGCTTTGTTTTTTTCTTATTGGCGGTCCCTTTTTGTAATTTTCCCTGAAGCTAAGTCGTTCCAAATTTACAAGTCCCATGCGCCCCGTTGTTGAGAAGAGATTTAGCTTCTGTTCACATGTGCTTTTTGCACTTTTGTAAGTTTTAACTTACACTTTCTCACACTGTCACTTTGGTCTCCATGTTTTGCTACACATATAGGTGCTACTTGACATTCTTTTTCCCCCCTGTCGGAACTTGAATGCCTTGTGCATGCCTCGCCCGTGTCCCCATAGGATACTTGTTACGCTCGCGTTTTTTTTTGGTAACAAGATTAACTTTTGATGCATTGTCAACCTTGTCATGCATCCGTCTTTTGTCGCTGTGTCAGCACAATTGACTTTTCTTTTTCTTTTCTACACAATTTAATGGGTTTTTCTAACCTGCACCTTCTTTACACACACAAACATACATTTTCTTTTGTGTTTACCATTTTTTGCAAATATTGTTTATGTTCATGTTTCGTCTGTTTGAAAGTTTCCTGTTTTGGGTCACAAAAATCTTAATTTGTTTTGAAGCTCATGTTTAAAAAAAAAAAAAAAAAAAAAAAAAAAAATATTTATATATGTTTTGATATTTTTATTCATTGAAAGTTTTTATTATGTTTTTCACGAAGTAAAAGTTGTTTCATATTAAAAAAATATATTAATAAATAAATAAACAAACTTTAAGAAAAAAGAGAGAGTTTGTTTTGAAAGTTGATAGCAATACCTGTACTGCAACTAAATTGCATTGGACACATTTCAGGTATTTGATTGCAATCATTTTGACTTGATTTATTTAAATTATGTCATGACTTTTATTAGAATCTTCTTTGACATTCATTTAATTAGAAGCTTCATCTTTGAACTTTATTTTAAAATTTAAACCTGATTAAGTGCACTAAGTATATTTGAGATTTGTTAATAATATTGAGAAACTTTCATTTCTTATTTTGCATGGACGTTGATAATGCAAAGGACTTCGAAAGTAAATTTTTTGCCAGTTCAAAGCTATCTGCAATGTTATCTGCAAAGTTATCTGCAATGTTTTCTGCAAAGTTGTTTTTATAAAGAGATCTCACATTTATGACGTCATATGTACATATATTATTTTGAATATTCAAGGTTATTTTTCTTTAGTTTTTGCACATGTGTAATTTTGATATGTAATGGATAATTGAATCGTTTTATATTGTTTTATTTGTAGCAGAATATTGTTGATATTTTTGCAAATGGTGTTTTGTGATGTATTTTATAATATGTTATGTTATTTGGTATTGTATTTTTGTGATGAGCCCTCATAAGCGCTGCATGTTAGGCTTTCTGTTTAATTCAAGGGTTAAAGTTCTTTGTTTAAAAAAAAATTTCTGGCGTCAAAATTTTTTTGTTGGGCTGTGGAGAGATATATGTGACGAAGTTCACATATTTTTCGCGTCTTAAAATAATGTTCCTATGTTTCGTCTTTCTAAATCAAAAGTACGTATTCCGTATTAATCTCTCTCCCCTTCGTGTTTTCGGCTCGATAATATATTCTTCCTTTTGCGCGACGCTATGTCTGGGATTTTTCGGGGTTTCCCTTCTAAATTAATTTCGCTTTAGCATATGCTGTGTTAGTTCTTAGCGCCTCCCGGTCTCCGTCGGTGTTTTCTCACAGGGTTGTAGCCTTTCGTATTGGCATCGCCAAATTCTGGCACTTCTGTATTGGCATCAATCATTTAAATCCGTTTGTTTCAAATTTTTATATTGTTTACGCCTACCGGACGGTGGTTGTCACGTGGGGCAGTGGCTTATGAGTGCTCATATTTTACTCGCCAACCTGTAGAGAGCTGGCAGTTTTGTAGGAAGATTTGAAAGACTTCTCGATTGCTCTCCGTCAGAGGAGGTTGTGTTCATTTTTTTATGGAACTCCGGCATGCCGTGTGGCCGGAACAATTAGATAGGTTCCTGGTGTTTTTTTTTTTATGAAGCAATGTGCGGTGCGTAATTGAACTTGTTTCTTTAATAACTGTTTTCTGAAGATACCTACAATAAAGTGCAGCTTTTTGTGTATTCCAGTTGTCCGTCAGTTTTTCTCAAATACCTTTTGTACACTATACGTCATGTGAGCGGCCGAGGGAACGTTTCTCTTAATCGTCCTCCGACAACTCCCTCATAAGCTCTCTCTCTCTTTTCCTTAATTTCTTTTGTGTAATAGTGTTATGTAATCGTGTTATGGAATAGTGTTTGTAGTATACTGTAATTTTGACATATTTCTCTTAAATAATTCCTCTTTTCTAAACTACCTATTGACGATGTTCTTCGAAAGTCTTTCGTTATTTGTAACAATGTATTAGGCTGAAGTGAGTTTTGTTTATTTTTGTCAGTAAGAGTCAGTTCTGGGGAACAGAACGGTGCACCTTAATCTATTTGTTTTTCTAGCACCATCTTGTACCATATTTTTAGAGTTTAGAGATTGATTTCCCATTTTATATGTGAGACACACATTAGGTTCTTTAGAAAGTCACATGTTTTAAGTTGATGTTATTAAGATGTTCCTGCCAATTCTGTCAGTTATCCAGAACGACGCCTAAATAGTTAAGATGTTTTACTATAGGTGTTGTTTGCCCTTCAAGTTTAAATAAGGGATTTCTTTTTTGAAGCTTTTTTCCAACCTCTCTTTTCCCATATATCATAGCTTTTGCCTTTGTAAGGGAAATTTTTAAGTTGTATTTTAGGCATATTGTGTTAAAGAATTTTATTTGTTGATTTACTTTGGTTTCTATCTCCGGTCTGGTATCCGCGGATAGAAACCAAGAAAGGTTCAAGAAAGCCTTAAAAATAATTATTCCCCCGCCCCTTTTACATTTCACGGATATGAATCATCGACTATCTTGGGTTTACGGTGTTTTATTATTATATTATTAATGCTAGCCAATTAAAAAAACTTAATTATACAATATAGTGAAATTGAAAAAGAAAACAAAATCTTGCAGTTTCCACTTTTTGAGATTGTTTTGTTGCAAGAGAGACATGGGAAATGTACTACCTTTTTTCTGTTTTTCAAAAACAGCCCATGAAAAAGTTAAGCATTTCCCGCTAATATATTTTTCAGTTTTTCATTTGACATTCACTGCACGGCCTCCGATTCCATCTACAGGAAATCAAATGTTGAAATTTTCATGCTTTCATGCATTAGTGTTTTATTGAACGCATCCTTTCTGAATCTGACTTCTAAATATAATTCTTTTTATCCGCTAGCATGAAGCAATGGATTTATATTTAAGGTCAATTGTCATCTACCGGGCTAAAGTTTGTTAAGCTGTTCCAATTTTTCCAAATGCCGCAACCTCTGCTAGGGTGTTGAAATGTTATCACACATATGTAAAAGAGATAAAATGCAAAATAAGTAAAATAATTACTTTTGAAGTGCCAGCAAGTGAATGTTCTATTTTTTGGCACTAAGGTGCTATTTCTTTCAAACCTTTTCGTTTTTAGACTAATTAGAGTTAGTATTATAAAATTAGCGGCATAGGCCCACGTTTTCATATTTTAAATTATACTCTTTCAGAATTTTGTCAGCTACTATTATCTAATGCAAGTGTAATATAGAGCATCCCTGAGGACACCCCTTAAAATTTGTTTTTGTATTGTTAATCCTTAAGGTTTAACTATTGTGCCTATGTCCTGGGGATAATCCATTAGAACTGATTTGAGATAATTAGGTAAAGGAAGTTGGGCTATAATATTGTTCTAAAATCTAAGTTACCAAAGACACCCTGACTATCATACAATACTGAAGTGCAAATTTTATGCGCTTCAAAAAATTTTAGTATTCTTTTATTTGTTTTACTTAGAAGGAAAACAGTATTGTGAGATTCGCGGAAGCCAAATATTGCTGGTTTACTGAATGTTTCAAACTGTTTGATTGGTTCGACAGGATTTTGACTTAACCTCTATATTACCAATTAGAAAAAAGTTTTCTAATGGCATGAAGTTACTGTTTATGCCATAAATTTCACGAAGGGCCCTTATAGTTTAGAAAATAGAAAAAATAACTTTTTAGGATGACTCCGTATACAAAAATGTCTAATTAGAAAAATAAAGTCCGACCTTTGAAAAGGTTTTTGTTTTATTTAAAGCATAATACTTTATTAGTTGTTGAAAATTGAACTTTTTCAGCGAATTACTACTCTTTCGGTGATTAAAAACCCAATTTAATAATCTTGAAGATTTGTGCAGAAACTGAATATAAACATTTATTTCTTATATGCGTGTTTTGTATAAACATAACCTAAATAACTTCTTGAATATTGAGTAACGTAAATTCTTATAATAGTTTTTATTTAGTTCCCAATATTCGAATGTGGGTTGAAATCTAATGCAATTTTAAAATCAAGGTGTACCGATTACTTTAAATACAATAAGTATGACGTCAAAAGAGGTCTAAAAATCAAAATACTTTTAACTAGTTTAGAAAAACTGATTAAAATTATCAAGGATTTATTTTCTTATTCTAAAGAAAACATCGTTGCATTTTTCGCAACATACAGTAAAAAATAATTTACATGGTTTATGCACAATACAAAAGTGCTTTTGTTTTCATACTGATGTAAAATGCAAAACGAACATCTTTTACAGACATTCTATCTAAAAATCCATTTCCCATTTCTTCTGCCCGTTTTCAAATGCAATATGTATTTCACCATGAACGTTCTGCTACGACCTAATATCTGAGATAAAATGTGAAATATTTTCCATAAAATGATGAAAAGTTGGCTTACACGCATTTGGATAAGAACTGCAACTTATCTTCAGACTTACACGAGCGCACACGTGGATGTTTTAAGATATAACTCTTCTCTAAAATTCTCCGCTTGGGTATTATAAAAACACGGATTTGGGATATGTATGCATGGCATATCTGACAAATTGGTGTTGTACGGGTTTATGTAGAACATTTACAGTTTTACATAATATTTTTTCCCCTAGACTTGTGAGAATTTTGCATTGTAAACCTCGGAATGCTTTGAAAAATTAGAGAGCAGCTATGTAAATGCATTTTATGGCGTGTAAAACGTAAGTACAAGAAAACTGGAGCTATTTTATATAATTACTCAGTCACATGTTACAGGGTGTATCGGAGTTTTTGTCAAACTTCTAAGAATGTGTAGAGAATGGGCATCAAAGTAACTTGCTTGCGTAAGGATAAAATATCAATAAATTAATCTTGGACCAGTCACTTTAAAAAAGGCCGCAATCTACCTATATAAATAAAAATGAAAGTATTTTTAGCTGTAGAAAATTTATTTAAAATCCGAGAATAACAAAGTAAACAGCTAAGGATGAAGTCATTTTGATATCACGGGTTGCAAAATTCTTTTTGAAATCCAATTATGGTACAAAGCTGTGACGTAAATTTTTTTTAAACGGCAAAATAACTTCCCAAATTCTTATTTTAAATCTAATTTTTAAATAATATTTTTTTCGGTTCAAGAAAGCCTTAAAAATAATTATTCCCCCACCCTTTTTACATTTCACGGATATGAACCATCGACTATCTTGGGTTTACGGTATTTTATTATTATATTATTAATGCTAACCAATTAAAAAAACTTAATTATACAATATAGTGAAATTGAAAAAGAAAACAAAATCTTGCAGTTTCCACTTTTTGAGATTGTTTTGTTGCAAGAGAGACATGGGAAATGTACTACCTTTTTTCTGTTTTTCAAAAACAGCCCATGAAAAAGTTAAGCATTTCCCGCTAATATATTTTTCAGTTTTTCATTTGACATTCACTGCACGGCCTCCGATTCCATCTACAGGAAATCAAATGTTTAAAATTTCATGCTTTCATGCATTAGTGTTTTGTTGAACGCATCCTTTCTGAATCTGACTTCTAAATAATTCTTTTTATCCGCTAGCATGAAGCAATGGATTTATATTTAAGGTCAATTGTCATCTTCCGGGCTAAAGTTTGTTAAGCTGTTCCAATTCTTCCAAATGCCGCAACCTCTGCTAGGGTGTTGAAATGTTATCACACATATGTAAAAGAGATAAAATGCAAAATAAGTAAAATAATTATTTTTGAAGTGCCAGCAAGTGAATGTTCTAGTTTTTGGCTCTAAGGTGCTATTTCTGTCAAACCTAACCTTTTTAGACTAATCAACCTTCAAATCAACCTTTTTAGACTAATTAGACTAAGTTTGCCAAAAATATTGAAACAGTTGTAAGAGATTTTAATACTCATTTAAATTCCGAAGATCGTTTCGTGGAACAAGAAAGACAAATACGGCACACTTAGCGGTTATGATTCACTTTCCAACATAGCAGAACAAGGAAGGCAAATAAGGCAGGTACAAGGATAATGATACATTTTCCAACAAACTGAAGAAAGAAAGACAAAAATAGCCCCAAAGCATTGATTTTGATGTACTTTTCAACATAATGAAGCATGAAAAACAATAAGACCCAGACATGGATTATGATTCTCTTTCCAACATAATAAACTAAGAAAGACAAATACGGCTCACTCGTGGATTAGGACCTAATTTTCAAAGTAAAGCGAGGGAAACAATAGGTCCCTACGCATGGATATTAATGCACTTTCCTAGCTAATGAAGAAAGGAGGACAAATAGAGCTGACACATAAATTATGATGCGCTTTCGAACATAATGATATATGAAAGATGAATGGTGTTGAAAAAAATTTAAATATGAATGTTTTAATTTTTTCAACAATCTTTTTTTTTTGTTTTGAGTCTAAGAACGCCACAGCAGGTTCAAATTTGGTTAGATTGTTTAATTTAACAAATTAATCGCCAACAACAGGGTCTTACACTACGGCGCTAAAAATATAATATGAAATTCATACTATTCATTTTACTTTAAGTAGATGAAGATGAAATGTATTGAGTGTCGATTTCATTAATACAAATAAGAATTATTTCACATCCATAAGATTGTCTTTTAGATTCGCAGATCTTAAGAATCCTCAACAGAGACAGCCCTCTCTGATATCGGATTATTTGAGACTATTTTCTTTTACTATTATGATACATACATAGTAGCTTTGAATTTTAATTCATGTGTGAAGCTCTAAGCTATTCAGCTCATGAAACAAATTACTACAAAACAAAATTTATTTTCTTATTCATTTGAATTTAGGTTAGATATAAATGTTAACGTTAGGAGTGAAATAATTCGGTTTCTTCGATCAACGTCTCTCAAATACAAGAATTAGAAATATACTTGCTTCTACCCGTGCGAATAATGGGCACTTCAGCTAGTATTTCATAAATATCCTCGTATTGTTTGTTAAAACTTAATTTTTCTCAGTGAGTACTGTATTATTAATACCTATTGAGCATATTTTATCTTAAGTAAAACAAATTTGGAAAATAGACTGCCTGCCCATGTATCATAAGGTTTTTCTAAGCTAGAGCCACATTAGTAGATTTGTAAAGCACACCGAGTTAAAAATATATTTGTATTTTTAGCTTTAAATTAAATTTGAAGTATTTCCTATTTATAAGTTTACATATAAATCGCGTTAGAAAAATTAATTAAATGCATTGGAACACTTGCAAAGAATCCCAAATACTTTTCATTATATAAAACTGAAAGTAAATTAAAATTTTCTAAAATGCTTTAAGTAAATATGCACAAATTAATAACAGTTTATGTGTACAGTGGGATTTGGTAAAAGATGAAAAATCCCCCAAAAATGCTTCTCACACGGCAGAAATTTAAATAATAAATTAGAAGAGGTATTGAGTATTTTTTAAAATTATATTAATGTCTAACTGATTTATTAGCATTTATTAATTTATTTTGCAAGGTAATTTATTTTTAAAAAATTCTAAACCGTTATATATAGAAAAGCTATTTCAATAATTATTAAAGAAATATGCTGTCAAAGAAACTTTATATATTTGAATGTACTTTCCTTTCTCGAACACAGTATGGGGATTACTTCTTTTATTTCACCTGAATTGTTATTTTTTTTCTTTTGAAACTACCTGGGCAAAATATTATTTTTTTGTTTTTGTTTCAAAAAGATTATATTGCATGACTTCATTTTCATCGCAACTACTTTTACATTGTTAAACATTATTTAATTTGTAGTGCAAAAACATTGGAACCGTAGTTCATTTTATTTGTAACTAAGAAATTGCATTTCATTTTCTTAGAAAAAGAAAAATTACTTTTAATTCAATTTCAATAAATTTTAAAAAGAAGCAACAATATAATAAAAATATTTATGTCACACACTAAGGGTTTTTTTTTTTTTTCAAAAGCATTCCATCGATTGTATCCCTAAATTATAACGAAGAATTGCTCCAGCATGACGTAAATTTTGATGTTTTCTTTTCCCAGGGGAATTTAATTTCACTTTTCTAATAAAACATAACAAAAGTGAAAAAGAATTTCTGGTCGATTTAAAAAGGAGTTCAACATAATATTTGATGTGCACAGTATGTTCCAAAAAAGTTTTCAGAGTAAATCAATATCTAACTACACTCGAATATGTGCTAGTAATTGAAAATTGTCAATCAATAATTTTTTAATGTCCTGAAGCAGTCCGTAGTTTTTTTTAAGGAGAAGAATTATACATTTTCTTTTTTTCTCAATAATATTCTTTTTTTGTTGCTTTTAAATGTACAGTATCCGCAGAATAGAAACATTATTTCCGGAAAGAATTTTAGATTCGCTGTCAATCTTTTGAAACATTTATTAGTATCAGATTTAAAGAAACAGTAAGTTTTGTTTTTATTTTGTGTGGCTTTAAGGTTGAGCTTATTTTTGAATTATTCAGTGTTATTCTAGTATGATTTGGTTTTCTTAGAAAAAATTTTTAGAACTTTTGAAATATTCATCATTTAATTTATATGCAAATTAATTAATTTTATCTTGTCACAAAATTTCATTGACAGATTATCACTCAAATAAATTATACAAGAAACACATTAAATTATAAATATCGCGGGCGGAGGGGGGGGGGGCTATGTCTTTATAAGTCAGAAAATTAGCTGATTAGAGTTATATGAATTCCCTGGAAACAACACTGGTAACTCTTTCTGACAAAAGGCCAAACTTTCAGAACATATTTTAAAATACCGTTATATTATAAGAATAAAATTTTCCCACTTATTTTATTGTGTAAAACTCGAATAATGGGTGGGATATGTTTTCCACTAACACATATGACACTGAGAATAGAATTTACGAGTATTGTTCAAATATATTTAAAGTCGTTTGACGAAGGCTTTTTTTCCTGTTACTAAAAGATGATCTAAATTGACAGTATTTGCGGAGCTACAGATCAATTTACGACCACAAAGAATACTTCACATTCTAATGAAAAATTTTATTAAAAAAATTTTTTTAGTATCACTTTTTGTTTACGCGTATAAATGGATATTTTAAGATATATGTGAAATAATTTCTGTGCATTATGAACATTTTACATGGTTAATTAATATAAAACAAAAACTCAATGAAGAATATTATTATGGTTTTACCCACATTTGACACTAATCGCCAATTTTCGGCTGCGAAATTTCTTGCAAACGCTAACTACGAGTTGAGTCGTTCGTTTTACAAAACGCACATAAGCTTTTTTGCTTTTACTTTACTGAAGACCTGTGTAGAATATTTAGAGATTACCGCCCAGATGGTGTAGTGGCTTAAGAACAATTTTATTACGTCGTGTGTGCGGGTTCGATTACCGGCTTGGGCTTGGGTGTTAAATTGTCCGTCTCTTCATAGGGGGTAACACTAGAAGCGCATTGGGTGCCCCTTTAATAAAATGGTCAGTCGTTTGAGCCTTAGTAGTGGCAAAGGTTTGTAGCCAGTTCCGCCCATTGGAAAAAAAAAAACACACATAGTAGAGGAGGTTGTGTTTAAATAAGTGGTATGTTTTGTTTACATTTTTTGTGCACATAACTGAATAAATCTAGAAATACAATTAATTACTCAAAGTATTTGAATCAAAGGAATTTTTTCCATCTTAATTTTGCTGATTTTTTGATTCTCATCTAAAAATTTACAATAAAATAAACAATTAACAGAGCATCCATTATTTTGAAACGTTTACTTTCAGCCAGAAAATGCATCGATTTTTAAGAGAAAGTTTCTTGCCCTTGAACAATTTTTTTGTGTGGATGTACGATTAAGTATTTTTGTTGATATATTTTTTCAGTGTTTGAAAGCGCATTAATCAAATTCGTTTACAATTTCTTTTTTCTTCTAGCATTGTTCGCCTACTCTTAATGCGTTTCTTTCTTACTTTATTTCGCATTTTTAGCAATTATAAATTAATGATACAAGAAAACAGAAAGAAAAAATATCTTCTGTCGTTATTCAAAGGTTTCTATGCAATTCTCTTTTGACGTTGCTTTTCAGGAAGTATGTTCTATTTGGCATCTGACCAGGCCTACTTGAACTTTTATCAAAAACGCTCAAAGTAAGTGAAGTTCAAGTCAATGAAAAATTAGATTTATAGCTGATGAATAATTTTTCAGACAATCCGCGTTTGAACGGTATAAACATTTCAGAGCTCCTCCATTGAAGGATTTGTTAAAATCGTAAATCTTTTAGGGGATTGTAAAGTTATAAAAATAAAGATAAATGGTGTCAGACGCATTAATTATAAACGTTATGTTATGCGATAGGTTAAAAGAATATTTTGGCTCACTACTTCCCCATAGGTTACGAATTTTGAAAAATACCGCCTACGTTAAATATTCACATACTGGTGAAATATCACGTTCTTAACTTCAATAGTTTTGGCTAGATGAAATGCTGACATACGGACAAACGACATCCTTTTCGGGTGCCGAATACATGAATACAATGGTACCTTAACCCTTTAACGTGCAATTTTCCCGCTCTGGGAACACCAAACTCTGACGTTTTGACTGTTGCCAGTCACGAAGAATAGATTTGATTTCTATAAAAATAGTTGCGGGTGACATAGCTCCACGAGAATCCTTTACTTTTTAGCTCGTCATTTCCCGTAAAAAAATTGATCACGATTATTTTTAACAGCACTGACATCTGCACGCTTAAACCAAACGAGCGAAATTCGATCAGTCGGAGCGATTTTTCGCTCCTTTCCGTACTTGAAAGTGAGCTTCTCCTTTAGGAGCGTTTTTCGATCACTGAGCGGAGCGAAATTTTCGGAGCGATTTTCGCTCCTTTTACATTAAATAATTTCGCTCCTTTTTCATTACTTTTTAATATTAAAAGGAGCGTTTTATAGGAAACGCTCCTTTTAGGAAAAATAATTTAAGATATGATTTCGCTCTTTTTCTGATTAATTTTTAATCTCAAAAAAGCTATTTTTTAAAAAATACTTTTATTTTTGTTTCGTTTTATTTATTTTTATTCCTATCCTGAGTATTTGCACATTTGAAAAAGCCATTTAGTACAATGATTTTGTACCTTTTATTAAAAAAAAAAAAAAAAAAAAAAAAGATGAGTCTTTGTAAAAATACTATGTGCTGAACACCTTTTCAATAAAAAAATATAATTGGGATAATATTAAGTGATATTGATGAAAAGTACTTTGAAAATAAAATTATTTTCCGTATAGCAGCATGATTCTGCAATGCACGTCACGATTACTAATATAAAAGCGTAACTGCGTAAATTAAACACATGATTTATATTGAAATATTTTTATCCATAGAATTTATTAAGTACATACCTGCATTAATAATAAATACTTTCTTATCAATTCTAAAACAACAAAGTACATTTAAAACTGTTTGTAAGAAGAGAGAAGGGAGGGTATCTGCAACAATTTATTAAACTTTAAAAGATAATATATGTTAGTTTAAAAAATTGAGGTAAATTACCAATTTCGAGTCGAGAGTGGATTACGGAAGGGAGGCGGAAGGAGACTAAATTTACTTGAATGCTCGTGAATGACCGAAGCAAAACTACTTTAAAAAAGTGGGAAATAAACAAATGGGTGAATTTGTAATACACATTACTGAATAATTATATTTTTAAAGATGTACGTGTTTACTCGCGTAATAGTCGTTTAAGTTTTTGCCAATTTTTCATGGTGAAAGTCTAGGCGCTACTCTTATGCAGAGAAAATTTACAACATAAAATTGTAATTCTAAAGAATGATTATCAATCATTTTTATATCTAAATAAAAATAACTTACAGTATGTCTTTCTTTTCTGTTTAAGTAAAATAATCACTCTCAAAGTGTCAAACTGTTTAATGTAGAAGAGATAAATTTAAAAGTATGTAAGCCTTGTAACTCTATATTCAATAGTTATACATTTTAAAACAATCCTTTTAATAATTTATTTAAACAGGTCTTACAATAGTGTCTTTTTTTCAATAATTCTTAAAAAGAAACTTTTTGAATTACTGAAAAGAAAATCATTCTATATACATATATACTGAAAAAGAAAGTCATTCTATATATATATATATGTGATAGATAGAATGATTATCAGTTATTTTTTATATGTGAATAACAATAACTCACAATATGTCTTTCTTTTCTGTTTATGTAAAATAATCACTCTCAAAGTGTCTCAAACTGTTTAATGTAGAAGAGATAAATTAAAAAATATATAATCCTTGTAACTCTCTATATTCAATAGTTATACATTTTAAAACAATCCCTTAATAATTTATTTAAACAGAAGTCCTGGTGTCTTACAATAGTGTCTTTTTTTTCAATAATTCTTTAAAACAAATTTTCATCCAACTTATTTCTAATACAGTTTAATCCTGAAATCTCAATAGTTACTTCATCCTTAAAGGATAGGCACCAAAAGACACTACTTTGCACAAATTTTATGGTCCTCAAGCTGTAAATATTTGAGTTTTCTATATCTATTAATCTTCACTGACTGAATCAGTTTGAAAATTACACTAGTTCCATAATCATGGAGAAAAAATATATAAGGAAAGAGAAAATGACTTTCATTCCCCATTTAAAGCATTAGAACTTTAACAAAAATCAACACTATATCTTTATACTTTTATTTGAACAAACAAAATGCATTTTACATCCATTCTTTGCATAAATCCATTCATTGCAATCCCTGTGCACCTCTAAGTATTACATTTCTTGAATTACTATGACAAACATAGTAAAAAATTAAAAAAATTCTTAATAGTAAATAATTTAAGAAGTAGTTAAAGTAATAAATATTCATAAAGATCTGCTAATAAAAAAATTACACTGGTTCCAAGCTAAAAATGAATTCCAAAAAGAAATAAATGCACTACAACTAAATTTAAAACTATATATACAATATAAATTCTAATCTATTAAATACACTCAAAATTATCTTTTTTAAAATACAAGATATGATTTTCTATCAACTGCTATTACATTTTGGTGAAATTAATTTGTAAATATCGCATATAAAATTCTCTTTAACAAACAAATATTTAAAAAAATTATTTGTTGAACAATAATGCTTAATTTCCGAGACAAGATATAATCGGTGTTAGCTATCAAGCATATTTGATTTCTACTTCTGGGCTCTGGATATTTTATGTTGACAGCATAAAAACATTTAAACAAGTTATCAAAAGTCTTTAAAGGACATTGGCTAATTTCAACTACGTGTTTGTCCAAAACTAAGAGTATATTATTGTAGTGGAATCTTTCTCCTGTACATAAAACGTACGGTCCTGTCTCAGCAATGTTTTCAACAGCCTCATCCAACGCGCCATTTCCCTGTAAAGTGAAAAAAGATTATTTTAATGTATCACAAAATATTGAAAACATTTCTTTTAATGCTGTGTACTTCATAAAAACATCTAAATAACTATTTTGTAACTTTTGATAAGTTTTAAATGACTGTAATAATTTTACCCCGATCTATCTGAATAGCACATCAGATTAGAACTTCGTCTTTTGATCTTCTGAAACTTGAACGACATACCATTTAATTAAACATAACAGCATTTTGCAATATAAACGGCAATTCTTTTAAAAATTAGTGTGTAACTCATTGCTATATTGTTTCATTATAATAAAAATTAATCTTAAAGCTGCTCACATGAATTGAATTGCTCATAATTATTAATACATAAAATCAGTATCTCAAAAAAGGAAACACATTCCCCTTTTAGAAAGATAATGCACAGCACCGCTTTCTTTATATGGTGTGTGTATGGGTAGGGGGAGGGGGGGTGGAAGTTGTTAAATAATTCCTGATAACGTTTTTCATACTTAAAAATGTGACTTTATTAGATTTTTTTAAATTTAATTTTCTTACTTTAATGTCAACATTTAAAATTGAAAATTTTGCACAAATCTTCGGAACATACTTTCATTTTAATTATTCCTGCACATAGAACAGCAATAAAATAACTTTGAATGAGTTCTTAAATATATCTTTGAAAAGGATTTTTCTCATACCAGATTTTTCTTTCATCATTACCCCTTCTTTAAGAGGAGACACACATCTAAGTACTTTTGCTTCATAAATACATTTGCAAATTTTTATGCAATAGTTTACTTTTATTTTGATGAATAGCATAAAATCATTAGAAAACACTTTTTTTCACATAGTTTTCATTTGCTGCTATATGGTGTATAAGTATAATGCAAAGAGAGTAAATATGTATCAACAGATGAACATGATATGAAAATTCCATTAAAAATTTCTCAAATTTAAAATTCACTAACAATTTTTTTTCTTCCCTATTCCAGTTACTGTTAATAATTCTGCCAACATTGATAATGCTGATAATTTTTTTAGAAAAAAAATATCGATAACAAGTATTTTAAAATCCAACTTATGCAAACAATAAAGGAAATTTATACAATTGCCATATTTTTATGCCATATTTCCAAAGAGTTTTTAATAAATTTGCCCAATTTAGAGAAAAACAAAAACAAAGCGTATTGAACTAAGTGTCAGTCATTTTCTAAATGTAATTGAAAAGAATTGCTACATGAAAAATACATAAAATAAGATTCTATAGTAATAAATGCACAAAATTTTTTTAACTAATGCAAAAATTAACTCTTTATGAATGTAAGAAACCCTGATATTGATATTTTCTTTTCTTTAGCAGTTTATTATTAGTAACAATGCATTTGGAGCTTTTTAAATAAAGTAACTGTTACAGAAGTGTCGTACCGTACGTGTCTTGGTCTTAAAATTATAGCATCATTCAAAATTTTAAGTGGATCAATTAAAATATTAAACAAGAAACTATACTAAAAATCTGTTACATTTTATAAAAAAGGCAATTTCAGGACAAGTATGACCCCTCATTTAATACATGAATTTGAAGAAACAAAGATTTACCTAGTTCAAGAAAGCACAGTAATATTTATTTGTAAGAAAGAAGAAATGACATTTATCAAAGTAAAATTCTGAAACTTTCTGAAGCAACTGCATTATCATTAAGCAATTAAGAAATAAAATATATGTTACTGTATATATTCACTCTCAAATCATCTAGTTCTTCAGGAAAGCTCTTTTTATATCTGCCTGCTTCTGGAAACGTACTTATAGATGCGAGGAGTATAAAAAAGAAAGGGAAAAGTCCGAGAAAATTTCCAGCATCATCCGGGAATATTTTAAGGAATTCTGCATCAATCTGAAATATGTATAAGTATATATAAGTACAAAAAAATACAGTCATGTTAAAAAGGATATTTGACCTAAAAATATACAATAATGCAATTTAGTATTTTTTCGGAAAGGTTAATTTAAAAAAAGGCTTCTTTTATCTGGGATTTGCTGCATATGCAATGCAGCCAGAACTCAGCTTCAGAGGAGCCCCAAATCAAAAGTAGCTTTACATGTTTTCAATCTTGATAAAGGGAGAGATTTGAAAAAAATTTTTTAAATTATATAAGCTGACTACTAGCATTGTTACCACAATATTTATTTATACTTAATAATTAAGATATTACTTTATGTTACTGTTTTCATAACTAACTACACTGAAGCTATTAACTATATTCTTAAAGAACTCCAGAGAGCACAGACATCTATAATTTATCAAAAGTTTCAGTACTATCTCCAATGGAGGATTATTTTAGGCTGTAAATCGTTATTTTAAATACATGCTAACAAACAAGGAAGAGATCGCCCCCCCCTCCAGATTTAGCATGCACATTCAAGGCTGTTTACATTTGAACCTGAACTCAAAGCTTTACTCTCCTTCCCTCGGACAAAGACGGGATTTGTGTGTGTGTGTGTGGGGGGGGGGGTGTCTTTGTGTGTGTGTGGGTGAGGTGGGGGGTCTGAGTTTATATAACTTACTATGTGGCTAATTATAAAACTACAATTAGAAAAACGACCTGTTTCAGCTGATATTGCGTTTTTTTTTTTTTTATTAGAGAGAGAGAGAAATTTTCTTTCTATGTGCAAAAGTACTTTTTGATGAGTGACTATGTGCAAAAGCACTTTCTGTTAAGTTAAAAACTATAAAAGCAGTCATAACTGAAAAAATAGATGTTTCACGGGAAACTTCAAGTTACATAGTTTAAACTAATAATTTTAAAGTCTACATTAAATTATTATTATTTTACTGAATAAATTTACTGATTTAAAAGTGATTTTATCTATTTATACCATAAAGTTTATGCAGTAGCACAAATTTCAATTAAATGCTGTTAAAGTTATCTTTTAATACTAAATATGAAATTTGTCATAGTAATGGTAAAATTCATTTTAACATAAATAGAGAATTTTAAAATTTATACTACTAACATTACGTATACCACACAATTTATACTAAATAACATAAAATGGCATTTAGTAGAAAGAAACAATTTTTAACACAAATAAAATTTAATACACAGGCAGAATTAGACAAAACCAGAAAACATTACTGTTCAATAATCAATAAAAACAAACACATACATACTTTTAGATATTATCTAATAATACAGCTTTAATATTTGATATTTAGCAATTAGTGCAGAGTTTAAAAATTATCGCACTTTTAAGGCACAAAACATAAACCATATTAAAATGAAAAGGAAATTTAAAAAGGAAATATTTTCATTAATGCTGAAATTAATTATTTTCACTATACCAAATATTCAAATTTAAATTCTTATTATAAACCTCAAAATTTATGACACCTCTAAAGGTATGTTCTGTGTAGTGCAATGAAACTTCTTAAAATAAACTTTTATTCACAGGTGTGAACTTATTACAGTTTTCAGAGTGTGACTTCTAGTTCCTTAACCTAGAATTTAGAGCTTAATATAAGCTATCTGTTTATGTAGCCAACTATTTATCCTGGGATACATTTTATGTGTATAAATATGCTACTATTGCCCCAATCTCACCAAAATTTTTGAAATCTATATCTATACAATAATTATATAGATAAACTAAAATTAAAGTAAGGGGAGAATAATGATCAAGAATAATTTTTACCCAAACTGGCAAAAAATCTCATTACTGTTGCAATCAGGTTAAACAACAACATATTAAAACATACCATATTACTTTACACCAAATATATATTTCTATTAATTAAAATTATCTCAAAATAATAAATTCTTTGTAATTAATACTTAGCTGCAGTTGTTTTACTATTAAATCTCTTTTCAAGCTTTACAATGGCTACTCTTAAATGATAAGCAATTTTCCTGTATAAAAAAATATAAAACAGTGGATGTATATACACACATATATTTGAAGCATACAATTCAAACTTTTTTTAGAATAATCTTAGAATAATTTCTTTTAGAATAAACTCTAAAATTTAGAATTAGAATAGTTATTAAATTTAAAATAAGTCTTGTTAATGTTTGGATGAAGGATTTTTTTTTAACTCTCGAATGGATAATCTTTAACAATATAATTTCTTCAGATTTACATGCAATAAAACAAATGTACTTTGGATGAATACATGCATCAATTAAATATCTTTCTAAATTTTTCTGTATGCTGATAATTAGGGAATACATGTTACGGATTTGTTCAGAGTGGAACTAAGTCATTTAACATGTATTTCAGAATGTGTGTGCATAGGTAAAATATTATTTATATCATATAAGTATAATTCAGATTCATACTATAGAAGGAATATAGAAGGATTTATCAAAACATAAATTTTTTGTGCCTAGATAAATTAAATATCGCAAATAATAAATTATCTTTTTCCAAAATGCCAAAACATTTAATTGAGAGTAAGTTTGAAAATTCACATATCATACAAATTAAATAAATAAATTTAATTATATCATATATAATATCATATAAGTATAATTCAGATTCATAGTGTCTAGAAGGATTTATCAAAACACAAATTTTTTGTGCTTAGATAAATTAATATTTGCAAATAATAAATTATGTTTCTCCAAAATGCCAAAACATTTAATTGAGAGTAAGTTTGAAAATACACATATCACACAAATTAAATAAATAAATTTATATTAATTAAATATCTTTCTAAATTTTTCTCTTTGTTGATAATTATGAAATAAATGTCATGGATATGATCAGAGTGGAATTAAGATATTTAACATATTTGCACAATGTGTGTGCATAGATAAAATATTATTTATATCATATTTAAAAAGTGTAATTCAGATTCATACTGTCTTTAGAAGGATTTATCAAAACACAAATGTTTTGTGATCACAGATAAATTAAATATTGGAAATTATAAATTTTCTTTGTCCAAATTACACTTCAAAATCATTTAATTGAAAGTTAGTTTAAAAATACACATTTTATACAAATTAAATAAATATATCTACATTAATATTTCTGAATTTTTCTGTATGTTGATAATTATGAAATAAATTTCAGGGATATGTTCAGAGTGGAACTAAGCCATTAAACATATGTTTTGCAGAATGTGTGTGATACTATATCATATAATATATAATTCACATCTACTGCTCAGGATTACGAACAGTTTTTGTGCCATAATTAATATGCAGTTATAATTTCTTTCAAAAGCTAACATAATTGAAGTAAGTAGAATACATATCATGCAAATAATATATAATTAAATATCTTCTATTTGTATATGTGATATTTGAGTCAGCATGTCAGGAATAGCGTAGTACGTTTGCAGAATGTGTGGCATAGAAAATTCATTATCATATTTAATATAATTCGATCTGCTGTCTTAGAAGGACTAAGAAAATCACAGAGATAAAACACAGAACGAGAGACTGGCTTGGTCTTTGGGAATATACTTCAAACGGTAACATAAGATTTTTTAACAGAAAATTGAAAAAGACTTACCATACAGCTTTTGGGTAACTTCTTCTTCAATACCGCTATCCAATAAAATAATGTTAAGATCTTCTTTACTTATCCATTGTTTTTTTTATAAAACACAGACACGATGACAGTGGAAAAAAAGCCCGCTCTATGACATACCAGGGTCGAAAAGATAAGGCGCTAAAACGTATTGACCAATCAGAATATCCCCCGTTCCTAGCGAAAAGAACATCAACTAATTTTCACTCAAAGACGATCGAACGTTATCAGTATTTTGGGAAACAGGAAGCAGGACGTGGAATTCGCGGAAAACGAATACTTAAAGAGCGTTTTTGCGTAAATACCAGTGGATTTCGATGCAAATACATCGAATCCATGAATTTTTCCTTTCACTCCGACATTGATTACTTTTTTCGCTCACTTGGATTAAGCGTGTGCTGAAAAAAGGAAAAATGCGAGAGCATCTGGATAGATTGCCCAATGCTGAAAAACGGGCAGCCGTTGCTACCGCTCAACTTAACTACCAGCATGATGGCGGACGATCGAAACATTCATCTCTTGCCACAGATCTAGAGACCATTTTTTGACGACAGCTGGCTGTGCCGCACAGCCAGCTGTACCAAGAAAGATAAATCAAGCTAAACGCATGGATTATAACTTGCTCTTACAAAACTGTAATGTCGCTTCCCTTCAATACTGAAGCGTATGGTGGGGAAAAAAATGATCTACAGACATTGCTGCAGATCTAGCAAATGTATGTGCCTTGACCTTAGCGACAAACTTGGCAACCGTTTGGTGAAATTGCCGACTTTAGTGGCAAAATGAAGTTTCTCGAATATGCTGGAATTTTCGATTTGTGTTGATTAGGAAGAAAGTTATGAGACATCATCCAGTAATTCTTATATGGCGTTATATTTGCTCAATAAAGCTATAAAAAGACAGTCGGTTTGATATTGCAATTGGATAAGCTGTTAGAAGCTGGGGGCTTTTTTTCAGCTATAACTGTTATTAGTAGGGATTTACTGACTGTTTGAGTTATTACTAATTTCTGCAACTTCTTACATTATTCCTTGTACTTTTGTGGTACCGGTGGTACGACTTTCTGGAATATTCGTCGAATAAAGTTTCTTTTCCAGTAATCCTGTTTAACAAACACCCACTTAACAATTTTTATAGAAATATTGACCAACACAAAATCTATTAGGTATCTCTTAGTTATTTATACGATTCTTAAACGAATAATGAAAGAATAAAAATGCCACCAAAATATTTATTTTCATCAGTTTCCTTGAAATCATAAGTCTAGCATAATGAATAAATGTAATTTTGTGATCACCTTTTAAATAGTTATAATGCTTTATCGTTTTCAGAGAAAGTCATGCTCTGTGATTACTTCAATTTTATTTAACTTAAAATAGATTAAACATTGTAAATTTAACTTTATACAGGCACTGTCCATTAGATTACAATCTATTTAATTCTCTTTCATGCTCTTGTAAAAAGATAGTAAACATTATATGTGTTATTTTAGATGAAGATTATAATATAACCTCGCTAACGTACACATGTAATTCTTTGAAGTAGAGTAAAGCTTTTTAAAATGCGCACGATAATTGAAATTGGACTGTAAATTATTTGAAAAATTTTGTGTGTTTCCTTAAAAGAGCTATTAATTTTATCTGTTCCTTTATCAACTGGATACATAATATGGGACATATCATAAATATGAAGAGAATTGTCATGATTGAAGTCTGTTTTCTTCAATTAGAAAAACGCAAGTATTAAACACTGTTGAACCCAAATGGGAATTATTCAAAATATCTTTTTGCTTTTAATGAAAAATTGGAAATTTCTGTGTGGTTGTGTGTGTGGTTTGTAAAATTTAAGGTATCTTTGCTAAAAATGAATTACAGAAAATATGCATGTTAATAATTCCTCTTTGTGATCATTCCTAGCAATATAAAATCTACAACAACTACCCACTCACGATATCAATTTTTCATCTTATCATGATAAATTGGACTTGCAGCAACCGTAGTGATTAACCGCGAAGCATTTTTTCAGTCTCATGATTTAAAATAAATTTTGAGAAAAAGATTTCAGCCATATTAACTTAAGTCAATACTTTAAAAAAATTATGTACAACTTTTGTAGCCAAGAATGTATTCAGATGTTAGAATCAATTATCACTTTCTAACTTTTGTTTTGCATATTATTAATTCGTCTTACAAGTACATGCTTATGCCTATTTAGCACCTAAATTTGAAACATGTCTTTTATTAAGTTATGAGATTAATGTTTAAAATTAGAATTTCTGTAGAGGTGGTGTCTTTTTCTATTTATTGCATGAGGACTTTTTCAAATTGTGTTCTTGAATATGAATAGGAAATTTTTCGTCTGGAAAATGGCATTTTTTATGTGACTGTCAGAGAACATCCAAAATATTTAATTTTTCAAGATGAATAAAGGATAATTGTAAACTTGAGTGGCGTAATCATAGTGCATTTTCATTAAATTAATCTGTTTTAGTAGGAAAGTATTATGTCTAATTAACAATAATTTCGAAAGCACAAAAACAAACTTTGCTTCATAAATTACAAAATTTTCTTAGACTAACGTGAGCTCTAAAATATCTGTTTCATAGAAACAAATAATGTAATAAAACTTATTTTCTAATATTTGAATAAATTGATAATGTAATAAAAGCAAAGCACTGCCTCTTTTCCAAGCCTCATAAAAAAGTGAATCTCAAAATGTTCAATGGGCCTGAAATGGTATCCTCAAATCCTCTAAAGGACACTGTTTTCTCCATATGACTTAAAGTTTATACGTGCCTCTATTAGTACTCTTATGTATATATTCTTGCAAAATTACACCGTAAATGCTATTCACGGTGAAATCGAGATTCCACTAACTGTTTTTGAGAGAATGATAAATATTACGACCGCACTGTTTGGCAATGCCTTGGATCAAATTTTGATACACGTGCCAGTTGGACATCATCCAGGGAAAGTGATATTTTCAAGGCATTAGAGAAGAAAGAGTTATTTTTAATACGGTCGTACATAAACTTAAATGAAAAAAAATATTGTCAAATACTTCCTATTTAATATTTTACAATGTCAGAAAGCCATAGTACCTATCATTCAATGAAACGTAGTCGATGGGAATAAACCGGCGTGTATGTCAAAATGAACTGTACTAGGTAACATAAAATTGGCTTTATCATGTTCTGACACATTGAATACTAATAGTTCATTATACACAGCCCTCCAAAAGTTAAGGTACAACTTGTTTTTTTGTGAATAATATAGAAACGAATGAACATAGAAGTAAAAAATTTGGACTAACGGAGCACTTAGTTCTTTATTGAGTACGACATAGAAATTTACATAAATTCAAAACAACATGGTGTAAAAGCAAAAGAACACTTTTGGTAGGAAAGTCCACTTTTGGGGAAAACAGTTTATCAAAGCTTTTTGTGGATACATGTAGTGGAAACATTACAAAAATGAGTTGTAATAAGGAATGTGTCCACCCCTAACTGCAATGCACTGGCGGCATCGATTCTCCATGCTGCTAATTAAGTTGCCGGACACCTCAATAAGGAGCGAAGACCACGAGCGGATTAGTCCTTGTTCTAGCTTATGCAACGATCTTGGCGGAGCACTTGAAGCAGACACTTGTCTGCCAAGGTAGTCCCAAACATGTTCTATCGGATTGACGTCTGGTGATTGAGCTGGCCATTCCATTCGCTCCAAACCTTGACTCTCAAGATAATCCTCAACAAGCACAGCTCGGAGAGGTCGGGAATTATCATCCATAAGGATGAAATCATTGCCAATAGCATCAGCATATGGCCGAACATAGGCATCGAGGATTACGTCACGATATCTCACACCAGTCAAATGTCCTCCATGGAACACATGCAGGTCAGTGTGAACACCGAGAGAGATCCCTGCCCACACCATGATTCCACCACCTCCAAAACTGTGTCTTTCAGCAATGTTGGGTTGGTTGTATCTGGTGCCTTGTTCTCTCCAGACCAGTACACGCCCTGAATCGCACTGCAATATAAACCCATTGTTGTCTGGTCCAGGAGACATGGTCCCTTGCCCAACGTAAACGAGCACTTCTGTGCCGTCCGTTCAAGGGGACACACACAAATGGTCGTCTTGCATACATACCTGCATTATGAAGGCGTCTTAGTACTGTTGTGGCTGAGATCCTTCTTCCCGATGCGACAAAATGATCTGCAACGATCTGAGGTACAGTGCTAGATAACGGTCTTCTGAAGGTGTCGTAACTCGTGGTCGGCCTGGAAGAGGTCTTCTAGACACTGAATCTGTGGTTTGAAATTGATTCCACAGTCGTTGGACCACACTACGAGACACATTGAGACGTCTAGCAGCATCAGCTTGTGACAACCCCATTTCCATCTATCCGACCGCCCTCCACCGTAAAGAATCAGGTAAGCGATTTCTCCTGAACATTATTAGACTGTCTTGAACGAAATTAACGACAAAACTTACAATCAACAAGCACACACAAAAATTACAGCCGACGATACAAAAGTTTAGATTTTGCGCATTTTCGCCTACTCTCATACAAGTATCCATTTCTTTAAAAGTAAAAGTGGTGACTATCATTTTTGCATATGTTTTGGTAAAATTCGTTACTATTATGCAAATAAACTACAAATTTTCTTGTTGCTGCCTTTTTTTATGGTCAGTTTTAAAAAAAACAGGTTGTACCTTAACTTTTGGCGGGCAGTGTAAATTAAATTTGTTTTCCTCCGTTCAAAAATTACAATATAAGAACTTGGTAAATCTAAAGATGTTATACAGCTAAAGGCTGAGGGTGTATCTATACTAATTTGTACATGTTTAAAATAGATTTGAATAATTTTATATCATGAAATTACGTGTGATGATTACATATTATGAGACACCGATGTTCATTGTTCAGTATCGTTGGACAGCCAATCAAGTTATTGCTGGTTTTACGTGCTTAAAATCGCCTAAATAAATATTTTTATGCATTTTTGCATTCTTTCATGATTACATTATCTTAGAGTGTCAGCTATGAAAATAAATTTAAAAAACGATGATAACTTGAACGGTTGTCCAAACATCATAAAGAATGAACGAGGGAGCATCTTTTGGCGTTTTTACCTGCGCTAAGTAAAACTGACCCTTCTTTACGAATTGCATGTCTTAAGATGGGCATTAATGCGTTTTTGGATCGGTGATTAATGGGAGAAATTTTATTTGTAATTTGTACACTTACTGAGATAGTGTTTTTAGAGAAGGAAAGATGAGAATTAAAAATTAAAAAGATTCATTTAATGACTCATGCATTTAAAACTCAAAATAGTTTTCTACTTTTTTATGCTTTCGTTAGCTTAGTTAGTTCGTTAGAGTTTGAGATGTGACAATAAATTAAAGTGGAGTCCATTTATTTAGTAATTTGTTTAAAATTGGTGCTTGAATTTAAAATTCCGGGTTATTCAAGAAAATAGTTTAAAATTCAATTTTCTCAAAAACTGCTGATTTTCGGCCATACAAATGGGAGTTAAAATTGTAGAATTTTGGCTTCCCTATCACTTCTCAACAGGAATATGTCGAGTATTTGTACCGAACCCTGTATTTGTAGATTTTAAATAGTTTGCAGAAATTATTTTTAATAATTTAGAGTAAATTTGGTTTTTATGGTTAAAAAAGCGATTCAAATATTGTATGTTATAGAAAATGTAATTAGGGATACTTAATATAAAACGTCTGCCTATTACTGTAATTACAAAAATACATATTCCAATATTTCTACTCAATTAGATTTAGATTTATTGTGTGGTATTTATGAATACTAAGCAGTAGAATGATTTCTTCTTTCGCAGTTATATATATATTTATAGAATTAGTACAATAAAACAACTTTTTTGAGAATTTTATTTGAAGAAAGTAATTTTGTAGAACAGTTTACAGTCGTGTAGATGCTAACATTAGGAATATATTATAAATGAAAGGTATGTATGAAGGTAGTAAAAAATTGTAGTGTGTCACATTGTAACATCACCATTTTGGACATACTTAGCACCACTTTCGAAAAACAACATACTCCAGATAGCTTAGTGCGGAGTCAAATTACTGTTTGTTTTGACTATCTACCGTTTTTGCTATGTCAACATTGATTTTCCCTATTAAGAATATGAGGTTCCCTCACTACCGTATTTTGTGTAACAATGGTAGAATCTTCTCGAACATTTAGGCTTACAAAGCAGGCAGCCGCTGTTGGCTATCTCATCATCACGGTGGTCGGCGCGCTCCTGAAAGATGTCCAGTCACGTTTTGTTTTGCAACGGCAAAGCTGACGCGTTTCCCGTTCGCGTATTTCAAATATCCGCATTGATTGTACCTCATGCATGAGGGGAACCAGTCCGTTTCCTGTCTGCCTGTCTGTCGCGTGTGGCCGTCTTGCATTTATATCTTCATCAAAATTGCTGCTGTATTTTTAATTATTTTGTTTTGTATGGATTATGTATGCAGCATGTATTGTAGATACCAATATTATTTTTAACATGTATAATATGTTTTAAAAATAATGCAAAGGGAAACTTTAACTGCCGTTGTTTTCCTAAGCGAGTGCTTGCGGCAGAAGTTTCTCTAAAGAATTTTTTTGCTTCAGGAGTATTAGAAGTCTTAAACCATCTAGGTAGGCTGCTCCTGAGGTTACTTTGAGGTTACTACGTGTGTGACCCCCTTCCCCTTTTTTCGTGGAGGCTAAACACGTTATGCGATTTTTTTTTATTTTTTTTTGAATGATTAGCGCCATTATACCGTCTTTTTAGAAGAAAATAAGCAAGAATATGTTCAGTTGATGAATTTGTTGAGCTATCCGTTTCTTTCCGTTTTGTGCCTTCGCGTTTTCTTTTAGATTTTTGGAGCATTCGTCATTTGCCTTCATCAAAAAGGTATGTGCTGTTTTTGAATGTTATTTCATGGACCTCTGAGTGACTCTAAAATAGACTGTATTTCCTGGTGCTTTATCTTTTTGCGATCATATGGCCTCAGTGTCGTTCTCCCTAGTTGGCACCTCTCGACATTGTGGAAATTAAATTGATAATAATCTGAATTATATTAATGACACAGTTACATAAGAAATTTTCATTCGGTGAGGGCTCTTTTCTCTTTATTTTATTAATAAAATCATAATATTGTTTTACTGTTTACGCAGAATAATTCAGATAAGTATGAAAGATTGTGTATTGTGCATTTTTAGTAAATAAAAAGTTTAAGCAAAAATATTTTTAAAAGAAACATAAATTTGTAAAAGATAAATGTTTAATTTTGATGGCTTCAAAGTAGCTTTTAACCTCCAGTGCATTTCAAATTATCCTAATGAACTTTCTGAAGTTTTGTTGGAGGCTGATCGAATAACCCCTTTAAGATCAATCTTTATATTTCAAAAAATCTTTTGAGACTAGAACTTAACTTTAGCTGCACAAGTCCAATCTTTTGGACTAATCACCCTAAATTTGCAAATTTCCAACACTTGCGTCTTTTGCAAATTTAAAAGTCTAATTTATTAAGGCTCTAGACGGAAAACATGTTGCGGTTAATTTGAAAATCAATAATTCTGTAATTGAAAGACTGCAAGTCAAAATTAGGTTTTACACATCAAATGAAAACAGTAAGTCCCATCCCATTAAAAATAACCATCTGATTGTTTAGAAACTATTTCTAAACATTATCTTATGAATTTTTAAAGAATATTTTCTCTGAAAATAATTTTGGGTATTAAAGGCATGTAACATGACTAAACATATATTTGTTACTACCAAGATGTTCACCTTTTAAAAAATCTTGGAGTGTCACAAAAAATCTTCTGATTGATTGTTTGACATAAAATTAAGTAAAGTTGTTTAAAAATTACTGTATTTATTCAAATGATTTAAATTAGATCAATTAATAATTACTTAATTTATAGAAACTTGTACATGTATACATTACATACTGTAAAACATTACATATCAATAGATATCGTATAATGCTTTGAATGAATTTCTTTGCAAGAAAAACCTAACAAAACATAAAAAACCCTCTTTTTATTGATTTGTGACGCTGTTTTTAAAAACACGCATCTTAAAATTCCTCATTCTGGAGGCAGACACTTGCAAAAACGCAAAAATTCTAGTCTGATTATTTTGACGAATTACCATTTCTTTGATTTACAAGAAGGCCATAAAATAGTAAATGAGTTTAATGACGATATAGTACTTCATACAATTTATATCCGCCCGTAATGAAGGGAAAATAATTTTTAAAAGGCATCTTATTTTCAATTTGAATAATAAAAATTTGAAAGTCAGTATGAATATTAAATACGAATTGTAATATTTTGCATCAAAAAACCCGAGACGATGATGAATAAATAAATGGATCAAGAGCTCTTGAATCGCAATTTTTTTGTAATATACAGATACACATATATATACATATATGCATGTATATAATTTTTATAACTTATAAAAATAAAGTACACCAAGGTATGCAGCTCGCCATAATAAAAATATTTAATTATATTTATTATATTATTTAATTATTTAATTATATTATTAAATAAAATTATTTAATTATATTTTTCCTTTTCTGATATCTAATTGTAAGTATATCGTTTTCAGAGAAATTTGAAAAAAAATCAACATGTATTATTTCAAGTCTGTGTTCAAATTATAAAAAAGAATCCTCTAAAAATGTTAGTAAAGCATTTCTTAAAGTTTAAATGTATAAACATCACACTATTTGGATTTCTGTAAGCATAAAAATCATTTTGAATCGTAAGAAAATGTTTTCATAAATAATTCCAGCATATGTAGTAAAAGCTTAAAAATGTATGAGAGTTATCATATATCAATAAATAATGTATCAATTCGTAAACGCAGCTTGAAAGTAAAGAACACAGAACGAAAAAAAATAATACTTGTAGCCTTGGTGGGACTGATATCGTTAGGTCAAAGGAGCGAGCTGCATACCTTGGTGCATTTAAAATAGTGTCAGGTGGGATAATTACGAACATTTTTTACAATTTTGAACTTTTGTGGATTTTAACTCTTTTAAATATAGGGAAAATATTGCTTTTATTCATTAGAAGGCAACTGTACTTTTAAGAACACCTGGTAAAAAAAGTTGTTTACGTAGAATGATTCGCTTAAAATTATTTATTTAAGTAATGCCACACAAATTAGCTCTTATTCCATTAGTATAGGAATCGTCCAGCATTTTTCGACAATACAATTAAAGCCGCTTTGTGCAGGGCACATGTCCAGATGATCGGCTGCGATAGGCTGAAGAGAGTGCCACAGAGTACATTCCGGCGAATCGGCAATGCATATACTGAAGAGATGGGACCTTAAATAATCATGCTTTGCCAGTAGTCTGAAGCATATGCGACTACTGCTTTCCTCGGGGCATCAGGAACATAATAATTGTTCTCGATGATAATGTCCCAGCTCTTGTCCCTAGATCCTCTACGGATTCCAATTTAAGCTCTGTTTGAACGTCCTATTTGTCAAAAGTCTTGCGGGATGGAAAGTTATTGGCGTTGTGCATCTCTGGGCCACCAAAGCTTCCTTCTTAGCAAGTAGGTCTGCGTTTTCGTTACCCTGGATGCCACAGTGTACTGGAGCTCACTGGAAGGAAATTTTAATAGGCAAGATTCTTCAAAAGCAGTTTTCATTCTAAAATTATCCGTGATTCGCAATGGTAATTTTGTGAGAGGGTCAAGACTGCTGATTTTGAATCAGAAAGAGTAACAGCTCTATTGAAAGCCTACTCCCTCAATGACAGTTGTTGTACCGTGATCGCGATAGCCGTTATCTTCCGATCAAAGACAGTAGTGCATGAACAAACAGGTAGATAAAAGTTAAAAAGTTTACCATAAACACCAGCTCCAGCACCATGCTCTCTGTCCAACATGGAGCCATTTTTCAAAACATGCAACCATTCACTTGGTGGAAATCAATCTTCAATAGTTTCTAACGCTGTGGATTTTAATTGTTCAGTAATCTTATCCTTCTTTAATACTTTCGTAGTAAGATCTAGACTATATCCAGTTGTGTATGATCTAATGGACATTCTGGCAGGGACAAGACGAAAGTCTCAAGTTGAAGCCTTTAAAGTCTAGCAGCTTCAGAATTGACTGAATAAAGCCATCCTGAGTTTTTAATTCATTGCTCTATTTATATCATAATTCCTCCAAAAAGTTTTTTTTTTAATTAATAAGTTTCTGATATGAACTGCCCTTCTCTGTATAGATTCACAGACAGGTTCAGTATTTGTCAAAAATCTTTTAAAAATCGGCATAGCAAGTAGAGGAGTGGTTTTTACTACATTACATATGTTATAATACGTTGGGCTTGATTTTGAACACCTCAAGGCATTATATGGTGTAGTTTGGTGCAGAAATGAGGACTTCATTGCAATAGCCAATAACTGGTTGAATAAACATCGTATACGTAGTATTCAGAGTCCTTCTACTTCACCTCCATTTAGAACCAGCTAAACGTTTCATTATAGGAAGTCTCTTTTCAACCTTTGTCTTCAAATGTTCCACATGTTTCCTCCAACTCAAACGAGAATCAAGTACACATACCAGATAGGTGCTTGATTCATCATCTCTGGTCTGTAAAGTCTCTCCCTGAAACTCCAGGTTTGCTATAAAAGGTTGTCTATTGAGTGTAAAGAACATACACACAGTTTTATTCGTATTAACCCTCATTCCATTTTCTCGGCACCAGAGGTCCAATTTTTTCACAGCAGTAGTTAAGGTATTTAGACCGTCCTGTTTCTTTTCCTCTGCACTATCCCACATTACAAGCTCATAAGCAGAAAGAGCTGAGTCTACATCTGGCACCAAAAAGTTTGGCAAATCATTGATAAAATATCAAAAAGAATTTAGCTTATAACTGTGCCATATGGAAGGCCTGTTCCAGTTTGTCTAAACTTCGAAGTAGATTATCTTTATCGCACGGCCTTTGGGAAATGAATTTCTTAATCTAGACAAACGTACTGCCATGGGCCGTAGTAGTAGTCAAGTGATTAAGGTGTTGAACTCGTAACTGGAAGGTTGCGGGTTCGATATCGACGTACCACTAAAAACCACTTGCGGTGCATGCGGTGTACTTGCACGTTAAATCCGTGGTTCTGAAAATCCTCTCGGCGGTCGATAGCAGTTTCCGAGGGGTGCCAATATTCAGAAGTCCTCCATCTTCTGATGAGGGTCAAAATTGTGGCGGGAAACTCCGGAAAGGACTATGTAACTCTAAATGACCCATTTCAGTATATAGTCAGAAGGTATAGAGCTGTCCTGTCCTGGCAAATAGACATATTTCCACAAATACTTAAGTTCTACTGTTTCTGCAAGGCCCTAAGCCTCCAAACACTATCATATGCTGATTCAAAATCCACGAAAGCAGCAAGGACACACCTACGACTGTCCAAAGAGTCCTTAATAACTTGAGTAACAAATAGTTCTTAATAGTTTGAGTCTTGTCATTTATCAGTGGTTCCAGCAGTTTGCAAAAAAGCAATCATAATCCTTATTCTTAGACAAACCACACAAGATTCTATAATAAGTTATCGTCCTATTGCTTTATCAAATGTTTTATGCAAGCTAATGGAAAGGATGATTGTTTCTTCATTTATTTGGTTCCTCGAAAGTGGCAATCTATTATCTTCTTACCAGGCAGGATTCACCACTCAACAGTTCAACAGGTTTCTTTTCTAATTAAAATTTAATGGAGTGGTCGTAATTATAAAAGCAAAATTACAAAATTGTAAAAAATGGGTAATTACGACCACCACTGAGGTAATTATGACTGCTTGATTTATTTTAATATTTAAACTTATAGCATTTTTTGGAGCAACTATTCTTGTTTTTATTAGTGATTAGATTTACCCTGATGCGGAAATATTTGGCACAAATTAAGTAATAAGGTACTAATTTCTACTTATTCAAGAAATATGGCATCTGACTGTCATGATGAGTTCAATCTTTTTATAATAGGGAAACTATATTGACTCTAAGAATGAATGAAAAACCTGAAAGAAATTACATTAAGTAATGTTTTCTTGATTTTTTAAGAACAAAATAAAATCTAAATAAAGTCAGAATAATTGTTACTGTTCTTATTATGTCGTCTGTTTTATTGATTTTTTGATTATTTTTTAATTGATTTTAAAATTAATTTGGTATTTGATTATGTAATTGCGACCATATATTTAAAAACATTCAACTATGTTAGAAAAAAATAAAATAAAAAACATGTCAGAAGCTCTTAAATACTTACGAATGTATAATTTAATACGAATTTGCTTGTATAAAAAATTTTTCTTTTGCGCGAAATAAGTTTGAACACCGAACCGTCAAATCCGTTCAGCGAAAATTTTGACATGATGTTTGTTTTTCAATTTCTACAACCTTTAAAATACGTAATTTTTAATAGTGAAAGATACTTATCATGAAAAAGACATTAGAAGCTTTTTACCAAATATTTCTACGAAAATTTATCATTTATAGATTTTTGTCGTAGTTATATAATCGATCGTAATTGCTCGTAATTACCTCATATGTCTCTATATGCGGAACTGCAAAAAATCTCAACTTTTTATTTAATATACTTAAGCTCATTAGAGTAAAATAATTAATTATCATGAAAGGGGGAATAAACCCTAGAACAGCGGTTCTCAACCTTTTGCACGCCTCGCCCCCCTAACAAAGGCTAACTTACGGTGGCGCCCCCCCCAACAAAGGCTAACTTACGGTGACGCCCCCCCCCCTCACGTTTTTCAGCATACATTCAGTTTTTTAGTCTTTAACAATGAACATTTAGTCGAATTTTCTACATAATAATGTTATCAGTAAAGTTTGAATGAACATTTTAAGCTAAAATGGATATTTTTTGAGTAAAAAATGAGAATAAATAAGATGAATTTTTTTAAAAACATGCATCACTACTTGCCCTTTGGTTTTTCTCGCACCCCCCTGCAAACGCTCTGCGCCCCCCTTGGGGGTCGCGCCCCACAGGTTGAGAAACGCTGCCCTAGAACATTTGAAAGTATCATCAAAATCAGTGATAGGTTTGATGACCCCCATCATTACATGTTCTAATAAGTATTTTAGTCTATTTTCAGTATTAAGCATTCTTTGAAAGTTTGTAGTCTCAAGTTTAAAAATATTAATTGTTCACACAAAAATTTCAATAAAAAGCTTACCATCATCATTTCAGGATTTCTTTTATTGAAGTAAATTTTCATGTTCTAAAATTGCTACTTTACAATTTATCAGAAGATGAGGATTAAAGATGTTGATTGCTTTCTACTTCAATCAAAATATTTAAAAAACCAAATTAAGGATACTTTTTTTTAAATGCAGAAATTTCTTCAAAAACATGTACACGATTCCTTAAATTCTAATTAATTATACCTTGAAGAATTCAAGATAATGTAGTTTACTTATTATAATTCTATTCAATTATAGCTTGAAGTATAAACGTTAAAGTAATTAGTTATAACTATTGTGCATGATTCCATAAATCCTTGCAATCAGTTATAACTAGAAATATTCTAGATAATTTTTTGTACACTATTGATGAAGGTTATTCAGTTTTTGCTATCTTATCAAACGTAAATATTTGACATCATTGGGTTCAGTGCTTTCAATCAGTTTTATTTGCAACTAAACAATACCATTAAATTTAACGAATTAAAAAAATTATATCTGAAAATCATACTTATTTCAAGCAGTTTCTGATTAACACAAAAGCATTTTTAAAACAAAGTGAAAAACTTCTCAGTGAAAAAATGCACCCTTTTTTGGACTGCCCTCCTCCAAGCATTTTACTTTGATAGCGGATATTTCTCTTACCTCTTCTTCGCAGAAGTTAATGCCTTATTTCAAAGTCAAATTTTTCGAATTTTAAAGAACAACCTTAGACGAGGTGTAATTTTCTATTAGTTTCTTACGAAAGTGTTTCCCTTAGAGCCCTATTTTACGCTCTTTAAACATAAACATATTCTTGAATTTTATGGATATTTTTTTTTTATCATTATGAACTTTCAATATCCAGTCTAAACGTAAATATAATTTTAAATGTTGGAAATTATTTTTCACGAGTTTAAAAAGTATTGCACGGCTCTAAAAATTTTTACTATTAATAATTAAGAACCACAATTCGTACAAACCTTACTAAAATATATTAAATACATGATTGAAATTTACAAATAAAGCTTGTTCATGTAACAAGGCAATTTTATGCAAGCAAGTGCGATCCCAAGGGGACTGGATCTCACTTGCCACCAAGTGTTTAGATCCCATGATTTTACATAAATATTTTTGAAACATGGATTGTTTGAATAATTATAAAACATGATTCTACACGATAATCTTTTTAATTGCTATTCGAAATGTTTCTTTGTATTTCTTCCTTATTCTGTTACGACTAAAGTAATTAGTTTTTCTTTTTTAATTTTGCTTGGAATTTTCCTCACACTTTTTTGGGCGAAACCTTAGTTTGATACCTTGAACCTATAAACCTGAAGTAGAATTTTAAAGCTTAGCTTCTGCTTCTTCATAACTAATAGACTCCAAATTTGGAACATTTGTTGATAGCATTTTTGAAATTCGCTTCCCTTCACAATGGACTTAAATTCAGACTTTAACGTCAAATGTTGCAGCAATTTTTCTTCCAAGTAGGTTTTTAAGACTTTCAAAGAATGTGCAATATCTAATCCAAGATCCATAACTGAACACATGCTGTTATTAAAGAGAGTAACTGTTACTTGAAATATTTAACAACGGCTTTCATTCCTAATCAAAAAGATTATTTTGTTTGCTCTCTGACTGCAAAAGTTTTTTTGCATACGTCACTGCAACGCAGGGGACCATCAAATTACAACATAATATAAAGTTCTACGTGGTATTAAAAAATTCGGATAAATACTGAACCAAAGGCTTACGTTTCTATCCTTTGACTAATCTTTTATTATTTTAGCTTATAATTTAAACATTTAAAACGAGTTTTCACAGTTGAATGAAATATTTTGGAAGAGAAGCTGGTCTTTATAGAAAAAATCGTTTTGAATTATTTTCAGTTTTTACCCATATTGATACTTATGAAATGAAACATTTTATAATGAAGAAAAATTTAAGTAATTTAGACTTTCTTTGGTGATATGAAGTAATATAGTCACAATCTTGTCTTGAAAGGTTCCCCATTTAACTTATAACAAATAAACTGTATTTATTTAAAGATTGTATGTATTGATTAATCCTGTTTAAAATGAGTGGGTGCATTGAAAATTTCAAAAATCGCTTGAACTTTATTATTTATCTGCTCTAAAATTCTGGTTTATTCTATTATTTCATAACTACAAATAATGTAGGGGAAATGGAAAATGACTATACAAATTGTTTACCTTGATGAATAATTATATAACTCCGATTTTACTTTCTTTCATAAATACTCAGAATTGTATTGAAATAACGGATTTAATGTCTAATAAATTTTAAGAATATAATGACTTACTATCAATGTAGATTTATTTCTATATTCTTAGTTTCACTTTGTAAAAAAATCATTTTTAATACCTAGAGTGCAAAATTAATGAATATGCACTCCTCGTGTTTGTAAAAGGTAAACAGAAAAATTACATTTTTCATGGACTGGTCTGATCCAAATATGTTATTGTAATACCGGATGTGTTTTCCCCTACTCCTCCTTAGAAAATAATAACTCATTTGAAAGTCAAATATTTTGAACCTTTAAGAATAGTGCCGGAAGAGGTAAAATTTCTAATTAGTCTTTTGAGAAGAATTTGCCTATGGAATAGCAGTTTTTGCTCTAGATTGCTATTCATGCTTTTACGTGTTCTTGCTGCTTTAAGCTGGCTGTTGTTTAGCACTTTTTTAATGACCAGTAGCAAATATGAAAGCATGAAAATGATTAACAGTTGTTGAAGCTTTTATTAAAAATAATAGATTGTATGTCTTTTGTGATATGATTTATTTATTTATTATTGTTTAATTACTCCTGTCACAAAATTATTCTTTGCATACAGTATGCAAATTGCAACATTCAGGTTCTAGTGTATCAGTTTCTAGTATTTGTATTTGATAAAAATGTATAAAAGATAGTTAAAAAGGCTTTGTCAAAGCATGTTTAAAAAGAAATTAAAAATGAGCTATGTTCATTATTATTCTTTTTACATACTACTTGGTTAGAGGCGTAAATTGTGATATTGTCCCATGCAGAAGTGACGGCTGGCAGCGACGTTACATTTCGTAATGTTTGCCACATCAAAAATGTAATGCAAATGAAAGTCAACTGCGACGTTCCTTGGTCTAAAACATGTGACGTTGCAGAATAATGGCGTCATGTAAGTGAAAATTGGACACTGACGTCACTGTATGATAAACATGTGATGTTGAGAATCTGACGTAGTAGTGTAATTCTTCATTCCATGTAAGTCACTATGTGCCATCCATGATGAATCTATTTGACGTCACAAAAAATGACCCAAAGAAGCCATGATGTCCATCGCCATAACGTTTCTGCACCTAACACATCAAGACAAAGTCAAATTGTGGCCAGTGTGCAAGCATATTGCGATGTTAATGTGATATATAGGATTTTGTTTTAAAATGCTCAATATGTACTCTGTAATAATGACAATACCTCAATAAGTAATAAGTTGATAGGAAGTTTATTTGCAACCCATATTAAATTTCAAACTGCTGTTTATTCTAATTCAACCACTTACACACAGAATCACTCTTAGAAGCTGGAGTGAGATGTAAGCAGCTATGGTGTACCAGCAATTTGTATAAAATTAAATAGGAAATTCATCCTTTTCCTCAGTTACTTAAATATCTGATTTTAATACTTGGCCTGTCTCCTCCCACTCCTTTTGAGAAGATAATGCCTCATTTCAAAGTCAAATATCGTGAATCTTAAGAGGTAAAATTTTCAGTCAGTCTCTTATGTGAAATCATCCGTTGCATACAAGTATGTTCCTCTCTTATCATGGACATATTCCTGAATTTAGGGTTGCATGTAGAATGAAGATTGTTTTATTTTCCTAAGCTTTCAGTGTCCAATGTCGGATATAGATATAACTTGAAGTACTGGTAAGCAATTTTCTGAGCGTTTAATACATGCTATACGACTCTGGAATTTTCAGTTTGAATGGCATGGCAATCAAACAAACGAAGGGTACTATTCACATTTATCCCTTTATCTACTGACGGTCTTAGAAGTACCGTAGAAATGAAATTGTTTAAAAGAATTATCCATGCATTGTAATCATCTATTTGAAATATCACTACTAAATATTTAATCAGTTCGCATCATGACTGCATGTCCTATTAAAGGAAGATCGTTTTCAATGGATAGCTTTCCACTCCCTTTTATACCTAGCTGTTCTGACACAATTATAAAGGATTTGAAATAAAAATTTCATTATCAAATTTAAAACTAAACCTTGTTATTGTTTTTCTTTAAATTTAACTTATTGAACCTTTTATTGGAAATAACTTTCTTTTGACTTCAAGCGTCTGTGGCCGAAAATATACAGAAGCACGCACTTTACACAGGATCCCACCCCCGTTCTTTCATTAACGAATGATTGAGATTCTTCAAACTGGAAGGACGTTTCTGGAACACCTTTGCCTCTAATTACCACATTTTTGGTCGGGTGGATTAAAATCTGGACTACAGAGAGGCCAAACTTTTTCTAGCACGTTATCTTTCAAGCACCGCTGTATGTTCTTAACCTTATGATATGGAGCAGAGTCCGCTGGAAATATCCAGTTGTCTCTATTGAACAAATGTGCGTCCAAGAGTTTCGGCTTCACCACTGGTTCTAAAATATTATTCTAATAAACTGTATCACTTCTTTCTCGAAAAAATGAATCAGATCATATACCTTCAAATTTTCGTATCAGAACTTACGACATGACTAAGTAATCACATCGAAGCAACGAAAAAAATATATAGGCATTCGTGAATTTTCAAATGTTGGTTTTTATGATTAAAGGGTTAGATTTCTTAAAGTGTGCCATTCAACGTATTACTGGACTTCTTCAGTTTTCTTTGTGCTATTCTCTATTGAGAAAGACTCATTAATTACTTATGAAACAGTCATCAAATGTATAGCTGGGGTTTATTAAATTTTTTCCGTTTTTTCATATTTCATTAATCAGCATTGATCATTCTAAATAGAACAACAGAAAATAAGCAGCTTCACTTCGATACTACTGACAGTTCTTAAATCGAGAAACAAAGGGTTTTAGAAGCTTAAACATAAAGCTGGAGCTGTTTTCTGAACACAAGTATCTTTTGATCCAAAGTTCAATTCTTATTTCGAATTAGATTCAGGTAAAATTCAATATCCTCAACCAAAATCTTCCATATCAGACTTTTGGATGAAAATTGACTTCCTATCGTAACTACTTGACTTTTCTATCGTAAATTTAAAATTCATGGAAATAAATATTTCAGAGTAGCAGGAAATATCTTTTCAAATGACTCTCGAATATTTAAAATTTTATGAATGACATATTAACCTTTACAGAATAGACCTTTCTACGGAAAACAAAATATATGTCCTTAATTCTCATAGTAGCCCTAGTGATTTCGAATAGCATAACTATAAACTTGCCGAAAAAGGGCTTCAAGTAAATTTGTAAGAAATGAAGAAACTTCGCTATTGTTATCTTCTGTTATATATAATTATGTGTACTGTGCATTTTAAAAATCGCCAGAACATACACGAACATTTATTGTGTGCTTAAAATCTGGATTTCGTCTTATTTATTGTCACAAGAATAAATAAATAATTAAATAAATGAAATGAAATGTAAATACACAGGCAGCTTACCAGGCTTATAAAAATAAATCTGTTTTTGCTTACTTTTATAGCTTTCGCACTGAACTTAAGCATTGAATTAATCAACTTTATTTACCTGATAACAAAGCAATAAATTTCTAGGACTTAATAGATCAATTTGTTTGAGATTAAGCATTATTTCAAAATCACATTTAATGTTTAGTATTTTAGCACATGTACCTGAAACCATTTGGAATACCTAGTGTGCTAAATTTATGAATATGTTCTTCGAGTGATTTGTGAAGCTGAATACAAAATTCATCCTTTCCACAGACTTTTCTGATCAAAATATGGAATTTTAATACCGAATATGTGTCCTCCCACTTCTCTAAAGATAATACCTCATTTGGAAGTCAAATTTCCTTAATCTTTGAAGATAGCGATGGAAGAGATAAAATTTCCAGTCAATCTCTTAATAAATCTTTCCCCGAAGAGCTATATTTTTAGCTCTCGAAGCATAGACATATTCATCGTTCTTAAGTGAGTTTGTTGTGTATGGATGTCTTACTTTTTTTTTCTTTCATAACGTTTTTATATCTAGTCTGAATCTAAATACCGTTTGAAATGTTCGTAAAGAATTTCATGAAACTGTAACCATTAAATTTCTTTAATAATTAGAAAAGCATATTTTTTTGTAATTCCAGTTACAGTAAATGACCAAATTATGTTGCTGAAATTCTTATTTTATACAGTTTAAAAGAATTTTGAACATATAAGTTTGTTTTCTTAAAGTGTTTTACTTGATTTTTGCTGCTGGTATCATTGTTGTTGTTGTTTTATAAATGTCAACATTTCTTCATCGCGTATGTTATTAAATGTTCCAGTGGGCGGGGAGCTCATCCCTTTGCAAAACACCTGGAAGTTCACCAAGTAGGTGATTGTCAAAGAACTGGTTACAACCAAGCAGCAGTTGATTGAAACTCAAATCTGAAAATGGCATCGTAGTACCGAACTCCAAAGGCATGCAAAAATACATATAGTGAGCCGAATTTAAGGCTGTAATTACATAAAAGGGCGGCACCCGTAAATATCAAGATTGTTTTCATAAGATTTCATTGAATATTAATACTATTTTTACACAAAAATAAGGCATACCTACGTAATATGTTGTTACTATGATATAAAAAGAACATCGGCATAAATAAAAAACATTTACAAAACCGAACACTAGTTTCTTTTTTTTACTCAAAAAATTAACTAACTCTAGAAAGCGCTAAAATGTGACAACTGTTCCTAATAATTCGACTACCTACTGTAATTATTTCACTGAATTTAAAGTATATATATCATTTATGTTTCAGGGATTTAGGTTTTGTTTTGAAGTGCAGTAACTTTTCTGTGTGCCAAATGGTACAAAATGCATATTGTGCTATGGGTAGATTATGGATTGGGTCAAAAAATTTGTTTCGTAGTTTAATCCCGCAACACGCTTACTCAATATTTCCGTGCCATATGTTTGAATGGTGGTAGTTAGATTATATCAAGCGTAAAAGTTTAATTGTGTTTACTTTCGAGTCGCAATAAATTTTCTACGAAATGTCTTAAATTTTATTATAACCAAACAAAACCCAAGAAAAGAATTGTGTATCCACATGCAAAAACCCTTAACTGGTTAAAAATTTGTGACGCAGCATTTTACTTTATAGCTCTATGAATTTTAAATATGGGTCTTAAAAATAATGATATCAACTTTTGAGTGACGCCCTGCTGGGAATTTTAAAGACTTGTTTTTAAATTCCATTACAGTTACTTTCGTTTTATTTTCTAAAGAAGATTTACGCATTTAAGCAATGCTTTTAATTATGAAATACACTGTCAAATATATCACACTTTCATTGAGTCTATATAATGTATTCAAATGAATTTATTTCAATAATTTAATTTATCTTTTGCGTCACGCTATCCAAAAGGGCAAGCAAAATTTTCATATACATTGCACTTAGTTTGGTTACTATGATACTAACTAAATATTTACGTAAACTTTACTTGCCCTTTTGGATAGCGTGACGCAAAAGATAAATTAAATTATTGAAATAAATTCATTTGAATACATTATATAGACTCAGTGAAAGTGTGATATATTTGACAGTGTATTTCATAATTAAAAGCATTGCTTAAATGCGTAAATCTTCTTTAGAAAATAAAACGAAAGTAACTGTAATGGAATTTAAAAACAAGTCTTTAAAATTCCCAGCAGGGCGTCACTCAAAAGTTGATATCATTATTTTTAAGACCCATATTTAAAATTTACAGAGCTATAAAGTAAAATGCTGCGTCACAAATTTTTAACCAGTTAAGGTTTTTTGCATGTGGATATCATTACTTTTTAAGGGTATGGTCAGAAGATATTAAATTAGTTTCAAGGGCGAATTTCGGAAGTTTGCTTGACACTAAGTTATGTAAATAAATATACAAACCTGTTTTCATGCAGTATCAGAGTATTTGATTAAAAAAGTCACAGCAAGTTCTTTTGTAACATGTAACAGAAAATTGACATATTTTTGTTAGAATTTTATAATAAGAGACATAATACTGATTATAATCAATAATTTTTTGAGTAATTTTCTATTTATAATTTGGGTCGAGTATAGATTAGTATCCCTGCCACCATCTTTGATTTTATTTCATAAATTTGCATTCAGTTTAATGCTAAACGTAAGTTAACTTTTTTACTATAATTATATAACTATTGGGCCCCATCAGTGGCCGAGCGCATAGCGCTCTGAACTGGGAGACGGAAGGTGCCTGGTTCGAAATCAAGTTGCGTCCGCCGACCTAATCGTTCGGAGTTTTACGTGGTTTCCTCCAAAACAGCGTAAATACGGGTTAGGACCCCTTAGAAAGACCCCCACGGAGGGCACCCCACGTCTCGGCTTAGAGCCTACGTGTAGCTATAATCGGCCGTAATTCTAGAATAACAACAGCAATATATAACTATTGGTTCTATTGTTTTAATGCATTGTGATTCATTAATTTGCATTCAGTTTAACGATAACCGTAAGTTAAGTTTCGTTAAAATTATTAATGTAATAATCTCGTTCTTAATTAATGTAATCTAGTTACTCATTCTATTATTTTAATGCAATGTAATCTATTAATGCAATGTTTGCTTTCAGTTTAAAGCTATCTCTAAGTTAACTATATTATGATACACTAAGTTTTTAACTAAGTTAATGATACATCTCAAAATTTTTTATTAAATTAATTAATGACTATAATCATTAATAAAATAGAAAATTACTCAAAATATTGGGTATAATTGGTTTTATGTCGCTTTTTAGAAAACTAACTTCATACTATGTTTGTTTTTTTATCAGTTGATAATTTCATTTTTTTAGAGAACGTTTAGATGAACTACCAGTTTAAGAATAAGGGTCTTGCGCGGTTGACTTTCTTAGTGCTTCTGAAGCGTATTTACGTTACATCGGGAGAAAAACCGTCCAAAACTCCGAATTTTTAGATTATCAGCCATCCGGTTGACCAGAACCCTGTCAGTTATCTACCATCTTTATATCTTATCAACTCGGCTCGGGTGGACACAACATCTTGTTTTAGATGCCATCTCCGTCCTTCAAATGTCTAATACAAAATATAGTGCATGTATAAATTTAGATTAATCAAATTTCTATCTGAAAAGTATTGAACAAAATTTTAAATCTGGTAATTAAAGGAATTCAAAATAAAAGTGAGAAAAACCTAAGATTTGGAAAAAATATTGGTTTTAAAATTATAATTCAATAATTTCAATAAATTTTATATATACATACATGAAGAGTAAAAGAATTATTATTAAAACTAGTTAGTATGTAAAACTACTATTTATTTTCTATACTACTATTCTACTATAATATTAGAAAAATAAAGACTTAATTTAATTAGAAATAGCTATCAAAATACTAGGGAAACGAAATACTTAAAGAAAAAGTTAGGAAGGAGTTTTACCAAAAAATACTTAAATTAATTATTTTTTTAAATTCAAAGTCTTAACTATTTTTAATTATTAATTATAGTAAAATAAATTACAGAAAAAATAAGTAAAGTATATAATAATCTGTTATTATTTTTTAAAATGAAATAAAACAAAAACGACAGTAACATAAAGCTCATCTCGCTAAAGTGCTACATCGGGTACAGAACCTAAGTTTTCTGGACAGAACGCGGAAGCGCTTCGCACCAGCTGTCTACGAGCAAACTGGTTTTGGATATAAAGTAACTTGTACAAATCTTGTCCCGGATTTACAGCACTGTATTCCTACTCTCTGCCTTGTTTACCGCCGTTGAAACAAGATCTTTTTCCGTATTTCCTTACGCGGGTTAAATAGTTCCCTCTTTTAACTGGATTAAATAAAAAAAAACGAGTTTTCCTAGCTTAACCGGCGACGTCACTCATCGAATTTGGCACCGATTAAAATCATATATTAATTGTAAAAAATTCGTTAGAGCGGATTCCGAGATCCAGATGAGACACTGTTGAAAATAGAAAAGTTAGCTGTATATATAAGTGCCGCGAAGTTTTACGGTTGGTTGGTTGGGCTGGCTGCGTCACTCGTAGAAACTGCCGTTCTACATGATTTCAATTTTTGTTCGACATAATCATTCTTATCATAAGCTCTTAACAAACAAGTTTCTGCCGCTAAGATTGAAGAGAGAAGTTCGACATTTTCAAGTAACGCATTTATAATCGCATCTCAAAGATATTGATAAATTAATAAATTTGTAAGATATTATGAAGCAGCTATATTTGTTACTCAGGATTCCAGCCAGGTTGCAGGAACGCACAGTTGAAACTGGATTTTTAAGCACTATGAGTAAACACTCGTTAGCAAAACAGTTAAACAGTATTTACTTGAACACAATTAGTTAAACAGGATGTATTTCAAGAATTTTAGAATTTAAAATATTCTAAAATGTGCTGAATTTTTAGATTTGCACTAATCTGAAATCAATCGAAATACAAGCCATGAATTAACAAATATATGTACTTTGTTAATAAATGCAAATATGCTTTACTTCCTTTTATAGGTGAGTACCACGGTTGCCTGCAGTCGCTAAGCTCCGTTTCCGTAAGAACTCGGAAAGTGAAGCAGCACCGGGTTGGCCAGTGCTTGGGAGGGTGAAGTCCTCTTTCGGTTGGAATTCTGCGGGATCGTGTACGCTAATGGGAGCTAGTACACATATAATGTGTTCGTGGCTCCAATATCCTCCATGTTCAAATGATACCACAGAGGGTACTGATATCACTCTAGTAGCACAATTAGTCCAAAAAACGTTTAAAACACGTTTTTTAGCGTCGAAAAACGTATTTCCAACGTAATTTAAACGTTTTTTGAAATAGTTGTGCTACTGGGGCAGATGTTAGGTCTCTCATCTAGAATTGGTTCAAAATTGTGATACCGATCTTAGCAACGTTGGTCTGCCTAATAGACGCTCCCATAATGAAATGACCAACACATATGGCCCTCGTTGTGGTCAAGCATCCAGTAAGCCGCAGACCCGGCCACTAGAAAAAAATTTTATAACATTTATCCTGCTTGGGACACAGCTCTTTTAGTGAAATCAACGGAAAATTCTTTACAAATAAGATTTATATAGAAGTTAACCATCTGCACTCGCAATCTGCAATACTTAGTTTGCAAAGTTAATAAATAAGCTCTCCTTGTAATTTGCGAGAGCTGGAGAGAAAACCCATCCGTTACGCGTGCTGCTCTGATCTAAATATTTCAGCTTATGTTATCTTAAACCCGGATATGTCTACTTCAACTCTTTCGAAGATAATGGCTCATTTCAAAGTCTAATTTTCTGAATCTTAAAGAACAGCGCTAGGAGATGAAATTTCCAACCAATCTCTTAGGGAATCATTCCCCGCAGAGCAATACTTTTTCCTCTTAAAGAGCGGATGTATTCATGACTTTATTTTTGTGGTATGCAGGTATTTCATGATATTTCTTTTTTATTCTCATTCTGAATTCATACAACAGTGTTTCTCCAGCCATTGTTCCGCGTACATCAAATTTATAAAACAATAACGGGCAGCAAATGTCGTTCTAATTAAAAATTATATTTGTAAGAGATAAGTAAATTGTCTATACAGGGTATGCCAAAAACATTGACTTAAGTATTTATTCCTTAAATATTGATTATAGACAAATACAATAAATTATAAAGTTACTTTTATATGGCTTTCGAAGAGAAAAAATCTTACGGAAGCTCACGTACCAGGACCTCTACACTGCGCAGAAAGCCTTGATTGTATGTGTTACTTTTGCTATTATTGGTATTGTATAGCCTCTTACCAACTTTGTTTAATCATATATTTTTGAGCCCGTTTATCATTAAAAGCACATAATTAATCAGGGGACGCTATAAAAGTTAAATTTTGCATTTATTTAGGCTTAAAAGTCTTAATCGATACCATACAATTTCTTACTATTTTTAAGTAACTTAGTAATTTATTGTATATGTCTATTAACCCTTTGAGGCGCAACCCTTTCCCAATGCTGAAAAAAGGCAACCGTTGACATCGCTCGAATTAACTACCAGCAAGATGACGGACGATCGAAACGTTTATCGCGTGCCACAGATCTAGAAACCCTTTTTTGACGACAGCTAGCTGTGCCGCACAGCCAGCTGTCGTCAAGTTCAGGTCCAATAATTTCTGAACAACAAGACCTATAGTCATAAAAGTGGTACCTAGATATTAAAGTTGCCATGCGCTACGCAAGAAAACCCCTTAAAGCGTCACCTGACGGCTCAAGTGGGAGTTATCGTTCTTATCTCAAAAGCGATTCGAGGTACGCGAAAATGTCAATTACAAAGTTGATCAGCATTATTGATTCACTAAGAAAAGACACTTAATTTGCACTTGATTCTCATAAATTCGCGCAATAATGCTACGAATGGAAGGCATAAAATGCACATTTGTTAGGTAGAATTTTCAAAACTGCATTTACCCGATATAAAGCACATTTACCCTTCATGCTGAAAGTGTTTTCAGTCGGTAACAATACACATCTAGACGCTAGTCTACAATTCCCGTTGGAAGTTGTACAATATGGCTGGTGATACTCTGGCAAAAGCATCGATAATACATATTTAACATTAATGTGTTCACGATATCTTTTCTTAATAAATCGGTGATGCTGAAAATTACTGTGCGCATTGATGTGCGCAAGGTATTTTTTTATTAAATAAATGATGCTGAGCAACTTTGTAACTGACTTTTTTCTCGTATCTCGTACGGTTTTTGAGATAAGAAGGCCAACTCCAAATTTAGCAGCCAGGTGTCACTGTAAGCGGTTTTTTGCATTGTGCATGACAACTTTACTATAGCTAGACCTCCACTTTTATGGTACAGCTCTTGCCGTTCAAAAATTACCGGGGTGACAACAGAGTTAGCGGGGGCACTGTATATTGTAGATTTCTTTAATATACAAATCAACGCTCTACCCATTAAAGCCCAGAATTTTTTTTTTTTTTTTGACATTTTACTGTAAAAAGAAAACAAATTAAATGCAATAAAAATAAATGAAAAAATTGTAAATGTTACTGGCAGGAAATCCTGCCAATGAGCTTTAATAGGTTAATATGCATATGATTTATATTTACAGAAAATATCGTTTGCTTTAATAGTATTTGAAATACTGTTTTTAAAAATGAGATAAATAAAACAAACTTCACAGTAAAACATCATTAACGTTTACGATATTAAAATTACTCATTAACCTTGACGAATGAATTATGGAATGCTTTTCCAATCAATAAATTTCGCCTTAGATCAAAGCATTCGTGAGCTGATATTTAACAGAGAAGGCATTTTTCCAATTAAAAGAAAAATGTTTGATTTTGTTAATAATTTCATAACTTTTTTTAATTATGTGAAGGTTAAGCAGATAAAGAAAGTTCATAGGATATGAGACGGGAAGCATATCAGGTTTAAGGAAGCAGTATCAATGTTAGATGTTAGAACCAGCAAACCAAAAATCAAGATAAATTTGTGAACTTTAGGAAGGACAATCTAACCTCTAAAAGGCATTTTAAATTCTTTTAACAAAAACTTTCTGCACTTTATATATTTTGCGTTGTTCAATTTTTCTTCATATACTTCTTCAGACATAATTATTACAAGTCCTTACCCTACTAGCAATTTTGCTCGGGCTACCACCGGCCACACAGCCAGCCGATGACGGCCCGAGCAAAATTGCAAGTAGGGTAGATGCTGACAGTTGGTTTAACACCAATATCAATTTATAAGATTTCTTTAAAATTTAAATTATTGGATTGTTTCACAGCTATAAAGTTTCAAATTAGTTTTACATAACGATTATTTTTTTTTTCTTCTTTCTTCGTGTGTTTGTGTTATTAAAATAAGGTATTTTGTTACAAAATCTCTAAATAATTTCAGTTTCAGAATCATCTATTAGCCATTAAACTGAATAATCTTTTCTTAAGTATTTTATTTCTATTCACAACCACAGTCTTTTTTCAATGTGCCTTAGTCTACATAATCTATGAGTGTACCGTATTTATCTTCTCTTCCATAAAACACTTCTTCGGAATTGAAATCTATATTAAAATCGCCCGCTAAAACTATTTTACACTGTTCGCCAGGCATTTTTTAACTATACTCGTAATATATTTATAATAAATTGGCGCGTTTCGGCACCAGATTTAGCGATTAATTATCAAAAATCGCAAACTTTGTGCTACTTTCATCATTTTATTAACGCCCCCCGCCTCCACGTTATCTATCAAACACATTTGAAAAGAGCTTAACCGTTACAGTTCATATCTACAAAACCTGACTACACGATAGCGTAGACGAAATTCTGGGATTGAACGAAATAGAAGCCTATTGCTAATAAATCATGCCAAACGTATCGATTATAAAACACTTTTCAATACACGAGTGCAGAAACATACACGCATCCCCTAAGCAGACAGCCCTTGCAAAGTATTGCCTTAACAGAGCACAACACAATCAATCGGTTAATTAGAGCACGAGTAATGATTTTTCAAAATTCCCTTTTAAATCATATTATATTAATGTTGCCACATTAGGCATTTTCTGATTTCCCGGCCAAATAATGAGAATATCGAGAAGCTGGGTTCATTTATCGAAAGATTTTTTACTCTTCATTTTTATACGATTTATCGTAAAAGTCGCCAGTACTGGCGACTTTTGGCGCAACTTTTCGGGGAAGAAGATAGGGAAGGGCGCAGGGATGTCGAGCCATTAGGTAATATTATATAGTTATATAGTAGTATAGTATTGCACTTTAAATGGATGCCTGTCTGTAAGCTGTCATTGAACGTAATGTATTGGAATTATTTTGAGTGCCCCTGTAGAAGAACTATTAATGACACAGACATTATTTTCGATGGAGAGCTTTATCTTGTAATCCTTAATAGTATTTATCAATTTTGTTTCATTTCAGATAGACAAATATCTCTAAAATATACTTTAATGAATGACTGCCCATGGAAATCTTTGAAGCTCTCCTGTAGAAGAACTATAAATGCTACACACACCATTTTTAATAGGATACATGGTACAGTATATACAAGTAACATGTATAAATTTCGTAGTATTCGATACATATTTACGGGAGTACGGAAGGGCAGACAGACAAACCGAAATCATAAACACGTTTCAACTTGTTGGAAAGTATTAAAGAGAGAGAACGAGAGAGAGAAAAATAAAAGGAACCTGGTACAACTATTACTTATAGGTTGAATTACATGTGCTATATGTTAAATGTCACGGGAATTTATAATTTTTGATTTACATAATTTTTACATACTCATACAGGGACACACACCAAAAAAATTAATTGCAAGAATTGAATAATAGCTTACAATTTATTTTTTCTATGAATTAACTATTTCCTGTTTATTGTTGTCATAAATTCCGTATGATATATAATTTCATTTTCTAATTTTCTATGCCTTATTTTTGTTGTTGTTTAACCCACAATATTTTTTACAAAGAATAGAATACTAATACATTTTTTAGTCTGTAATGAGCATGGAGTATTTTTGCCTAGAAAATGTGACAGCAAGACAAATGTACGTTCAAAAGAAAACAGCAATTTGAGATTAAACTTAATGGAGTAAGCAAAAAAAATGTTCTTTCAGGATGATTATTTGCGGAAATAAATTAAGAATGCGAAAATAATTGGGACCAGCACACACACACAAAAAAAAAAAAGATATTTATGGAATGAGAAGAAATATTAGTACTCTGTATCTCCTTTAAAAATTAAAAAATACATTCGTAAATTTTAAAATATTTTTTTTATTTATAAGATGCTTTTTTTTTACAGTAGAAGAAAAACAAAAATCTGAACCGTCGCACGACAAAAAATATCATAAATCAGAATACCTCATTTAAAACGTCATAATTAGTAATTTTAAAATATTAGAATTTAAATATTGGTTTCTGCTGCCCATTAAAACACTGCATAAATTAAAATCTTAGAAATTAACTAATTTGTTTAAATTCTATTTATTATTTTGCAGCAAGAGTGTTTATATTGTTGCGGAACTGCTCTTCTTGTTTCCGGGGTTCGTCGTTCTAAAGTCCAGTTGGTGTAAAAAGTTCAAGTAAAAAGTCACTCGTCAGGATGGAACACAAACTTTATTGCTTCTAGAACTTCGTAGAACAATCAGCTGTACACAATTCACAAGCACAATCTAGCAGTAACGTGCTTTTAACAATCCGCTTAGATCAGAAGCTCTCACAAATGCTGTATTTCTCACACAAAATAAGTCACTTTCACAGGCAAAAATTCAGTGAAATTATTCAAGAGATACCATACACAATCCCTTAAGACACAGCAATGAAGAATTTACGCACAGCACTTTGAAAACAGCTTCGTAAAGCAATCTAAACACGGCTTCTATAGCACTATCAAAGCAAGCATACTCTCACTGACAGCTCTTCACACATTGAGCGTTCAACTCGCACTGAACTTTTGGGGCAATGCGCGGTTCTATATATATCCGAGGCAGAAGCTGCGAGCAGCTTCCTGAAGTCAATTTCTCGAGGATTCTACATAAAGCGTGAATTTTGATTATGTCATAGAAGATAAATGTTACGTTATTATGCGTTTTTAATGCAGGAAAAACAACTTCCAGGCCCCATTGGGAAAAACGCGCCAAATGACCAAAAAGTCGCCAAGCTTAGCGACTTTTGGCGAAATATCGCCAAATTTGGCGCCAAAAATAAGTCCTCAAAAGTGAAGAGATCTAAGCTCTAGGACTAATATTTCTCGAGATTTCTAGAACCTCCATTAAAAAACAATGGCAAACAGAAACCTCCATATCTCCGGTTCTAATTGGCCGATTTTGATGCAACAAAAAGCAAAATTTATCTATTTGAAGCGTAGAATACGAATTTTAAACCATTTTAAGCCACAGAGCAGGGGGTTGCCCCGAAAATTCGTAACATTATTATTTCAAGATTTTTATTAACTTGGTCAGTAATTGCCGTTGCATTTCAAAATTTGGATATGACTTTTAACCCATTTCCTATCGTCCAATGGAGCTGAAACTTCGTACACACGTGCAACTCATCCTTTTTTATGCTTTATACTTTAAAATTAAATAATTTTCAAATTTTAGTTCTAACAGCGACATATAAGTCTTGTCGTAAAAACTTGAGTTTTGATTATGTACTAGTGCTGGAAGTGTTGTGATACGATGCAAAGTGTTACATCTCTTTAAATACAACTAAATACAACAGCAATTTTATAAATTTCTTTTTTTCAGCTCTCTTTACAAAATGTTTTATCATTAGTTATAATGCATTGAACTATCCTCTTATGATGTTGTCTAATTTCAATTATTTTTTCTTTATTTTTTTATGTGCTGATTTCAGAAAATGAAAGTGTACGAAGTGCTTTTGGAAGAGGTAAGAAACTCTATTCTTTCATGTTATTTTTCACTAATCTTAAATCCCAGAAAAGACACTACTGTCGGAAACTTAAGATTCAATGTTGGACATACCAGCTATCTGTTTAGAAAATCTTTTGGCTGCTCAAATGAAGATATACTGTCTATATAATACCGAACTTTTGCAGAAAAGCACTTTAAAATTAATACATTCTATTTCTAGCCAGCAATTACAAGACAAATTTTCAAATAGATATACCCTTTAATCACAAGGGCTCTGTGCTGTATCGGATAATGTGTAGTGTTCTTATCAAACAGACAGTCGGGAGTTTTCTGGGTACATAAGCTAGTATGGGATATGTCCTTAAAATAAAATCCACTTTGAAAATAACGTTACTATGATAAAAATCTGCAGACACCACATGACTTCCTTGATACACAAATTTTTGATGAACGGCATTTGAACTCATTTCTTTTGAAATTTAATTGCAGTTTTCTTGTCGATTTCTCGCCAAATAAAAGAGATCACAAGGTTGGTTCATATTTGAAACCTTATTTGTGGCATCTTATTTGGAGATATTTCGTTAAAATAGCTTTATTAAATGAATTATTTACAAATAATTTATACTTTACAAGAACTGTATTAACATTTAATTCATCCATTGAACTACAATTCTTAAAACAAAAATTATTTTTAATACCATATCACCAAACAACCTTTTATTGGAAAGAGGAATCCTAAACTGTCACTTGCGAAATAAAATACACATAGGGTGTTCACACATTTTTTTTTTTTTTTGTGATTTTGCAGGAATATATATTCCTTTAAAACTATACGTTGAACTATCATATTACATCTTGATTTACGAAATAAAACAACTTTTCTTAAAATGCTAATATTGATTTTGTTCCACTCCTTCACTACAATTTTCCAGAATCCACCCAATGTTTTGTGGTGCCACTTATAAGGAGCTTGTTTTAAAAGTTCAAATCACCTGTAATCTATCGGGGACCCGTAAGAGGACTTAAGTGGAATGCAATAGCCTCTATCTCGGTTTCATTTCTTAATTTTCGAAAAACAGAGCGGTTAAAACTACGGGTGGTAGTTTTATACTCATGGAATCGCAATTAAGATCGGCTGGGTAAAGTGATGAAATGCATTTCTTGAAACCAGATGTTAAAACATTTTTCTGGTAATAATTCATGATAATTTTGATATTTTTCCTACTTTCTTTGTTTTTAATTTTCCATTGTAAGAAAATCCAGTAAAAAACATAAAATATTTAGCAAAACTTAACGTGTTTTCCTTGAACCAACAGATTGTCCCCCCCCCCTATTTTTCAGTCGTATATTGGTCGTTTTCTGTTGCTGTAATATAAATATATATATGATATTTATTATTCACCATACTTGGAAAACAAATCTTCATACATATTCACAGCTTGTCGTATCCATCAAATCAACTAAACATTTAATGACGTCAAAATTCATTTGGCCTAGCATAAAAAAAGATATGGAATTGCGGTCTAGAACATGTATTCCTTGCCAAAAATTTAAAATAAATCGCCATACCACAACAAAATTAGGTGAGTGTTAAGTACCATCAGGAAGATTTTTATAGTTCATAACGATCTCATTGGCCTGCTTCAGCCATCCAAAGGGAACTTATATTGGCTAACTGCCTAACTTGTGTTGACATATTTTTTAACTGAATGGAAGATTTTACTGCTTCTAGAGCCCTCTATCAACAGTCGAACGGGGTCAGATCTTCTACATAAAGCAGCAAAGACCGATGGAGAGAGGCTTCCATTTAATGAGCTTAGTGGGAAGAAGTAAAACTTTGTCCCAATTTTGAGCCAGTTCCAGATGAGAGAGCTAGCACCTGAAATCAGAACTCCCAGAGCTATCGTTTGAACATGGAGGACATTGGAGTCAAGAACAGATTTTTCGTGCACCAGCTCCCATTAGTGTACACGATCCCACAGTAGCCCAGCTGAGAGACGTGTTCACCCTCCCAAACACTGGCCAAGCTAGCGGCGCTTCACTTTCTGTGTTCTTATGGGAACGGAACTTAACGGCTAAGCCACTGCGAGAGACAATTGGATGAAATTAATTTCTTTAGATACTATTTCAGCTAGCACGATTTCAAGAATATTTTATAGCAACTGGAAAGCAAAATTTGGGAAGACAGGCACGCTTGTTACCGATCGAGGAGCACAATTTCAAAGTGAAATATTTCAAACTTTGTCCAAAATGTTTTGCTGCTATATGACAGCTGCGAGGAATTGTGCACCTGTCGCTATTTTCCGCTGTGCGAGCGATTTGGTCTCGGGTTTATATTCCGTTAGCCCAAGGATGTATGAGTTTGTCCAAATATTGTGATGCAAAATTGCACTTTGAAATATAGATGAATTTGTACATAGGGACAACTGAGATGAAGCCCTGAAATGAGCCGTGTAAATCTCGATAAATTCTCTCTTCCAAATCCCAAAAGGGGGTCATAAAATAATCAAATGAAGCAAAAGTACGTGAATATCAATAGAATGTAAGGTTAAAAATCATGAACGACAAAGGTGTAGTAGTAAATTTATTTAAAAACCTATTTTTAAATGTCAAATTTCAGGTATTATCCTTTTAATTGCGATTAATTTGAAGTTTTCGGTGGAATAAAGTAAATGTAAATTCCTGTCCATTAAAGTTCTTGTTAAGTCCTCTGTTTATCAAGTTTTTCTGTGTGTGATTCGAGTTCCTTCTTATAAAGAAAGAAATTCAAGCAAAGCAGTTTCATTAAACGAGTTCGGGCACTGCAATGTTTTGCAATTCATACACTTGATCGATATTTTGGAAAAAATATATATTAAAGCAGAAACACATTAAGACTGACAGATATTAATTGCTTTTACTTAAAAAAATCTACAAAAGAAATAGCTTTGCAACCATTGCAAGAACTGGGTAAAAAAATGAATTTCTTAATGTTCAGTGTATTTTCAGATCATTGATCGATGGAACATGGTTGCTGTTAAATTGAGTGGAAATGCACTTTCCTCTTAAAGATTTTCCGCTCTGTGGTTGTTCCCGAAATAGTTTTTAGAGACACACATGCATTTTTTTTTCAGTAGTATTGTTGCTCTACCCAATTCCTTAGTTTGAAACAGGCAATTTTTTCTCTATGTTTGAGTAAAAAAAATATTCATGACTATTTTTTAGGAGCGTAAGTATTTATGACAACTAGCTGTTGTTTTAGTAAGATAACGTATAATTTTTTTACTAAAATACACTAGACAAATGTTGAATTAAGTACTTTATTTACCAGTTACTTTTTTTATAAACTGTAATATAATACCGGAGAAACATGTTTATCATATAATTTCTTTCAGTGCAGAGAGTTATACGTAAGAGATTCTCATTTACATAAAATTATTAAAAAATTCTTTTTTTTGAAATATTATAAATTTAAAAAAACATTAAATTGCATTGTTTACATATTTTAGACATTATATTTAGGATTAAATATTTACATTCATTGATCACACTATATCAGATATGTATTTTGGCGTCTTTTAATTTTTTAACAATTGCACATACATAAAAAATTAAATGCAACAAAAAATGTATGATCTCATTTGAAGAGATTTGATTGTTATTTTTTATAAACTGTAATATAATACCGGAGAAACATGTTTATCATATAATTTCTTTCAGTGCAGAGAGTTATACGTAAGAAATTATCATTTACATAAAATGATTAAAAAATTCTTTTTTTTTAAATATTATAAATTTTAAAAAAACATTAAATTGCATTGTTTACATATTTTAGACATTATATTTAGGATTAAATATTTACATTCATTGATCACACTATATCAGATATGTATTTTGGCGTCTTTTAATTTTTTAACAATTGCACATACATAAAAAATTAAATGCAACAAAAAATGTATGATCTCATTTGAAGAGAAAATATCAACATTGATAGCTCACATCAAAAAATAAAAATCTGATGTGAACACTACATAACTTCCTGGTATGTTCATAAAGTTACATACATTTTTAATGCACATCATTTAAACTTTTTGATTTGAAATTGATAAACGATACTTCAATAACGTTGAAGTTTGTTAACGAAAGTTAACCCTAATAGCACGGAAAGTCACAATGAGGTCGCAGTGAAGTCCCTGCGAGTCACATACGTCGCAGTCACACACGTGACTTATATGTGACGTCAAATAGAAGTCACAGTGTGACATCTCTGCAGCTATCTGCTTGTGACTTCACTGTAACGTCAACGTGACCTCCGTTTGTGACACAATTTGTAACGTCGCCAAAAAGTCACCCTGACGTCGCCAAAAAGTCACTGTGTCGTCACCAAAAAGTCACAGAGAGTTTGTCTGTGACAAAATTTGTAACGTCGGCGTGTCGTCGCCAGAAAGTCACACATAGTTCGTCTGTGACAAAATTTGCAACGTCGCCAAAAAGTCACCGTGTCGTCACCAAAAAGTCACAGACAGTTTGTCTGTGACAAAATTTGTAACGTCGCCGTGTCGTCGCCAGAAAGTCACAGATAGTTCGTCTGTGACAAAATTTGTAACGTCGCCAAAAAGTCACCCTGACGTCGCCAAAAAGTCACTGTGTCGTCATCAAAAAGTCACAGACAGTTTGTCTGTGACAAAATTTGTAACGTCGCCGTGTCGTCGCCAGAAAGTCACAGATAGTTCGTCTGTGACAAAATTTGCAACGTCGCCAAAAAGTCACCGTGTCGTCGCCAAAAAGTCACATAGAGCATGTCTGTGACACAATTTGTAACGTCGCCAAAAAGTCACCGTGTCGTCGCCAAAAAGTCACAGACAGTTTGTCTGTGACAAAATTTGTAACGTCGCCGTGTCGTCGCCAGAAAGTCACAGATAGTTCGTCTGTGACAAAATTTGCAACGTCGCCAAAAAGTCACGGTGTCGTCGCCAAAAAGTCACAGAGAGCATGTCTGTGACAAAATTTGTAACGTCGCCAAAAAGTCACCGTGTCGTCGCCAAAAAGTCACAGACAGTTCGTCTGTGACAAAATTTGCAACGTCGCCGAAACGTCACCGTGTCGTCACCGAAAAGTCACAGACAGTTTGTCTGTGACAAAATTTGTAACGTCACCGTGTCGTCGCCGGAAAGTCACAGATAGTTCGTGTGACAAAATTTGCAACGTCGCCAAAAAGTCACAGACAGTTCGTTTGTGACATAATTTGTAACGTCGCCAGCAAGTCACAGGGACAGTTCGTCTGTGAGAGTAATTTGGAAAACGGAGCTGTGCTTAAAGAAAGGAAACAATTGCTCAGGACTGCTTCCGAACCAATCATTCATGGATACCTACAGTCAAATAATCAGTGGATATCGTGTGGGGTTTGTATAGGGGGGGGGGGTAGAGGAGGCATGAGCGTTCATAAGAATGGTCAAAGAAGGGCACCTGCACCCCCTAGCAATGCCGGCTTAAGGTACCGGCAACTCGGGCAGCTGCCCGGGGAACCACATGTTTAGAGGGTGCCATCAAAGCACTACATAAGAGGGGGGCTGTGTTTTTTTAAAGGTTTATCGAACGTCGCACTGTCCCACCTGCCTATGGTCAGGCGATCCCCCTTTGTTGCTTATTCTTCGTTTTCATCGTCATTTTTACTGACTACCATTGTTAAAATAATTTTTTTCTAAGAAATGATTACCTGAAATGGGGAAGGGGAGAAGGCAATAATTTTCTTTTCTTTGTCTCACCATGGCACGAGGTTATATCAATGTCACTGAAACGGCTGAAGTGTGAAGGTCCTGGGTTCGGGTTCCATCCCGCGGCTGTCGATCTAACAGTCTGGAGTTTTGGTAGGTTTCTTCCAGATGTAACGTGAATACGCGTCAGTTGTTGTGTGTGTGTGTGAAGGCAAACCTGCACGCGGGGTATCTGCCTAGGATGGGGGGTGCCTTGGTAGGAGGACTTTCTAAGGGGTTCTAACGCGTATTATTCACGGTACATCTGGAGAAAACCTACCAAAACTCCAGACCGTTAGATTGACAGCCGCGCGATGGGACCCGAACCCTTGACCTTCACACCTCGGCCGTCTACCATTTTCAGTGGCATAACCATACTGTGGCCGAATACGCGTCAGAACCCCCTAAGTCCTTCTAACAAAGTACCCCCCCCCTCCCTTGGCAGACCGCATTCACTTTGCTTTGCCATAATCACACAATCAATCAATCACAATAGAAATTTTATAAATCACGGAAATATTCCTCGATATGGCCGGGCTTTACTCTTTAGAAGCTTGTTTCAGACTTAACATTGTACCCCGGCCAAGCATTTCCGTCTTCCTCGTTTAATTCGGGTTCTTAAACAGGGGCTCGTTATAAACGAGTCTGACTTACTTAAAAAGTGCGCCGAAAATTAGATACTCCGGGCCGCCAGCTGAGAACCGCGGTACTGCCACTAAAGATTTTAGTGCATGTGTTACGAAAACAAAAGTGCATCACAAAGCTAAATGAAAATTGAAATTGTTACAAATATCCTCTCTTCTAGATTTTTTTTTGAGTTTGCCCCCTCCCTAAAAAATTTCTATGGGCGCCCAGAGTAGGCAGTCCAACCTCGGGCGACAAGCTAAAAGCAGGGGGCAGGAAGAACAGTAAAATTTTGAATGAGCTGACAATCTGAAGGATCGAGATGATGGGAATAAGGCGAAGGAAAAAAGTTAGAAAAAAATTCGATGTCAAATTGAAGGACAGCCCCGGAGGGGGTCCCGGTGTCAATAGTCCTCACTTACGCCCCTGCAAAACATATGGTTTACATTATTTATTCGGTCACGTTATATTGGCACGTTGTCATACCAGTATACTTTCAGGGTCTGGCATTATTAGGAGGAGGGGGGCTCATTTCAGAGTTTCGACACTTTGATCTCAAAATAATGCAAAAAGTTTCAGTATTGCTATAAAAGTATTCAGGGGGGTAGCGAGACGATGGCTAATGGGGCTGCAGCCACCCCTGAGCCCAGATACGTCACTAAGGGGGGGGCCGTCGCTGTGACGTCGCATTGAAGTCACAATGTCGCAAATAAGTCCCGATTTGACTTCACGGTGACGTCACATTGTTACGTTGCCGCGGAAGGACATTAGACAGTCAAGGTGACTGAATTGTGACTCATTCGCGATGTCGCGTGACGGAAATGCGATGTCACTGTGACTTCTCATTTTGGTCACGGTGCTATTAGGGAAACTTTGTTCAAGATAAAAGATATCGCGAAGCTGGTTCAGTTTTTAAAAAAAAATTTTGTATCCAAATTTTCACCAAATTAAGCAATATTTCGCCAAATATAACCAATCCTGAAAGTAGTTGGAAAAATTTTGGGCATGTCCTAAACAATGACTATTCATTGGCTTATAATGTATTGAAAGGATTTTGAGTAAAATTATATATAAGTGTTTGATGCACTTCATTCAGACTTACTTAATTTGAAGTTGAGATACGACACTTCAATACTACTATTAAATGACTGTCCAAGTCTATACACTTATGATCTAATGCAGCTGTCCATTGATTTCAATGCATTGATCTTGTAAATGAACTACTCGAATGATTTCATTCAGAAACTAGTAAGCACAACTAGATGTTACAACGTTCCTAAACATAAAATTTCGTCATTTTCCGCCGAATCGTTTTATACGTACAGGCGTCACAAAGTAGCTACTCAAAATGGATTCGCAACAGGTCAATATACGTGCATGCATACATTCGTCGTTGAGACGTCGCGCTAAAATACGTCATAGTAAATTTAGAGACAAAATCTCTTTTCCCATCAAAATCTGAATACCGAAAATTTTCAAGATCGCAAATATTTGCGTCGTCGCACAAGGAAGTAAAAAGCAATCGACGAAATTTCCATGATCCACTAAAACAGGAACTATTAAGTTTTCATTTCCTCAGTTATATTTCCAAAATACTTAAAAGAATCTGCCTCACCCCACCCTGAAAAAAAGAAGCATTGTTTATTATCAAACAACGAGTCCTATTATTTATATATTTTCGTCTTTTCTTTGCCTGTAAAACTCCTTTTCCTGCATTAAGAGTTGGAATGCAGTGAAATGTAAACAGTTGCTTTCTTTCCTGAGGGATTAGATAGATTCGAATGACTTTAACTCACCGAACACAAACAGGAATTTTGATTTTTCTATTGCCTTTTAAATTTTGCACTGATCTAGATGCTTACAGATATTAATTTCTACTCTTAATTTTTTACTATTGTTTTAATCTGGCACTCTACTCAAAATGATTACTCTCGTAACCTTTCAGGATGCTTCATGAAATTTGAGTAGTAAATAGTGTTTTAAATAAATCACTTACCCTTTATATGTTTACTATTTCAAGCAAGAATTTAGAGCCACACATTTATATACACATTTGTTTTTAGTGCATGGAATGAGAGTAATTGAGTATACCACTTAAAAGGTAAAACTCTCCACCAACATTTCTGGGAATAGAGCGCATAAGTATATATTAATTTAATATTAAAATCTAAATGTTTGTGAAGTTTCAGATAGACGTTTTTAATAGTTAGCATTAGTTTTCAAAACACTTTTTGAATGCGCTGCTAGTGTATGTGCCAAATTATTAAGTTACATTGTTAAACTAGCTATTTTCAAGATTTTGTAGATATATCAAGTCATCCCGTCAAACACGTGCTCTATATTGATTCGCAGAAATCACTTGCAAATATCAAATGCCCCATTACCATGTGTTTATGAAGATTTAAGGATAATGGCATTGCAGTTACTTATCAAGAATATTTGTACTGGACTGATAATCATGGATAATGGCATGTTTATGTATTAGGTATCGCAATACACCCGGAATTAGTAAATTGATAATGTATTCAGACTTTAAGTAATGCTGCACATTGAGTTGCATAGTTGGAAACTGAAAAATATAAAAATTTATTAGAAATATCTAATTTTAATATAATTAAATCTATGCTCAGAGAAATGTTCTTTATAATATTTTTTCAGTAAAGTTTTAATTTTTAGAAAAGAATCTCTATATCCTCTGTGATTATGAATTTAAAAATCTAGTAATTTCTTAAAGCTTCGCATGTAATAGCATTTTCAGTATTTTAAAAATTCATTTTACTGATTGTAAGTCAACTAAAAGATCATGTTCTTCTATAATCAAGCTTTTTCTTTCGTAAGAAATTTTATGCTTCTGAGAGCGAAATATTTTTACACGAATTTATACCACGTAAAGTTTTTTAAAAATGAATTCTAAAATAATTTTCTAAAATTCATAATTAAAGAACTCGAAGAATAGAAGTTATTAATTAATTACATTATCCTGGGAGTTTTATTTCTAGACTAACTAGAACATAATATAAGCATTTTTAATGTGTGTATCATGTTGCTTGCTCCAATACTGGCTGTATTAAAATTAAAATGAAGCTTTCTTTAATAGATTAGTATTAAGTCCTCTCCTCTGTAATCGAAAAAAAAAACATTTTTAATCTGTATATTTAGCTTTAGGGAAATACATGACAAATTGTATTTGGTAATGCATAATTTAGCTTTATCATGCATTTTTTGGAGGAACTATTCCTGAAAGTTACACTCTTTAAAACACTTCTACGATTTTATTATAATACTATTCATATTACAAATGCAATAATAGTATTGTCTGTTAACGGCAAATCGAAATATTCAGTAAATCGCCCTACGACATGAATTGACAGGTTGTATCGATTGCAATAATCGTTTCATGATGAACTTTATAGGCGCAAAACCTTGAGTGTAGACCTTTAATGAAAGACTCTGCCTTTATTAAAGGAATGATTAAACATGCTTTATTTTTAGAAACTTGATCAATAAAGAAGTCTTGCAATAAACTAAATTTAAAAAAATAGAAGGCGAGCCGAAATTTTTCGTAATTTCACTTTATATTTTCTACTTTTAGAAAATTATATTTAGATCAAGGGTGTGCTTCCAAAGACATTTCGGTGCAGTAAAGATAGCGAAAGCAAATGATTCTTCTAACAGGCTTTTTCATAGTTCAAATATTTGTGGGATAGAATAAATAAATAAAGCTAATGCTATTAAAGAGACGTGAAAAAAATATTGCAAAAAAAAAGCTGTAAGGGGAAAATAGCAGAAAAAAGTAATTTTTATAACTCTGCCCTAGAGTTTATGTTGCAGTGAAACGGCTTATCAACTATGACATATGTCAAGTCGTAAAAATAATTAGTTTTAATTCCATCCATTAATATACCATTAATACACACAAAAAATTATAGAAATATTACAGAAATTCACAAATTAATAAAGAATTCTAGGTTAAGAATAGTGGGCTATGAACCCGGGTCAAATATTTTTTTTCTTTTATAATTAAAAATGCATTAATTAGTATCACAAGCTTAATAAATTTAAAAAAACAACATTAAAAGCTTGATCCATTATTTCAGTTAGCAGGAGCATCATACAATATACTTACAAAAATGAGTAACATGGTTGGGTTCGATTATTTCAGGATTGTTTCAAGTAGAAAAAAGCCAGTCGAAAGTACATTAAGTTACTAATACTTCATCCGAATTCTTCTGTGAAATACAGTGTGGTCACAAAATTGTTCGCTAATTTAAAACAAAGACCTATTATAATTTGGTTTATGACTGTCCTCATATATTGCAAAAACGTTGATAAATTTTTAATAAAATTACCTATGATACTGACTCACCAAAACTCTCCTTTCCCTGTTAACAGAAATGTAATGAAAATGTGAAATTTTCCTTTCTAGATAATTACTGTGACGTTCTGAACTCAGAATCACAACCCTTCTACTTTCCAAGGCAATATCATTTCTCGGATGCTAATCTAATTAGCACGATCGTAAAAAGTAGTATCTCCCTGACGATTGTTTTAGAAAAAGTCATTAAAGCATAATAAAACCAACCCTGTCTTATGAAAATACATCCATGTTCACTTTCAAGAGCAAAAACTGGGATGGTCAACTCTGTTTTCAGTAAATGTTATCCTTTACGTTCTTATCCTAACGTCCTTACGTCCTTATCCTAAATGGAAAATTTTCTAAATGGAAACATCGAGTTACGAATTGACCAAAAAGTTAAATTTCATAAACACCAGTTAGTAAAAAGTTTGCAGACGTAACAGAAGTATGATTTAATTTTTAAATAGAAAAAATAATAACACTTTCCAATCATAAATGGAGAAATTTATAAACACATACAAAAATACATATTTTTAATATTTTGTATCAGAGCTCACACACATTAAAAAATCTAATCATTAATAAGCAACGGTAAATTTAAGAAAAAGTATACTATTTATCATTCAAATGCGTAATATCCACAAGCTAAACCATTATAAAGCAAAATATGTGAAATCGTTATATAAAATATACTTTCATCCGATTTCGACTTGAAAAATTATTAACTGGGAGTGAGGACCCAAGTTCTGACTCCCCCCCTTTCCAATTCCCCCAAAAAAAGTCGACTGACATTTTACCTAAATTAAGGAGAAGTTTTCATCTCAAATTAAATTTACCTACTGCATTTCTTCAAAAAAACTTCTATGCGAAGTAATAGTTAATCCTTTTATTACCATTTAATTTCGTTGTCGTTAACTATTGAGTTGAATAACGAGGAAACAATTATTAGCTTTGTACCCGATTAATTTAACATGCACGTAATTAGCTCTTCCTGCTTGCTTGTATTCTCTCTTACAAGCAATTAAAATCTAAAACTTGTGTAACGAAACTAACGCCCACAGTTTTTATCGTAGTGCCGTGGTATCTTTCTCTAATTAATGGGCTAGATACGTCACTGTATTTGAAGTCAGAGGATGTATAATTATGGTATTTGCAAACGCATATTAAATATCCACGCATATAACATAGTATTATACATCATTAACATTATACATGTACGTATATGTACACGGAACTTAGAGTAACGAATATTACGGATTCGCTAATAAAGTGACGTTTCGGTGCAGAAAGGTATCGATAAGTGCGAAATAGGATTAAAAATGAGAATTATTTTAAATATATGTATTTATACATTGTTAAATAATTTAAAACTATCATCGTATTTGAATTTTTCTCATGTGCTACACGGGTAAGTGGTGGTTAGAGAGCCATTCTACCACACTCCGGGTTCAATTCGCGGAACTCTTGTAATTCGTTCGTCTCTTCATAGGAGGCAATGCTGGTCCACCTATTGAGTGCCTCCATAATAAAGAGACCAGCAACTCAGGCACTGATAGTGGCCAATGCCTATAAACGGCAAATACCCGCCATTGCAACAAAAATATATTTCTAATTTCATTTTCTAACTGAAACCGTACGGCTGGTATGAAATTCCATCTTTTAATTTTATACTACACTTAATTATTTAAAATATTTTGAAGAAAACATCATTCGTAATTATTTTGGAATTTTCAAAACTGAGAACAATACCCGGTTAACTTTATTTCATGGTAACATCATTTTATTACTTGAAATTTCTGAGGTGAGGTTTATTTTTCATGTAGTATCCACATTAAGATGTTTGTCAGATATCTGTAAACACAGACCAACACCACCTAAAACCTTACGTGTTTTCCACTGCACATACCATATGGCCTCTTTCCCACAGCGCAATCCAATACACTCGAAAAAATAAGTACACATGATTTCATTAGAGGGTCTTGATTTGTTGTTCGATAAAACCGTTTTATATAGATTTCCTTTTTTTTTTCTGAATAACCAATAATAAAACTCTAAAAATGTCTGTTTTTCTTCCGAATGCTGACACAATAAACGTGTTTACTCGATAAAATCTCATGTTTTTCTTGCATTATGCCCAGATTCTTAAGAATCTGTTGTACGTCTCTAATATAAAAATTAAAAATATATTCCAGAAGAGAAATAAATAAAATTTTCCAAAGCTGGAATAATAGGAAAAAAAAGAAGTAAAATGGATGGCAAGGCTTTTGCTTCCTTTTTTTTCTTCTTTCGATATCTTTGAATTTAACAAAATAAAAAACCTTATTCAATTCGTCTTAAAAGATCCCGAAAAGATTGATTTGCCGCGGCAGGTTTCACTCGGATAGCATGTTTTTGTTATTTCAGAAGAAATGGGGTAAAGGGACAAAGTGAATTATTGGGTGTACAATGATTGCGGATTTGAAGGTTTGAGATATATTTAGATTCTCGCTGAGAATCCTATATAGTTGAAATAGTCAAAACGAATGAGACAAAAAAGGTGTTATCCGATTACAAGAGATGAGGATATTGATATCACATGTGTACTCTGTACTAAAACTATGTTCAGTCATACTTAGAATGAGCCCACAGTGTCCTAGTCAGTTGAAACTCAGTTCCCATAAGAACACCGACAGTAAGAAACCGTGTGATAACCTCTCTTGATAAGACTACTGTCGATGAGACCGTGTACTCTAAAGGGAGCAAGTGTATGTGAAATCCGTCTTGGCTCCAGTGTTCTCCATGTTGTAAGATACCTCTTGCGGTGCCAATCCCGGTGTTGTTTCTTTAAATCTGGAATTGACTCGAAATTAGTAGAAATTGTAGGAGGCGACTATAGTTAACTCGCTGGGTGCACTCATAATGAAAGAGGCATACACTTCGACTATTGTGATGGGCGATTTCTACACGAGAAAAAAAAATATGCAAATGATCTTATAAATGATATGAGGGAAATTTTTGATTTGATGTAATTTTTTAATACCGTTCGAGACCTTCCAGAAATAAAATCTCGTTAACGGAGTTTAAACTTTCACTGTACAGCTAATAAATATTGTGCAATGCACTTTCCCTAACATCCATGCACCCAAAAGACAATTAATTACGCGGAAAGATTAAGTAAGACACTTTTTAGGTGCAACATTTAAACACACACGATACTTCCCTTTTTTGATAACATTTCATTGAAGATGAAAGTTGGATTTAATGGGACCCGTTTAATTAACGCATCAAAAGCCAGTATTAATTCTCAACTGTAATATTAAAGCAATGTAAATTTTAACCTGTTAGAAATGTAGTAAGAAAAGTTTAAAAAGTTAATCAAGGAGGAGACGACAGAATAACTCCATCGATTAAAAAAAAAAAATGTGTCCCAGTTAACACTTTGGCTGAGGAGAACATCACAGCTGAAGCTTGCTCATGCTTCACATTTGTGCTGTGAACCAGAGTTATGGAGTTCCACACTAAATGATCCCTTCATAAAAATTGAATAACCAGTCCTATTACGAAGGGTCAAGTATGATATAAGAATATTGCTTACGCATGTTATTGCTTAATTCAAACCGCAAGGAAATAACATTGTCTGCTGAGTAATCAGAGAGGAAAAAACAAAAAAAAATTAATGTGTGTGCGATTAGTATTCACTATTGTTTTTATGTTTAAATTGTTTTGTTAATAACATTGTATGCAGTAAAATGCATATTAATGACTATGTCATTTTATCTCTCACCCCCTTTATGAAAATTGTCCCAAAAACATGTCCCAAAAATGCGACATAAAAGTTTACAACATAATTTTACATATATTTAAATACTATTAGTTCAAAATAGCTTTAATCTATTGTTACAATATTTCGTAAGCTGCAGAACATGCTTCACATGTATTTTTTACATATATTTAAATACTATTAGTTCATACCAGCTTTAATCTGTTGTTACAATATTTCGTAGGCTGCAAAATATGCACCACATGTATTTTTCTATAAATGGGGTACAATCATAAACATTTCAACATAGGGTTACCAGGCGAAATACAGGAAAGATGAGAAATAAAATGACATAGTCAGTTGATGTCGTTTTAATATGGCAATAATGAAACTAAAAAATTAGGGGGGTTCAGGGGGGTTTCCCCCTGACGAGGCTCGAACATCCGAGTTATATCTATAGATTATATATAGCCTGTTACTTTATCAATACTATATGCATATTAATATATATATCTATACATAGCTTCATTTTTCTTATTTCAAAATAAACATCTTTTAAATATGTTGCATTCTTTTAAATTCTGTAGTAAGTTATGTAAGAAGACAGAGGGTTGACATATGGATTATGATACACTTCCTAAAATAACGAAGCAAGGATGATAATTAGTATCCATGAATTGATTATGTTGCACTTTCCAACATAATGAAATAAGAAAAGCAACCGGCACATGGATAAGATACACTTTCCAACATAATGAAATAAGAAAAGCAACCGGCACATGGATAAGATACACTTTCCAACATAATGTAGCAAGGAGGACAAACAGAACCATATGAATAGAACATGTTGTATTTTTAATGTATGAGATTTAGTGTTTAGTTGAACTAGGAAAATGTTTTAATTTGTTTGTCACCATATATGTTTGGCTTTTTGTCACCATATATGTCACCATAAAGTTATCAGCAAGAAATAACTCATTTTTTAGCTCAGTTCGTATTGGAATCCAAGTCTTGAATTCTTACTTTAAAAAACTATTTTGTTAATTTTGCTATACTTTAATAAGAATTTTATAAGCAACATATAAGAATTGCAAGGGATTCGTTTGCTATGCTTTGAAGTTATTTGGTAAAAAGATATTCCAATTAAAAGACATAAAATGCTCGTGCTTTACATCAGTCATATAAATTAACGCAATTCTTTTCAGAAGACAGTCACAAAGAGTCAACGAACAATCTTCTACTAATTAGATTAACTATTACAACAGAAAAATACTCTGTTTCTAGACCACATTAAATAAAGGAAATTAGATAAAGTGCTCTATTAACGCACTCTTTACTAATGTAATTTACGTTGACAATAGTAAAAAAAATTCCTAGTAGTAGTTAAAACTTCAGAATGGGAGAGTTTACGATTCTCAAACATTATTTTTGTTAATAAAAATTTACCACCTCGAAATGATTGTTTTCACAAAAAGTAATTTATAAGCTATAGAATATTATGAAATACAGATTATTAACGATAAAGTAACATTTAGTTAGTTCATTTGTTTTTTAAATAAAAAAGACCTTTCTCTATTAAAATTAAAAAATATATAATATATTTATTAGATTAATGTTTTTCTCATTTCATAATATGTAAATTACTAATATAGAATTTTTCTAACCTTTTAAAATCGTATTTTCTTTTACTTTCATTTTATAGAAAATGAGGTGTACTTTTTAAATGATTTGCTAATGCATTCAATTGATTTTTGTATGAATTGAATATCAAATTCAATGACGGACGAATATTATGATAATGGATCATTAAAATTAATTTGAATCTCCCGCCAAAGGCATTTTTACCCTACATCTACAATGATGAAGTATTTTTAAAACAATGTCAGTCAGTAAGAATCAGTAAAAAAAAAAAATCGGTGAAAATAAACTTCATTTTAATAACGTGAATGGAAAAAATGATGTGTAAAAATTAATTAACTAAATTGAAAGTATTAAATACCTATTTCTGAACGAATTTGACTACAAATAAACACTTTTAAAAATTACTCTCACAGTTTAGAAACTATGTTATTTCAAAGTTTGGGAGTTCTTTTTAAAACATCCTGTATATCTAACCGTAACCTATTTATTAAAGTTAAGAAGATATTACAAGAAATTCTCTATTACAAGAAACTAAGATAAATTACTAATGTTTATTAGGACAAGTTTACTCTTATAAACCAGAAAGTAATATACTGACACGATATTTTATTAGATATCTTTCGAGAAAAATCTTGTTAAGATTTTTGACACATAATGTAATTTTATGTTTCTGAGACTTTCCCTTATGTTTTACTTTCTTGCATTACTTTTTCTGTCACGTCTTGAAGAAATCTGCGATTCGCATCGTGATACCTTTGCTCATTAGGCTTTCCGATAGGAAAACACAGTGTTCCATTTTCTCCGCTGAGATTTTCGTGCCTTCCATAAATTATTACAAAAAAGTGACAAGTGATGCATGCGAAATTCAAGCTTTCCTATAGCTTCCATCAGTAGTGAGATTGCACTTAAGTGTCAGTTTATGAATGAAGCTGCGACTTTACTCAGCACTTGAAGCACGGAATCTGTTGGTGAGGTAATTAGATTTGCGAAAGTACTAATTTAATAATTCCCTAATTTTTACTGCTATATTTCTTACTGGGTGTTGGCGTTCTTTGTTTTACCAAAGGTAGTTTTGCTTGTTTCATTTGTATTATTAAAGTAATACAAAATGATGCATTAAAATATTCTGAGATAATTCATTATAATCTAAAAGACTATATAATAATATAATTAGTTTGTTATATTGTTTGGAATGCATACAGATATTACTGCCTGCCGATCGTAATACTCATGCAGGATTTAAAAAAAATGTTTACATGTTACAAAGATTTCGAACATGGTATCGGGGAATTATAAGTGTAATTTTTATTTATAATTATTTATTTATTTAATTATATTTTTTAAGTGTACTTTTTTATATTTGTTATTTATTCACACATAAATGCTCAATATTTCAAAGAAAGAAATCATCAAGCAAAACAATTACTATGCTTTTAGTCACACAGAACGCTTGAAATATTAAAAGTAAGTTTTCTAATGCCGAAGCAGTATTTTTATCGAAATAATAATTCAGTTTTTTATAATTTTTTAAGTTCAGTTCAGATGAAAGAAAATATTAATTTTTTTCATTAGTAAAAGTCAGTTTTCTAACTACACATATAAGTGCATATATTAAATTTTCGTTAATTATAGTTATCACATATTGTCTAGTATTTTATTTTAGCATATTTGATTAAGTATGTGTAACAGGCTGATCAAAATTCTTTAAAGCCTTAAAATTAGCCATCTTTCATTTCACAAAATACACCCATAATTTAAATGTGTTGTAAAAAAACTATTAAACTGAAATATATCTCTATTAAAGGGTTTTAAAACGCAGAATAACAGTCAATTCAAGGAGGTTTAACAGAAACCGTCCTTTTATCGTCCAAAGCACTAGTGAAAATCCTCTGCTTGCTTTGAAATCTACTTTTTTAAAGTGCATAGTTATCATAATATTGCAATCTCTATGCAAAATGCAGATAGCCTGTGCATTTTGCATAGTTTTGTCAACTTCAGATTCATAGGTACAATAAAATAAATGAGGTATAAGGAATTGAAATTTTGAATTTTTCTTATAACATTCTAACCTAGTTGAGAGAATTTTATGTAGTTTAAAAAAGGCTTTTTTGATCCTTACCTTTGTTAAACTAACATTTCATACTATAATGACTAAGTACCTTATTTTTAACCAAAAAATATAACAATATAAAAAATTTAAACTTTATGAAAACATAAATAAAGGATTACTGAAATGTTTCAGCTAAAAATTTCCATTATTTTTAACCATAAAATGGTAAATATTGTGTTGTGCTTGACTATTTTTTGCATAAGTAATTTTTCAGGTATAAGGTTAACCCACTATTTTACTGATCAGTGTCTCTCTTTAAAAAATTGTAAATGTTTTTTAAAAGGTAATTGTAAGAAACCTTCTCACCTGCCTTAATTTCGTTTTAATTAACTTTTGATTTATAGATTATGAATTTCCCATTCTGCTTACATGTTTCTTTATTTTTAAACAGCAAAAGTTTTTATAATATTAAGAAATGAATAATGAAAATTATTTTAATGAATCTACTATTACACCTAGGTATATGTTAGCTGGTGTCGTCTTACTGAGCTCTCTGACAATCCCTTGAAGACTTGTTTTGCTGCTTTTCCTAGTGCAAAGCATTTCAAGTCTTCTGAGATTTCCTTTTTTGGACAGCCTATTGCTTGCTCCTCTTCTGTGAAGTTTTTGGGGGTGTACTTTAACTCCCATTTGGGTGGAAGTATCACCTTGATTACTGTCTTGCTAAGGCCAAGCGAGTCTTCTGGGCTTGTAGGAGTGCTATTGGCAGGACTTGGGGCTTGAGCCCTCGGTCTATATACTGGATCTATACCATGATTGTTCGTCCGATCATTTCGTATGGGTCCATCGTTTGGTGGTCCACATCTTCTTTAGCTTCTTCTAGGAAGGATCTTACCCGCATTCAAAGGATGGCATTCTGTCTATTACAGGTTGCCTCCGCACAACTCCTACTGCAATCACTGAATTGCTGTTAAATCTCCTGCCTCTGCATTCTTATATTGAGGCTGAGGCCTTGGTCTGTAGAAAGAGGCTTATGGACCGGGGTCACTGGAAGAGTTATTCTACCTTTCTTGGGGTGATCTTGATTCTTCTATGCAGGCTCATCTTTTTTCTTGCATGCCTTCTCACACTATGCTTGTCAGGCATGTTTTTGATGGATCTTTCTCTGTTCATTTCCCCTCTAGAGATGACTGGCGAAATCCTCCTAATTATGGTAAGAACAGGTGTACTGTTTGGTACACTGATGGCTCCAAGCTAGGTAATCGTACTGGAGCTGGGGTTTGTTGTCCGGACAAGGGTATTAAGCTTTCTTATCCTCTGGGCCGGTATGCTTCTGTCTTTCAGGGGAGGTTTATGCTATCCTTATGTGCAGTGTTTTTTGTTTAAATGCTGGTTACTGTAGGAAGAATATTTTTATCTGCTCTGATAGTAGGGCTGCTCTGATGGCTTTGCAATGCACTGCTATCTCCTCCTTCCTGGTTTGGGATTGCTATTTGAAGCTTTGCGAGCACTCTCGTCTTAATAAGGTTACTCTGTATTGGGTTCCTGGTCATTCTGGCATTCCTGGTAATGAGATGAGATCTCTCTCTTACCAGGTCGGGCTCTGGCTCGTCTTTCGTTGGACCTGAGCCGGTTCTAGGTATCTCGAGTAAATTTTACAGGGATACTGTGCTTAGCCAATTTAGTAAGCTTCAGTATTCTAGCTGACTTAAGTGTAATCGCCAAAGGCAGGCCAAAGAGATCAATCTTGGCTTTCCTGGTGTTAGATGCAAGGAACTACTGTGTCTCAGCAAGTCGAGTCTAGTAGGTCTATTGGCCTGTTAACTGGACACTGTTGCCTTAAAAGGCATCTTAACATAGTGAAGGTTTCGATGATCCCACTTATCGGGGTTGTCTTCTTAATGAGGAAACTGCTTTACACGTCCTCTGTGAGTGTGAGTACTTCTCTTCTTACAGGTTTGATCATCTTGGACGCCATATCATTGAGCCCTGGGAGCTTCATAAAATGTCTGTTAGGTCTATGCTGATGTTCGCATGTGCTACTGGGCGCTTTTCGTAGGGTCTTTTCTGGACTTTTCCATATTGCTTGGGGATGATACAATAGACCCATGGTCGGGGTCCTGGCCCTTTTTGGTCCTCCCCTCCATGTCATAAGTCATAGGTATATGTTACATAATATGATTCATACGTGATTACGTATGAGATACATCATTTCGAAATATTGCTGTGGATTTTGTTTTAATAAATTCTCATTCCATGTAAAGAGGGATTAATCACACCAAAATCTACAACCATAAATATTTTAAACATGTAAGACATATAATAATATTATTAGTGAGTTATATTACTTCATAACCATGTTTAAGAAGTCTTCGAATTGTAAGCCTTTCGAACAGAAATCTTGTGAATTACGATTCGCTTTGATTGCTTTGATCGCTTGATTGCCGAATCGCGATCGCTTGATCGCTTGATGGCTTTGATTGCCGAAAATGTTGCTCATTTCATTATGGGGCGCCTATTAGGCAGACCAACGCTGTCCCCCTATGAGTTGTCTTCTAATTTGGAGCCAATTTCAGATGAGCAACCTAGTACCTAGATTGGTACCCCCAGAGGTATCGTTTCAACATGGAGGACATTGTAGCTTCGAACAGATTTTACGTGCATCAGTTCCCATTATCGGACACGGTCCCACAGCAGTCCAACTGAAAGTGGTTTTCAACATCCTAAGCACTGGCCAAGCTGGTGCTGTTTCACCTTCCGTGTTCTTATGGGAATGGAGCTTAGCAACTTAGGCAACTGCGAGACCCCGACCAGACTTGTCGGGAGGATTTTTATTTCATAATTTTAAATTTTGAATCTTGAATTTTAGATTAAAATTTTGAATTGTTTTTTTCTTTTCATTTTAAAATTTGGATCTTAGTTATTTAAAAATGATATTTCACTTAATTAAAAAGAAAATGCTTGTATCGTTCAGATGTGACCATGCATTTATCCAATCTATCATTAAAATTATAATTTTTCCTCAGTAATAACTTTTGAGGAAATGAGAGTACATTTCAAAAATTAAATTACGTAGCTATTTAAATTTCGTAACAATTATTAACGTTTAATTTTAGGTGTTTGTATTCCATTAATCAACTTTCGCCATTCTGCCAACATTAATTTATTTTCCCAAACAAATTAAAAAATAATTAAATTAAAACGAGCATTAAAAAAAAGTGGTGTTTAAACTGAAATGCAATCAGCCGAAATAGATTTAATTAATGCAGTCACAAAATGTTTGCGTTTCTTCGAAAAGAGTTGAATTTAATATTCCTAGCATTAAACTTTCCAAACATTTAAATCTGAATAGTTCAAAGGAATAAATTATTTAAAGTTCCAGGTGTTCAATTTCTGTGAAAACTCTTAGTAAAGAACCATTTTGTTATGGAAAATAAGCAGGAGATAATAAACTGAAGGGCTATTAAGATACCTAAAGGAAACGGCTGGAAAAGTTTGCTGGTAGATGGGTGTTCAGTTAGATGTAATTGAATTTTAAGAGATATTTTCACATAAATTATAGAAAGTCATTAAACTCATTTAATGAAAACTATCCCAACTAACGGTTCAAAAGTTAAGCTATTTGTTGAAGAATTTCTGCTAGTTTTTGCTGGAAATTTACCACATAACATTATCACATAATTAAGTTTCTAAGTAAAAGATTGTATTGTTACAAAAGAAAAACTTACTACAGCAATACCTCGATGACAAGCAAATGAAATAATACTATTAAAAGATGATAATAATTGTAAAAAAAATAATAATTAATTAATAATTAACTAACTTTTTAAAAACTATCAGTCGGCAAAACCAATATAACTGGTCCCAAGGTATCCAAAAAAATTATTTGAAGTAGATGAAACTTAAATTTTTTTAAATCTACTAACATGGTAGTTCTTGGAAAATGTAAATTAAAGTTCTTTATTTAAAGTATATATATTTTGTAAAAAGCATTTAATCTATATAAATAAAATTAGACTTTTGTCTGTACATTTCTTGGAATTCAAAAATTTTGCGATTTCTATCCGTTTCAAGCACCCGGGAATCCGATGCGACCCTCAAAAAAAAGTTTGTCTGTCTGTCATTCTGCCATTCTGTCCGTGACGCTTTTTTTGTTTAAGCATCACGTAAAAACGACTGAAGCGAATGATATGAAATTTGGTTTCATGATAGGTGGTCACTCAACTTAAAAAACAGGCGTCGAATTTTTAAAAAATCTTGATTAGATTTTCAGATTTTGCGAAAATCATTTCAAACTGCGTAAATTTGTGTTCAAGCATCACGCAAAAACGACTGAAGCGAATGATATGACATTGGGTGTCATGATAGGTGGTCACTAAACTTAAAACATAGGCGTCCAATTTTTAAGAAATCTTGATTGGATTTTGAGATTTTGCGAAAATCCTTTCAAACTGCGTAAATTTGTGTTCAAGCATCACGTAAAAACGACTGAAGAGAATGATATGAAATTGAGTGACATGATAGGTGGTCACTCAACTTAAAACATAGGCTTCGAATTTTTAAAAAATCTTGATTAGATTTTCAGATTTTGCGAAAATCGTTTCAAACTGCGTAAATTTGTGTTCAAGCATCACGCAAAAACGACTGAAGCGAATGATATGAAGTTGGGTGTCATGATAGGTGGTCACTCAACTTAAAACATAGGCGTCGAATTTTTAAAAAATCTTGATTAGATTTTCAGATTTTGCGAAAATCGTTTCAAACTGCGTAAATTTGTGTTCAAGCATCACGCAAAAACTACTGAAGCGAATGATATGAAATTGAGTGACATGTGTGTTCGCACATCACGTAATAACTGCAAAGGTGAAAAAATGATATTTGGTGAAATGATGGGTAGTCACTCACCTTAAACTATAAGCATCCAATTAAAAAAAATACATCAGATTTCGAGATTTTGTGAAAATCGTTTAAAACTGAGTGAATCTTTGTTCCCGTATTACGTAATAACGACTAAAGCGAATGATATGAAATTTGGTCACACGATAGATGGTTGCTCAACATAAACTATAGGAGTCCAATTTTTAAACATTTTTATTAGATTTTGAGATTTTGTGAAAATTCTCTCAAAATACGTTTATATTTCTTCAAACATCACGTAATAACGACTAATACGAATGATACGAAATGAGTGATATGATAGGTAGTTGCTAATCTTAATTTATAGGCGTTGAATTTTAAAAATATTTTGCTTACATTTTGAGATTTTTCGAAAATCGTTTTAAAATGCTGAAAATTTGTTCCAGCATCACGAAATAAAGACTGCAGGGAATGAAACGAATTTGGGTGACATGATAGGTTGTCACTCAACTTAAATTCTAGGCTTCAAATTTTTCAAAAATGTTGATTAAATTTTAATATTTTGCGAAAATTATTTCAATATGCGTAAATATTCGTTCGCGCATCCCATAATTACGACTAAAGCGAAGGAAATGATATTACTTAGTTACACTCTAACCTGTAATATTTTAACAATACATGAAAATTATAACTTCGCTTTCTTTACTTTGGCAACATACTACATCCATTCTGTGTACTCCTACAATGCTGACGAAAGTTCTTGCTTTTTGGAAATTTTCATTCACTAACCCGTCGAGGACGGGTACTTCAGCTAGTAATAAATAAATATCTAGTTTTAAGTATATTCCAAAATGTCTTCTTCGCAACATGATGGTTGGTTTCTAAATTGTACTTTAAAAGGACTTTCTAAAATTCAGATGTAATATTTTATGTTGATAAAGCCAAATGATATGGTTTAATTTATTAGTATTTTTATTGCTTACTTTATTAAACAGAGTAAAAATTATGGTAGTAAGTGAAAGTTTATAAATTGCAACATTTCTATGCGCTGTTATCAAAATTTAAAAAAAAATAGTGTACACTTTTCATTTAACTCTCGTTTCAATTTTTATGTAGCAATGTGTTAATTATGTACCATTAACTTATTAAAAAATTCAAAGTTCAATAAACATTGTTAACTTGAAGTATCAGGATAAAGTAAATGCTGAAATATGCCCTCTACAACAAAACAATTTACTGTGGTTTAGCCACAATAATTAAATATGGAGTTAGAGGTCAAAAAGGTCTTTCATTTTTGTTTGTTTTTTTCACTTGTCAGATAGAAATTAAAGGAAGTTGATGGCTTTGGGATTGGAAAATACATATTGGCAATAGGAAAATGAGCTTTTGTTCTAATTTTTTTTAATTTGTTTATTATTTATATCTCTGTTACAGTATTATACTGACATAAAAAGCAAAATGTCGATATATCGTGTTTTTTTTTCTTTTCATGAAACGCAAAAGCGAAATTGAAACAAAAATTAAAATTTGTTGGGGTATGTCAGAGTTGTTCTGACACACGATCTTATAAATATCACACATATGTCAGCAGTAACATTACAGGGAGTTTGTCAGCGCAAAAAATTTACACAAACAAAATAAATTCTTCTTTCCACAAATTTTTGAATTAATGAATGCTCAAAACTAATTTTGCTTAATTGGATTAAGTCTCATACCATACATGAATTCTGGGAGATGAAATGGCATAACCCTGGCAAAACAGGCAGCATTAAACCAAATGAAAGATCGTTCAATAGGCTTAAACATTACTAAATTACCACCATCCATTAACTCAAAATAAATAAATAAATAAATAAACAAATCAAGAAAAGCAGAGTAATTGGACTTCAAGCAACTCTAGAGATACGCATACAATTTTTTTCGGGACGTTAATTTTAACACGACATTGATGCACAGACGTCTTTTCTAGTTTTGTTCGTGGCACGATTGCTACAAAACATATTTGTTTGTGAAATGTTAATGATTTTGGTCTGAAGGTTTGTCCATCATTGTCTCGATCATCATACGTATGCACTTATTACTACGAAATTAGCACATGCCATTGCTTTCTGCAGTATCGTGGTACCTATTGGAAATGGTATATTTAGCATTTATAGTTCTCTTTTGCAGGAGTCCCCAAAAATAATTTCAATGCATTGCGCTGTATGGAAAGTTGGAGACATTAGTTCATTTAACGTACAATATTGTAAATATGTAGGTATTTTTGAAAGATTCTAAGATATGTAATAATTAGTAGCTCTTTTACAGGGTATCGCAAAGTTACTTTAATGATGATACTCCATTTCTGAGGTCATGTCTAAAGTCTCGCTAAGTTTTCCTCTAAGTTTGGTGACTGTTGTAGATGCATCGCGAAATTTGGTGCTAAAAATAAAACTACAGAACTTGTTTTTGGTTGTTGATATAGTACGAATTTGGCACAATACTACCATATTCTACTGTTAATAAGTAACTTAATTATCATACTGGGGGGTTAATTACCTGACTTATGCAGCAAGAGGTAAATATTGGCTGTTTTGGACGTAGAATGTTAATTTTATTCTAATTAATGCTCAGATGAAACCCTCAAATGATGAATACATAATAGATTATACTCTAAAGGAGTTGACTGAAAGAATAACTTTAGCGAGATTGTTGGTGAAATCTCGCTGTGCTTTGTATGTTCAAAAAGAGACAAACGGGTGGTTCAATCAAGCAAACGGTGGAGCTTGGCATGATTTATATTCCTTGCTTTTGGTATAAAATATGACGATAGATATAAAAATTGATATGTACGTTTGGCGTAAACTTCCTTTCATTGGGCGAAATTGATAACAAATTATTTAAAAAATTATTTTTTAATAAGATAGTTTTTATTAAACTATATATTCTTTTATAAAAAATGACAATATTAAACTATTACTGAAAAAGAAAAAATGTCTTATAATCTGATAAAGAATAAAAACTTCCATGCGATCTTTTTGAAATATATTAAATCAAAAGTTGAATAGAAGATTTGCTTCAATGAGCAAGAAATCGTTTTAGGGTCTGTCAAACTTTCCACTAACTCTGTACATTTTTTTAACAATTATTCTTGAACAAAAAATGTTAAAACTGTGTCCTGGGACGAAGAGATAGTTTCTGTTTAGAGGGAAAAAACTACATTAGGAGAATAAATTATTATTTTTTTGGTGTGTTTTATGGTTGTGTAGAATGAAAAATATTTTTCTTTTAAGCATTATTAACAGAAATTACCATGTACTGTTGCAAACGACTTCTTTAAAATACTATGATATGAAAGAAAAAAATTCTGAGACTCGTGTAAGTCGAAATGAACTTTTAACTGTCATTCAATTATTTAAAAAAAAAAACTTTATAAATGCTCTTTAGTACGGAAGTATAAATCTTGCAGAAAAATTATTAAGTTACTCGAATAGCCAGTTTAACAGTTAAGAAAAATAAGTGCATCGATTATAAAACACTCTCCAACGCAACAGAATATTTTGCAGCTAATTTAGCGATGGCCTCACCATGGCACAGTGGTTATGCCACTGAAAATGGTAGATGGCCGAAGTGTGAAGGTCCCGGGTTCGGGTCCGATCGCGCGGCTGTCGATCCAACGGTCTGGAGTTTTGGTAGGTTTTCTCCAGATGTAACATGAATACGCGTTAGAACCCCTTAGGAAGTCCTCCTACCAAGGCACCCCCCCCTTGGCAGATCGCCCTAGTGTAGCGTTGCCATAATCACACACAACCAACTAATTTAGCGATGTATTATCGTCAAACTTGGTGATATTTTGGGAATAACCCCAAAAAAGTGCTGCATATTACTCTCAATGTAAATTTTTGAGACAGCAAAATTATTTTAAATGTTATTTCCATCCTTTAAATGAAGAGTAAATTGTTATTAACATTTATATACTTAAATATTTGAAATATATTGAGCTAGAAATGGATTAGTGATAAACTGCCATAGACCATAATGCAGTGGAATTCTTCTGAGTGCTCCGATAGAACTATAAATGCTACGTAAACTATTTTCGATGGAGAACATTATTTTGTAATCCTTAATAAAATATTTTAATTAAGGATTTTATTTGTTTTGTTTCAAATAAACATTTCTCTAAAATGTGCTTTAAGTAATGACTGCCCATAGACCGTAATCTATTGGAATTCTCCTCGGCGCTCCTATAAATTCTACATAACCATTTTCAATGGGGACATAAGAATAACATGTATAAATTTTGTAGTAATCGATGCATTTTACAGAAGTTAGAAAATGAGCGGACAGACAAACTGAAATTATAAACTTCTTTCAAATTTTTTCGGAAGAATTAAATATGATACTCTGTATTGAAAATATTGATACTTTTTTCCCTTGTTCTCTCCAATGTTCGAGTCTGTTGCCAAGAATGGGCTTGACTGAGACGAGGACTAGAGGCCCCTACCTTTCATTATGGGAACGCTTAGTAGGCAGGCCAACGTTGTTCCTTATGATGTGTCTTCTAATTTGAAACCAATTCCAGATGAGAGACACAGCACCTAGATCGGCTCCCCCAGAGGCATCGTTTGAACATGAAAGACATTGGAGCCTTTAACAGATTTCGCATGCACCAGTTTCCATTAGCGTTGCACAGTCCAGCCGAGAGAAGTTGTCCCACCGTATAAAATAAGAAAACACGGCACCTATTTGAATAAATAAAGATTTAAAATGCACATAATAATAATTTTTAGAGAAGCATATTAGTTTGGTCACAGGCTCCATTGTGTAAAAGTCCTTCTGTATGCAATAGACTTCCAGCAGTTCGCATTTGATAGAAGAATGAGAGAACAAAGTACAAGAGACTAAACAAAATTCCAGACTATTTCGCTTCCTTTTTCTATGCTATTGATTAACTCGACGTGATTGAAATAAGAAGTAATGGTCTTGATAGCTATGCTCAAGAGTTCCTGTCAGCCCCCGGGTGTAGATAATCAGCTGCACAAAAGAGAGCGAAACAACATTATTTTCTGTTACATTTAAATGGACATAAATTACACTTCATTATGTTTCCCCTGCTGAAAATAAAAGTAAAATAAGATTTTGGGAAGTGAAGCTCTTTTACTAAGTAACAAGTTTCTCTTCATTTTCTTTTTCAAATTAGAACATTGAAAAGATATTTATTTTTTTTTAATTAAATTACATACATAGCCAATTCATTACTAAAATAATATCCACACAAAGTATACCTTACGTTTATGAAAACAACGTGTCGTTTCATTGATTCGAAAATTAATAAGGTTTTTCTGATTAAGTATATTTATATCATTTTTTACATTCGTCGTACATTAGTGTCGCAAAGATTTCTTTTGTAATCTGCACAGCATAGCAGTTACACTATCATTAACACTAATTGCAATGCAATGATGATGTGTAAAAAATTTATTTTCAAATATACGGCTTCAAGATCCCCCCCCCCCCTAACTGCCGGATAACCAAGCTACATCATTGTAGGCTTGACCGCTAGAAGGGGCGGACAAGTTGATCATCTTAATATGAAGGCATTTAGTAAGCAAGCTAACGCCGTCCCCTATGAGTGGTTTCTTAATTTTGAATCAATTCTAGATGAGAGACCTAGCACTTGAATTGGCATCCTAAGAGCTATCTTTGAACATGTACGACATTGGAGCCACTACAAATTTTGTGTTAACTAGCTCCCTTTAGCGTACATGGTCCACATCAGACTCGGTCGTAAGAGGAGTTCACCCTCCCAAGCCCTGGCCAAGCCGGCGGTGATTCACTTTCGGTGATCTATTGGGAGCCGACTGATTCAAGAGTGCAGCACTACGTTATCTAAACGCACCGACATTTAGATCAAAAGCGTGTTCGTTTGTTATGGGATCTACTTAAGTTTGATCCCACACTGTTACCTGCTGTAAGAAACAAATAAAGATGATATTGATTGCGTCAGGTTGTCTATCATTGATTGCGGGCTGTGTGATGAGAATTCTGTAAGATTTTTCTCATTCGATATTGAAATATGGATGTATATTCTCACTGAGGTCTTACTCGCAAATCTTCTGGAAATAAAAAAAACCCTCTAAAATTACTCTCAAGTTGTGATCTGACGCCCTCTTCTTATACAAAAAAGAAAAGGAAAAAAAAAAAGAAAAAAGAATGTATATTGTTCGTCGCAAAATAAAATACCGGGTGATCAGAAAGTCCGTAAAAACTGTAAAATTCATTAACAAAGAACAATCAATTATAGAAAATTTTGGTTTGCACAAATAGGTTTATAGGATGACGGGGTTCCTTTTAATGAAAAGAAAGTTTGTAGTTCCAAAATGTTACTCATAGGTGGTTCTGGCATGCACAGTGGAAACCAAGTTTCAAAAAAAAAAAAAAAAAAAAAAAAAAAAAAAATCGAAAATTTTCTAATATTATCCATGCAAACCACAAATTTTGTATCTTTTTTGTTCTTTTTTAATGAATTTTTAAACTTTGATGCATCCAAATGAACAAAAAACTCGTGGAAACTTTGAAAATTCATTAAAAAAGAGCAAATCATGATACAAAATTTCAGTTTGCATACAAAGGATTATAAAGATTTCGGTTTGTTTTAATTAGAAATTTGGTTCCCATTGTGCATGTCAGCGCCACCTATCAGTAGCATTTGGAACTATAAATTTGCTTGTCGTTAAAAAAAAAATCTCATCATCCTCTAAACGTATTTATGCAAACCTCAATTTTCTATCATTATTTGTTCCGTTTTAATAAATTTCTAAAGTTTTTCGGATTTTTTGGTCACCTGGTATTATTTTTGAATTAAATATACGTATAAATATTCTCCTTCATTCATACAATTTAGTCTACAAAAAGTTAAGCTTTAGCTCTCACCTCTAGCAAGTCTATTTTGTTTCAATTTTAAAGCTATTATTGAAAATAATGTCATTAAAAATTAATAAAGTATTAATTTTAATTAATATTGAAAATAATTTCTTTCAATTCTCTTTGTGGTTGCAGTGTAACTGAAAATATAAACTCTTACAAAAAAAAAAAACCACTGAAATAATTAGAAGTTAATTTCGCATGTTAAAATACATGATTTCTCAAACTGTAATCTCGTTATTTATCTGATTTGACAAATTCAATCAATTATCACAAAGCAATAGTTTTGCATCTGAAGAAATATATTTTTCCTGTCTATTTGTAGGGAGGCTACTACATTAACTGTCTTATATTCGTTTCAGCAAGAAAAATATATTAATAATCTATTAGTCTAACCCTGTTAACATACAAGGTGTGCATACTTTAAGTTTCCTTATTCACAGCTGTACAGAACGAAAACTACTCGTCATGATACTGTCAAATTTGAAGGAAATCTTACTAAGACCGCAGAAGAAAAACCAACTTCGGGGAAAAATTAATTTTAAAAACCTCCACCAGGTAGCGTCTCACAACTTTCTGTCCTATACAGCCAGCATAGGTTCTCTGAACCTCCATTAACGTTCAGAGAACCTGTGTGTGCTCTATTGGGTGGTAACAAAAGAGAGAACCATTCCCAGTCAGAAAAACAATGAAAGAGTTACGAAGCAAATATTTTATACTTCAGTACGGTGAAAGAATTTGCATATCAGTAATTATAACACTGTAAATAGTCGCCTGGTGGTGGTGTTTTTTTTTAACAGTTTTTTTTTTAAATCCAAACAAATCTCTCTCCCACAGTCTCATTAAGGCTTCCTACAAAATTGGTAGTATTCTGACCAATACTTTTCGCTGTACACAGCTCTGAGAAGGGAAACTTTAGTTATAAACACCCTATGTGCAAATATGTATAAATAGATAAAAATATACTTCATTTAGGTATTTTAAGAAAGAAAAAGCTGAGATACGGTAAAACTATTAGAATTACAGGAAGATAAGACATAAATCAAGCATTCAGTTTTTCTTAAATAGACGAGTTCAGTGAAAAATGAAATAATTTATCACTCGAATACTTCGCTAATGGGGTCATTAGAAACACATTTTATCATTTTAGTTTCATGGAAACATCTTCGAACAGTAATTTTATTTTAAAACTTATCAAACCTTTTATATCGATGTTAAAAATAACGTTTGTAAATCCATTTTTATCGTTCAGTACGGCATTAAACAAAACATAACTACTGTCAAAAGGCGATCACTTAGTTAAATGACACAACAAAATTTTTTTATTTGTTATTTCAAAAGCATATAAATTGTACAATTTAATACTTTTTCTTTTTCAAGTACGTTGCAAGTGAATAAACGAATTTCATTATAGATACTGAATAACGCAAGAGGTCAATGTGATATTTATTCAATTGATTTTCTTCAAAAAAGATAGCTGATGCAAAAGGCTAGCGATTTCTCCTTCTGTGAATATTTTTATCGACTAAAGGTTTATTTTAATGCGATATAGAAACCCCGTTTTACTTCTCTTTTATTTTGTTTATCTTTCAAAGTGAGTTTTTTCAAGCGTCTTAAGAGGATTAATGTTTACAGGGATTTAAATATTTCTTATGTTTAGAGTGATCAAGTTAAAGTAAAACGGTTTATGGATTTTAATCAAAGTGTATGATCGATGTATTTGAAAAATAAGCATTTTAAATGACACATTTTTTATTGGATATCATTAAATGCATCCTTTAAAATTTAGGAAATATAAAGTTGAAGTTATTTTTAAAAATCTAGTTGCACATTTTACTATATCTTCGGGGGAAAAAGATGCTTTTTTTTTTTAAATCTTCAAAATATTTAGCGTTTTATCCTCCTTTAAAAAAGAGTTCTTTACAGATTTTCTGAATTTATCTGTAAATGATTTCTCTTTCTGTGAATATTTTTATCGACTAAAGGTTTATTTTAAATCGATACAGAAACCCCATTTTATTTCTTTTGCTTTGTTTATCTTTCAAAGTGAGTTTTAATCTTCTTAAGAGGATTAATATTTACAGGGATTTAAATGCTTATATTTAGAGTAATCAAGTTAAATTAAAACGGTTAATGTATTTTAATCAAAGTATATGATCGGTGCATTTGAAAAAGGATTATTTTAAATGACACATTTTTTATTGGATATTATTAAATGCATCCTTTAAAATCTAGAAAATATAAAAATAAGTTGATGTTATTTTTAAAAAATCTAGTTGGACATTTTATTATTTTTTCGGGGGGGGGGGGGGAAAGGCTTTTGGCAAAATTTTTAAATATTCAGTGTTTTATGCTCCCTTAAAAAAACAGTTCTTTACAGATTTTCTGAATATACCTATTAATGATATATTTTCCTTTTGTTAAGACCGATAAAAAATGCCATTTAAATGTGTTCAAAATGGTTAAAAGCTGGGCATTTTTAGAAGGAACAATCTTGAAAATATGTAATTTTGAACATTTAATAATTTTTTAAAGAAGCGTTTACATTTATAAGAAGTATAAAACGTTCTAAGTTGAAGCTTTAAAACTTCTAAAATAATATTATACATCATTTAAAAAACAGCAGTTCCAGTAACAATACTTAAGTGGAATTTTACGAAGCTACATATTGCTCTTTATTCTAAACTTGTAATTTTATTAATTTTGACAGTCGTGCTTTAAAGTTCATTTGGGTGATGAACCTCATCTACATTGATTTTATTTTGTTTTGAAAAGTTAATCTCGCTATTAAACGCACTTTAATTACAGCACACAAAATGCAATCCGATAAAATTATTTTGTGTGTAGCTTAAAACTAACTACCTGCATACATCGTCTCCCACGTGTTTTTTTTTTTTTTTTTCAATGGCCGGCCGCTTTTTTGGAAGGCTTTGGCCACAACGGGCCGAAATTATTGGCCACTTCATTATGGGGGCACCAAGTAGGTGGACCAACGTCGCCCCCTAAGAAGGGACGAACAAATGACAACCACGCCCAGATGGGGATCGAACCCCGACCGCCGGGGGTTGAACCCGAAACCGTAGTACGCTGCTTTACCCACCATATAATCCGGTGGGTCCGTTTCCCATGTGTAACATGGTAGCATGGTAAAATATATGTCAAATAAAACAAAAATTTTATGATAATAGATACATATTTACAACAGTTAGAAGGGAAAGTAATAAATGTACAGGCAGAAAGGCAAATCAGAAAAGCAAACCATAAAAATATCATTTTCTACTTTGCTAGAAAATAGTCAAAATATTTTTCAACAGAAAAGCATAACAGAAAAGCAACTTATTAAAGCATATAAAATTAGACCTTTGTTATTCTTAATTTTTAACTTATATACAGACTTTAAAATTTCAATATTAAAAATGTAATAAGAAGGTTTGAACATGAGAGTCTCTAAAGTTTTCCGCGAATTCTGTATTTAACATATTCTTGAATAAATATTTTTCTCACTTGAGTATGATTTCATTAGGTGTTTTACCATATTTCATTTTCTACTTCTTGGAAAAATGTTGATTTTTAAATATTTATGCGTAAATAATAGACTTTTTAAACCATTAAGAGAGCAGTAAGTAAGTATCTAGGTGTCTGTCTGGGTGTATTTGTGCTTGCACAAGGGCTGTCTGCCTGGGCAAGGCAAACTTGCACAAGGGCTGTCTGCCTGGGAAGAGGGGGTGAATGCATTGGGCGGAGGACTTTTCAAAGGGATTGCAACGTGTATTCCCGCTACATCTGAAGAAAACCCCGTTACATCTGAAGAAAACTCTCTGCACTTACCTAAGCTTCCTGCCTGTGTGGAAGGTGAAGCTTTGTTGCAAGCGAGAAAGGGAAGACCTTTTATATTACTCAAAACAATTGTATTGCACTATCTTTTAATTATGTGTGTTATATTTGAAAGTTTTTAAGTATTTTTATCGGAGAGTATACTTTTAAAACTTGTTCAGTTTTTAGGTCGAGTAGGAAAATGAACAGTGTTTATCTTGATAACTAATTTGTATTTATTATGTAAGGTAATTAATTTTGTAATTTCAAAAACCATTTAAGTCATATTTTTCGCAAAAACTCTTTTTATTGTTGTTTCTGTTGTTTATGTATCCCAATCGGTACACTCAAAGTTTAAATAAAAATCGTATAAATTGCTGTCTTTTTTGTAGTAGATAGTGTATTCGAGTTACCAGTAAACAACCAACAATATTGAACATTGCCATGATCATGAATACCTCTCGTGCCTTAATATTAAGAATACACAAAACTGTTAATGTTTATTACAATTTAATTAATGTATCATTAAGATAGCTTTTTGTTTAATTTTTAAGAGGCCAGCTTTTGTTTCTTGCTAAAAGAACTGATGTATGTAAGTCCACTTATGCCTTAAAAATTTTATATGTTAAAGTTTATTTTAAAAACTTGGGGCCAAGGCCTCTAGACTCGCGACGCTTGCTTTTCGTATGAGGCATTCGGCCCCTAATAAGGCTTATTCGTAAATAAGGCATAATTTCAACAAACAAAACCCAGAGCTTGGATCAGATTGTTACCGAGTTACACATTGCTTGGTTCTTGCATGCACTTTTAAGCTACTGTGCAGTAGGGTGGATCGAAAAAAATTTTTTTTCGAAATCTTTATCTCCTGAGGTCTCAAAAGTTGTAAATTGTTATAAATAAGACATTTGTAAAATTTTAATGTTCTACGACAACGTCTTGGGGTTGCGCATCGAGCTTGAAATTTAGAAATTTTTGAAAAATGACTTTTTTAAAAAATCGACCAAAAAAATTCTTTTCCGAATTATTAGGCTAATGAGGTTTTACAAGTTGTATATTGTTATCAATAAGACGTACGCAAAATCTGAAGAGGCTGTGACAATTTCTAGGAGTTGCACACCGAGTTTGAAATCTATAAATATCTGAAAAATATGTGTTTTTTGACAAAAATATGTAGAAAGCAAAAATTATATTTTTAATGAATTAGTCCCATTGAAAAATAGTCAGTAACGTTCGCAGCTCTTCTCTAGTACAACCACAATCGTAACTAAATTACCCAGGACCCACCTCGTTGATTTGCCTGCGATCCGAGTCCTGCCCGTGCCAGCCCAAGCATCCAATTTTTGGAGCATGCGTTTTAATGAATAATGTAAACCCCAACTTCAGATCAAACTGTGACATTTTATATCAAGTGTAATAATCTAGATCGTAAGAAACCACCGTCTGATAGATGGATGGACAGCAAATTTCGAAGTGGCTGTTTGCTATGGTGTGAAGTTGGCAAATACAACACTGCAGAGATTTAGTTAGATTAGAAAACTGCGTTTCTAGATTTCGGATGACACATTTGTTCTTTCCAGAATTCGATGATTCGCCAACACCGCCAATGCATGTGAGGGTCCCAAGATCAATGGATTTCGTGTCAAACTCTCCCAAATTTACAGTGAAATTCTTAAAATCAGATCGTGACATATGGACAAAGTATGTTGAACTAGGTTCCATTATCAGCGAGATATGTTCTTTGTGACAAACACTTGGGTGTAATTTGCCGTCAACAAATTTTTCTGCGTATGTGGTTTTGTTCTTCCTCCTATCAAAACACAATCCAAAGAAAATTTTAAAGCCTTCTTCCGTTTCTTTCACTGCAAGTCATCTCAGCCCTCCTCTAACTTTATATGGGTCGAGAAGCTGTAGAAAAGGTTTCTCTCCATCTGCATTACTTCCGCTTTCTAGATTGTGAAATAAAGTTTATACCAGAGTTGCTGCTGCCTAGTCCGTAAAAACTTTATGTCGCAGACTTGTGAAAGCACTGAGATTTTTATTCTAACTTGGTCATTTTTGAACGCGTCTCCCAAAGTCGTGGTAGATAGGCATTCAGCGTTTTCTTCAGTCTTTCGTACTTTTCTTTCGTTATTTTCACTTTCCAAATCAATGACTAAAGTTGGAGACTGGATATTGGAACTTTCACTTCTTTCTCCGTCAATCTCGAAATTTCTCTTTCCAACCTTTCAACTTTTCTGTCGTTCTCCATAACTTTTCTTCTTTACAATTCCATGGATTTTCACATATCTAGCTCCGTGAGGTATGTGAAGCTCTGAGCCACAGTCAGTACATTTGCAAGTGCGATATTCAATAGCTCGGTATGGGAGAGAGTTCTTTCCACTTTCTTCATAAACAATTCCTCATGTCGGTCTCTAACGTACGATTTATTTAGCTGCTCATGAACTTTTCTAACTACCTCTTGAATTCCTTGGATTGGCACAGTAGGGATACTGGCCTTGATCCAAATTTCCTGTATTTTGATCGCCACAACTAAGGTTAATTCTTCCAGTGGATCCTGCCCTTTAATCAGAAATTTTTCTACTTAGGTACAAAATAGAAGTACGAGTATGTCTTCTCGGATTGGTAACTTGGTACAAGGTAATTCTTTCGATATTTCCAGTTTTCCTGAGAACACCAATTTTTTTTCCATGTCCTGTTGAAAACAGTTTCACTCTATTCAGAATCGTAGCAGTGCAAGGCAACCACCTTTTAGCTTTCTTGAGAGTAAACTGAAGGAACCATCTATCTGAAACGTTAAACTAAATGCCTGTTTCAACGAAATATCTCGTACCTGGTTTTACCGAACGAGACATGTGCATTGCCATCACTCGGCAAGCAAACCGGTGCTAGTTGTCTAGAGCACAGCTTGCGTACTGCGCCAAGACGAAACGACCGCATAACGTGTGCATTGTATCAAACTATTCGTAAAGCCATTTTTGGGGATTTACTGAGCTTCTCTGAACATTTTTAACTTATAAAAGGACCAAATTATTTTTAACAAATAAAATTTGCTTTCAACATATTTTTTTTCAAAAACACATAATTTTCAGATATTTATATATTTTAAGCTCGAAGTGCAATCCCTAGAAATTGTCGTAGCCCCTTCAAATTTTGAATACGTGTTATTCTTAACAATATACGACCCCTAAAACCTCGGGAGAGTAATAATTCGGAAAAGAATTTTTTTGGCGATTTTTTAAACAAGTCATATTTTTCAAAAATGTCTAACTTTCAAGCTCGATGCGCAACCCCAATACGTTATCGTAGAACATTCAAAGTTTACGCACGTCTTATTCATATCAATATACAACTTTTGAGACCTCAGGAGATAAAGATTTCGAAAAAAAAAATTTTTTGATCCACCCTACTGTGCAGTTTATCTAGATGTCCTCCTTGAGTATTTAATTGAAATCAAATTAATTTTTTGTGAATCAAAACAGCCAAAAAGTCAGAGTTGTGTCCTCACAGCGAGGACATCACGTGTTAACTGTTAAATTGTCGTAATTACCACCTGGAAAGGAAACAAGTATCATATTATTTTCTTTTAAAAAACATTCTTTTTAGGGGTTGGTTTCTACATTGGCGAGCCGTGCGAAACTGTCTGCAACAACATTTTATTTGAAGTGTACTGCAACAGGACGTCCGGACGGTGTGAATGCCACGACCACTATCCAGTAAATATTGAGAACAAAATCTGCGTCAAAGGTGAGTTCCGTGTTTTGCTGCATTCAGTGTTCAGTTTGTGATTCCAGTTTCATTTTACGCATTACTCTTTTTCTTTCTTAGTTATTAAATGCTACTAATCTTTTCGGAATTCTCTTATACATATATGTTACCTATTAATGCTAAACTTCATAAAAACGCATTTCTTTGTTTTTCAAATTAATCAAAGAAAATACATGCAGCTTTCACTCATAGAATTTTTGTGATTAGTTTATGGTGCAAAAACTTCCATATTTAAACAGGGAACAGTCGTCGTACCGTTTATATACACTTGTTTTTATAGAGTATTAAGTTTCTACGGTATACAAACTAACTATCTGTATTATATTTACAAAGCAATAGTTTTTCCAGATAAAATTACTGATAATCTTACATATAAAATTGCTATAGGGAGCTCACCAAAGGTTAAACGCACTGCTCTTCTAAGATGAAATTAAATTCTCTGTACTGAAAATGCTGTGATTAAATACAGTTTCTCTTTCTTTTCAATCATTTAATGATTGTTAACAAAAGTGAAAATTGACAACACTTTATGCATTAGAAAAGCGAAAAGTAAAACAGTAAAAAAATTCTTTTAGTTATAGTTGGCACAAAGCCATCGAGAACAATTGTTTTGTTTCATAGTCTGACTCTAGTCTGGATCTTTTTTTCATCTCGTCTTATAATATTTTTGCTTTTTGTCAAAAATGCTCATCCTAAAAAAATTACACTAGGTTAAAAAAAAATTGCAGGAATCAGTTTTTATCGAAACTGAATTCTAAAGAAAAGAAAACTGGAATGGCGTATCTCTTTAAATCACAAAATTGGACTTCAGTTAAGGGAAACAAAAATTTACTAAAATTCAATATACAGTGGAACCTGTCTAATGTGTCCACCATGGGGAAAAACGAAATCGGTCTCCTTATGGAGGTGGTCACTGTAGGAAGGTAATAAATAATGGCGGTTGTAAAGTGAAATTGTGCAAAAGTGGACACTAGACAGGTGGTCTCTTTACCAAGGTGGTCACTTTAGCAGGTTCCGATATATTTAGTAATCATAAGTCTAGTAAACGATAAGCATCCTTATGAAAAATTATTGTTTATTATTTCATAAAAATTATTTTAAAAAGAGAATTGAAAGGTAAATTGCACTAAGATGAACCTTTGAATGCATTATAAAAATAATGTACCGGACTGTAGTTTAAAAAAAAAATCTATATTGTTGTGCATTGAAATAAATTTCAAGGATTTCTCACACAAGGTGTCATTTATAATACTTTAGCTTTACAATAGTCGTGTAATGTGTGTTTTGTTCTACTAAAATTAATCTGTTTAGACATCACTGAAAAGTTATGCAAAAATGGAGAAAATAATTTCAATCTTGATGTTTAAGGAAAGGGTTGGTTCAATTACAATTAATAAAAAACTTTGTAAACAACCTTCATTGATTAAAAAAATAAAACCTTATGAATGTTTCAGATGGTACAAAGTGAATAGTCTTCTTAAGCTGCAAATATTTGCAATGCTCAGGCAAGAAGGGGGCAGAAATCACTTTCCTGACTGTGTCACAATTCTCTCAAATTTCTGCCTCTTTATACTGAAGAAAGAGATACCCTTTGTATCACCCAAAATGTCTGTACTGCTTTATATTTTCATATAATGTGCAATTTTGATTTCAAGAAACTCTTTTGTTTTTTGTTTTAATTCCGAATTTCTTATTCTTAATGCAATTATCTATGTCTGGTGTCATGAAGAAAATTCCCTGCAGAGATCGTTTGACTTAACCATAACTTTAATCAGTGGGGTGGCCAAGGGGTGTGGGTTAGGGGGCCTAGATTTACCGAAATTAGAGTGTCAGACTCTCTCTCTCTCTCTCTCTCTCACACACACACACAAAAAGGGGAGTTTCTTCTTTTATGAACTTTTTTTCCATTTGAACTTCCCAACCGACAGAAAATTCTGGCTGCATTACTAGTTTTAATTAAATATTCAATTTTTCACTGAAGCATGGTAGCTAAAGCCATGGTAATGACATTTGGGAACATGATACTAAATTAATGGCACAAGCGTAAATTAGTCCGCATAATAAAAAGATCATAATATCAACTGAGAAATAGTAACATACTTTTATTTTAGTCTAAAACTATCCCTCTTGCTTTAAAACTCAGCTCTTGAAGTCATTTTCATGTTTTCAGAGCACCTTGGCAATGACATTTTTTAAAGTTAAGCCTATTTAGCATAAATCATAACAATTAAAAATTGATGTAATACTTACTTTGAATGTAGTCCCAAAGCTCTTCATAAATCCTACAACCAATTTAAATTTATTTATTATGTATTTCAGTAATAATAACTTGGTAATGTGTAGCACATAATAAATACACTCGCTATAAATTTGGGAAAAAAACAAAATAAAATAATGTTTCTTTACTTAAACTAAAACAGACATAGTCTGCTTGTAGGCACATGTGCCACTGTTCTTTTAAGAGTTAAATAACTCTGGCAGTGCCTTTTAGTGGACAACTATAGAAAAAACTATTACACACTTTGGTAATGACAGTTACCTCTACGAACAAATTTTAAATAAACAATTTTAATGGATTTTTCCCTCCTTATATCTTAGTTCCACATATATTGAAAATAGGTAAATGAAATTGCCTTCATAATTGTTTTGGTCCTTGTTTTAAAATTTTTCAATTCGTTAAAACAAAGGTTCAAATACTAATGTTTGAAGTTTGGGACAAGCCTTGGTAATGCCATTTACAATTTTTTTACATATTAAAATTTAACTTTTTTAAATATTTAAACCTGCCCAGTTTAGGGCTTGTAAAGAATTATCGAAAAAAAATTAAACGTCTGTGACTGATACGCTTAAGGGGACAGTTCACCCATTCGACGCATGAAATCATTAAAAAGTACACTATCTTCAGAACTATTTGACGGAAAAACTATTATAGGAATTAAAATTATTTTGCAGGGTGACTTCACTCCACACCCTTTTGTATAATAAAAAAAGTCAATAAAATACGGTTTATTTACTACGTAAAAACACAAAAATATAACACAAAATTCCGCGTCTTTAAAATTACTATAATGCACTCCGCGTTCAGGATAATAACAAAAGTTTTCAATATTTTTCAACAAATTTCACCTCAGTTAAACAAAATATTCCTACTAATGATACAAACTATAATCATTAAGAGAGTTAAAATTGCAAGAAAAATATTTAATTTTAATTAGCAAAAAATAAAATTCTTGCTTTTTTATGACTTTTTTTTGTCTAAATTTTTTTTCTATTTTATGTTTATAAATACAGTTCATTTCATTCATATCAATACTATGAACAAGATCTGAAATTTTTAAGGTATGTTGAAGCGTTCCAAAGATATGTTTCGCAATGTAAGAATTTGCCACTTTGAGAAATAAGCATTTAAATATAAAATTTGGAATCCGTTTTCGTTATATCTCATGAAATGTTTTCGTTGTATCTCATGAAATAAATGACGTATGATTTAAATGTTGGTATTAAATTGTCCACAATGAAATAAACTATAATTTAGAATTTTTTTAAATCGATTTTTTCACCGTGATTCAGTGAATTGTTCCCTTAATTGACTTTTTTTTTGCCAAGGACATTAAATTTAAATTTATTTGAGAATGACTCATATGTGTGTTATTTAAAAAATTTCAGTACGTGGTTATTTGTTTTAGTATGTGGATGAACATCCTAAAATAAATTTACTCCAAAAAATTTCTAGAAGGCATTATATTGAAATAAAGCGACAATTATTTTGGCTGTACTCAAAGCGGTCTCTGATTTTCTGAGGTATTTTATTTCAAGAAAGCTATGCTAGTAATCAGCTGTGAAATTCGGCATATAATATATACCTTAACGCACTTTCTTATGTTGAATCATGTCTCTCGATCTTCTCGTAGTTGTACATGCCATGAATTTTGTGATCAGATGAGATTTTTTTCGTGGGCTAAATAAGACTTCGCTGTCAAAAACTCACTTTAAGTCAGAATATGGATAGCTTCACCTACTTCGGCAGAAAAATTGATAGTGTAGCAGTAAATAAAAGTTACTGGATCTTCGTTAAAGGAAACCAAATATATGGCGCCATGCAGCGGTGAAATCTTTTCACTGGAAAAATATAAAAAGACAAATAGACGTTGAGTTCTTTGGTATCCCATTTTTTAAATAATCTACATAACTTAAAACACATTCGTAACTACAAAAAGATTCTTTCAGACACTTTTTGATATTGTCGGAGCATACGCATACTCTCGCCGACAAGTCAGTAATCAGAATAAAGCCTGTCTATACACATAAGAATGGTATTTCCCAAGAAAGTCTCTTTTTGACACCAAGAGAATCACCTCGTCATTCAAAAAAAAAGGAAAAAATGGAGTTCATTTATTATTGGAAATAGATCTTACGGCGATACGGTTTATGATAATCAGGTCAATGACAACAAATGGGTCATAAGAAGGTTATGAAGGATTAAATGTGACAGACAGAATTTTTAATGTTTCCATAACAGTTTTTGACTCTCATGATGGTAATATTACGGAATTGGGTGTATGTTCTTGAAGGAAAATATTAGTAAATTCATTATATGAGGACGTTGGAGATGTGGGCTACTATGCATGATTTTTTTAAACGTGAATTTGCATATCCATAATAAATAGTTTTCGGAAAGGTTTCTTATATAAAAGAAATTTTTTAATTTACTTAACTTTTTCACATATTTAGTTCTACACGAATGCCTCATATGAAAAATCAATTTACGCAATGTGTTTTGACTGAGCTGAGATAAGCATTCCTTTTCCACACTAAGAATTTTCTACCTAAGAAAGGGAGAAATGTCTAGTAAGACATTTCTCCGTTTGGGAGATAGCCCTAGTGTGTTTTGCCTTTAAAAAAAAAAAAAAAAGCCAATCAGATATTTATGTCAGTGCTATTTTAATCATACAAAGTTAATGATCGTGAAACTTGCATGGAAACTAACGTTTTGTCCTTAAAATTCTCCCAAATGTCGAAATATTCTTTAAATGTAAGCAGAGTACGATGCTAAAACTAAAATTACAATGGTCAGGAATATTATTATAATAATTAAAATAAGTATTAGCTCAGTCTGCCTTACAGTCTTAAATCATAGAAATATTTTTTTCATATTCCTTTTAATTTAATAATTGAAAAAATTTAAAGTCGAATATAAGTAACGCATGTTACATTTACACATGTGCAATTTTTTTTGGTGACTGATATTTTAAAGTTCTGAACTTAATATTTTTCATTGTACTATTTTCTAAATAGGGTCACTAAAAAGCTTTTTTAACACTTTTTTAAGTATATAACCCCTTATAGAATTTATAGTATAAAAAATAAAGCATGTCATTAGAAAACTTTTTAATGGAAGTACAGTGCTAAAGCTAATCTATTAAAAAGTCGCATTCATTAAATAGTTTTATAAATTATCGTACTTTAAATAAGTACTGTCCATAGAGCACAATGTATTCAAATTTCTTTAAGTACCTCCGAGAAAACAATATATATATATATATATATATATGTGTGTGTGTGTGTGTGTGTGTGTGTTACATACACCATTTTCAGTATGGAACATCTAATAGTATAAATCAACGATATACATAAATTTTGTACCAATGAATGCCTATTTACAGCAGTTAAAGTTTCAAAATGTGTAGATGGACAGAAAAGTGGTTCAACAGCATAATCATTTTTCAACTTCTTTAGAATGTAGAAAAACAAAACAACCAGAATTATTTAATTTGCTTGAAGAAACACACTGAAAGTATTCGAATGCATTCATCTTTGTGCAGTGTTGATCTTCATTTATTTTAATGAGCATTATCTGTTTTAAAACTGTAATGTGTTATTAAACATGAACGTTCATAATTTTCTTTGTATTAAATCTGTTAATATCCGTTCATTCGTAAAAGATGAAAATTACTGTCATATAAATAATGAAAATCTGTCGATATTTTGAGCGTTTTTTTCCCCGGAAATCACTGATTTAAACATTAAAATTTATGTTTAAATAAGATATGTTTCAATGGCATGAACGCGAATTCATTGTTTTGATAAACGTCGAACAAATCGCCTGTTCATTCATTTCATTTTAAATAAATGAGAGAAATGCAATTATGAATGTTGTTACTTACACTAATGGTTAATCATTATCTTTCGATGCGTCATTTTTAATTTTCACAAAATTGTATTTATTTTATCTTTATTTGTGCTGTGCAAATAAATAATGCTTATCAATTGAAATTCACTTACAACATTAAGAATAATCTGCTTTGTTCGTATCTCAGCAAGGCAGTATTGATCATGAAATTGAATAGAAAATTAAACATTTCGGTTGATTCTTTGTTTATTTCTATTGAAAATGTACACGGTTCCAACAAGTACCATTAACATAAACAATGCTAAGGAACTAAATTGTTTTAGTTCTAGTTTTCAGACATTTTCTTCTTTCTTTAAAATGTATCCACTGCCTTTAGTTATTGCTAACTTGATAAACATAATTTTTGGTAGATCCTTTTTAAGTAGATCTGATGCTAAATAACATTGCAAAAGAGGAATGACCTAAATATTAAGATATACCAGTAAAATAAGACGCTATAGAAAAGTTTAAGTTAAATATTAATGCAATATGGTATATGTAAAAAAAAAAGTTTATTTTATTTCAACTAAAATATTTTTGGCTATTTTTATATAATAATTATGTTGATTCAACCATTTTTTTGGTAAATTTAGGAAAATATTTCGTTGGTTCAACTAGTTAAACAGTTTGCTAAAATGTCGTCATCAAAACTTTTTAACATTATTTCGGGGGTTGAGAGTTTATCAACTTAAGGAACATAGATTCTCTGAAATTACGGTTCAGAATTAAATTTGGAGTTAAGAACATCTTTTCACAACTTTAACATTGTCTTTTACTAGTACTTTGTACTAATCTTTTCTTTTTGTTGGAGATTTAAAATAATAGCGTTCAAAAGAAAACCAGATGCGTTATAGATTTTTATATGTTTCTTTGAATCAGATACAGAAGTTAATCAAACAAAAAACTCCAAGTATCTTAAAATAACAAAAACATAATTTTCGGTAATAATCAGAATTTTAAGAATTCTTTTTTTAGACATAGACATAGGTTACTTGGCCGTTACCTATCTGGCAGCTGCTGAACAGTTTATCATGTTGCACTAAATGCACAAAATCTAAAGAAAATTCAAATGAAAGTTCGATCGATATCCAAATAAAAACTTGTTCATACACACAAATGATTTTTAAAATTAACTGTTGGTTCTATAGTAATGGGTCTAAGACAAATTGAAATTTTCTCTCTAGAACGTTCCTTTCAGTGTGTTATTTTTTTAGAATTTAAATGTAAAATAACATTTGAAGCGTCCCTAACATTAAATGTAACAATGTTTACAAACATATGTTGAGTTGTGTTACTCATTTTGCATTTATTTTTATAGTTACCATATAATATCTTTAAACTACTTTCAAATTCAATGTGTCAAATTAGTAAAACTCGTTATAACGAGCCCAGTTTTACGAATACTTAAGATCAATGAAGTATTTTTATTAAAAGAGAACCATAGAGCAGAAATTCAAGCCTCTGTAAAATTTTATTTTAGAAAGCTTTTCATAATAACAACTTTGATCTTCGGTCATTTGAAATTCGTTTCTCTGAGATTTTACTAGATTTTTTAACCTTAACTTTCTAACATTGAAAGTAATAATAATGAATTTCTTGTTCATTTGCATAGCTTAGTACATACTAGAACTAAACATTTTGCTATTCATATCTGCTGGGAAGTTTCAGTCGGTGCTACATTGACAAAACCTAAATTTCTTTCATATTTTGATTCTGGTTTGTTGGCGCACTTCATTTTCCGGAATGAATTGAACCGCCACAGTCCCATCTTCCAGCTCCCGAAATTTCCGCTCCCGAGTTATGGTTTATCCCGGTCCATTTCCGCCCACTCTGACAGGGGACGTAAATGCGACGTCGTTTTGCGCTCCATTTTCCAAATCAAACTTCCTGCGCTCTTTGATTACTTTGTGATTTCGGATTCCTAAAAAAACTGTTTACCGGAGAAATTTTGTTTTGGAAAATATTGGATGCCTCTCCTGGAAATAATATCGGAAAATATTTTAAATAAGACCACGACTACTTATTTATTTTTGCTTGCTTGTTGATAAAATTTATATTTAAAAAAAGGAGGGAGAATATATTAGATTATATTTTATTGCAAACTTTGTTAAAGGCAGAATGTACATGTTAAAAATGTCCTGTTAATTCTGCAAGAATATTGAAATAACATTAATGCAGATTTTTTCAAAATATCTGCTCAGTTTTTGTTTTATTGTTTCTTTAAAATCGCAAAAAAAAGGAAATATTGATTTTTAAAATCACGTTCAAAGTGCCAATTTTTGACGGGAAATTCACGTTTTTCTACCTTGTTCACATTTAAAAAACTTTTAAATTGATAAAACATAATTTTTTTAATTGGATCCAAATTCTTAGCACTAATTAACTTAACTGTTTTAATGCAGCGGTTTTATCAAGTGTGTCGATAAAAGTAATTTATTTTGTCAGACGCATTCTTATAAACGAGAAACTTGATTGTGCTGAAAAAGTTTAAGGAATATGTTTGTGGGATGCCTACAATAAAAAAATCTATCTATAAATATCTTAATATATTTTGTTGGGGCATCCAGATGGCTGGAACATGGGCGCGTGCCCCCCTCCTCCCCAAAAGAACTAAATTTACATTGCAGAAATTTTGTAAGTGGAAGTGAATTTTACAATGAAAAGGAGAGAAAAAAAAAAGAAATAAAGAAAAAGGTGAAGAATGTCATGCCCACTGTTAGAAATATTTTTTCTGTATATGCGTGTTGAAAAATAACCATGCTTACTTCTTCTAGCTTTGTTCAAACTTTCGAGTTCTTTTCAATTATTAGACTAAAATTAAGATTAGTTATTATTGGTGGAACCTGAACTTGGAATTACCATTGCGTCTTTTAAACGGTTAGAGAACAGTTATCAGGTGGGTCAAACATGGGTTCAAAGTTAAAAGTGAGAAAAGAATTAACTCACTCATGTGCAGACACTGTGCTGACTTGAGGCGATTTTAACAAAGTAAAAGCATTAAAATTCCGTAAAAGTAACTATAAATAGAGAAGATTAGCTCAAATACTATTGTCAGGCCTTCAAGTTGAAAAATAGCTAATCGCATGTATTTATCATAAAAAAATGTATGTTATTGTAGTGAAAACTAAAATTTTATTAATATAATTTTAAATTTGAATAGTTCAAAGTGTTAAAATTAGAAATTTTTAAAACCAAACTTCTTTAATACAGTGTACGATTTAATTATGCTCAAGAAATAACTCGTTTAACGTTATATTACATAAATTGATTCGAGTAAAATGTAGGAAAACATTTTTTTTTTTTTTTTTGGTGACACACGCAGAAGAAACAAGCTAAAATTTGCATTTTTTTTAAATGAAAACCACTCTTTCCCCAAGATATTTCCAATTCTTTCTAAAATAAATTCTTTTATGGCACTGTACCATCAGAAATTTCCCAGAGAGCGAAATCGTAAAGCAATAAGAAAAGACAGGAAGTTCGATTCGAAAAGAACGTGCTAAACTAAGTAAAGTAAGCCGCTAGTAATGCATTGGGCGGAAATGTTCGAGTTTGGAATGCGTGGTACTTGCTTATATAAGCGAGAACAGAATAAAGTGTCAGTTGAAATATTTGTGACAGTTTTAATTATACTTTATAAGTTATAAATAAAATATCACGTTTATTTAGATTTTTTTAAGGTAATGGATAGCTGTCAATAGGTTGGAATGGTTGTCTCTATTTCTTAGGTTAATGTTATTTAAATGGAATCAAAAGAAATTATTTGAAGCTATTCACTCTTATACTTATTGCAATGCTAAAACAGAACTAACATTTTCTCGAATGCCTACTAACTTTCTATTCCATAAAGCTATTGAGCTTTTGATTAAATGAATGAATCTTGGCTGAACTAAATATATATTCAACAAATATTTTGTCCGGTAACGCAACAGATTTAAACAATAATAGAGCACTTTTTATTTATTATTTTTTTTTAATCCAAATCCATAGGATAGTGTTTGCTTATAGCTCAGACTAACTGAAAATTTTAATTTATTTTCTTTTTACCTCGCTTTTATATAATCAAGTTTCCCCCATTTTCCGGAATTTTGAATCCTAATCCATTAATTTTTCGAATGTATATTTTTTACCAAAACACTTTTTTATGCACCAAAATGAGACAAATTAATAAATACAACAGTTTATTAATATTTTTGTCAAATTTTGCGGTTTTAAAGGCCTACTACTGATGAATTCCAAAATCCTCAGACAATTAATTATGCACTAGTAGATAGCGCACTTTTTTACGAAAATGAGAACGTTAAAAATAACAGTAGATATTTTCTTAATCGCATTATGTACCTACTCTTCAATTCATTCATCATGCGTGTGGAAAGAAAGAAATGTCTGAGTGCTAAGCCTGTGCTATAAGGTGGATGAAATAGTAGTTTTCGTATGAAATAAGTAATTTTGGAGTTCATGCCTCACTTTTTTCTCTGACCAACAGTTCAATACACATGTGCCTGCCATACACTGCTAAACTTATGGCTAAGGGTACAAGCTCACAGTCTCACTAACAAGGCTCCATCATTATCGTATTTTTTACCTTAGCGCATGCACCTACAACCTGGAAAATTAATATCGTAACTTAAAAAGCACACGTAAGGCTTATAAATCATGCGTGTAGTATATATTACTTAAAGCAACAGAAAAAGTCGGTTCAAATGTTTTTAAAAATTTTAGTTAACTTTTCAATTTCAGTTGAGCTGAAATTTTGCATACTGATGTATCATAGCTAATAATACATGAATCAGTCATAAAAAGCCTTAATTAATTGTTTAATTTTGATAAAAATTTATTCATATCATTTAACATTCTATCGATAAAAATGCTCTCACTAATTTGTGAGTTTGCTCCAACTGTCGTCTGCAGTTCGTCTATTGCTTCTTTGTTTTCCAATTTTTTCGAAAAAAAAAAAAAAAAATCTGTTAAGGGCTTATTACACTTGTTTCAAATCTGAGCAACTTTCCTGGAGAACAACTTTTCGACCGATTTTCTCTATCCTTCATTGATTGGAAAACGCCGTCGCCAAGGTAAAGATAGAGAAACTCGGTCTAAAAGTTGTTTAGCGAGAAAGTTGCTCGGAATTTAAGCTAGTGTGATACCCTTTTAAGTTTCATTCGAGTGTACAGCCGTTTTTAGTTAATTTTATGAAAATTTATTTCTTATTTATGACGACTGAAAATTTTGTTTGCTTTTTGTAAGACTAAAAATTAAAATAAGTCAAAATAAATAAATATCTCGGTTTTACTCAAAAATGAACTAAAAAGAATAATTATTTAATCTGATACGCATAAATATCAAAATTTTCTATGGCTAAAAATAAAAGTTCCGGGACTTCCATAATATTGTAGATATGAAATATACTATGCACATTAAAATATACTATGGGCGCTCCCATGCATTTATTTTTAGTAATAAAAATCTTAAATGTTCTCTGGTATCAGAAAAGAAAGTTATTTGTCTTTTTAGCTTGTTTTTAAATAAAAGTGTGGTTTTTTATTTAATTTTTACTACAAAGTTTTCTTATGTGGATACTTTTTTGAACGGCCTGTGTACGTTCCTATATTAAACTATTAATGTTTTGTTATTGTTACCAATCTTACAATTACTCACATGTACAGACTTTTTGCGGACAAAAATTTACTTTTAGTCAGAAGTTCAAAACGCAAAAGTCATCAGATTCCCTAATATCAAGTGTCGCCAATGCTTAGTCACCATCACTGAGTCAAAGCAAAGAAATGCCGGCAGAAAATCAACAACGTGAAAAACTTTGAAGTATCTATAGACGCCGACTTTCTCTCTGCGTCCCCCTCTCTATGTGTGACGGATTACTTGTGATGGATAGTTTCCTTCCAAAATATCTTCAGCCTGTAAATTTTAAGACTTGGCAGTTTATTTTGGCCATAAGAAAGTTTTCCGAATTTTTATAACCACGAAAGAAAATTCAATTGCAGTCTATCACGGTTTCAGTCATAATAAATCACTTTCAGCTTTTTTAAAAAAATCTTTTTCGTCAAATAAAAAAAATACTATGCTATATGTGTGTTTCTTTGAATAGAAATTTTATTTTAGAGTTTGAAGGTCTTCTATGTTTTGGATGTTGCACTTACTTTTTAACTCTTTGAAGCTTAAGCATTTTCACATTAATATAGAAGACCAACTGGATAGACTGCCCAACAGAACTAAAGAAGTTTCCTGACACAGCTGGCTGTTGCTATGAGGCAACGCAGCCAGCTGGGCCAGAAAACTTCTTTAGCTTTGTGGCGAGGGAGGGTTAATTCGATCGACCGCCATGTTGTTCGTTGTTGAATAGATCGATGGCAACGGCTGCACTTTTTCAGCGTTAGGACCATTTAGCCAGCCATATTTCATTGCAACTTGCAATGAAAGCACTGGAATAAGGTAGCTTCACGGAGCAACCAAGGCGCGCTAAAGGGATAATGTTGTTTTATGGTGGGTATTTTTACAGTTTCCTATAAAATTATTGCTACCTTCACGGGAAAAACATATTTTATGAGTCTTCCCAGTGTTTTGTAATATTTCTCTTAGTAATAATAGGAAAGTTTTATTTCAGTCTGGAAACTGAAACAAAAATCTACAAACCTGATTCTTTCTAACATTGAAAACCAAAAATGTTTTTGACTTCATTGTTTACAAAACTGAGACTTTCCACAAATCACTGAAGAATCAAAAACACTCATTCACGAAGAAAAATTCCTAGCTGTAAACTCACTTTCGTAAATCCTGCAACAGAACTTATAACTTTTACCTGAGCTTCTAGATCTTACAGCTTACTAGAGCTAAAAGCTCTCGTGGAAAAAAAAAAAAAAAAAAAAAAAGAAAAGAAAGAAATATTGCAACTGAAAAATTCAAAGTAGTGTCTGTTTATCTATTGAAGGGACAATCCCTCTCCCAACCCTTTGTGATGGACTGTAGAAGATGGATAGCTTATTTCCGTACTATGCATTTCCATAGGGTTGATTTTTGAATTCGATCTTCAAGTAGATTTTCTCCACTTTTGCTGCCATGGTACAGAAAGTCTGTTTTTTTTTTTTTTTTTTTTTTTTTACCGTTTCACATCTTATAAATAAAAATGAAATTCTGTTTGTTTGTTTGTGGATTTGATTCGTATACAAATCCACAAAAATGGACCTATCGGCCTGAAATTTAGCACAGATATGTAAAATAATATAGAATAAATCGTAGTCCACTTTAAAACTTTGAAAGTCCACCCGTTCCCGGAATTTAAGAGATTTTTTATGGTCTTCACGCAAAAATCTTTCCGTAATTGTAACCCCTGTAGTGAAAAAAGTGTAAAATAAGGATCGTGGTTGCCATGTGTGGCGATTTTGCCGAATAAAATGTCGTTCGTATACAAATCCACAAAAATGAACCTATCGGCCTGAAATTTAGCACAGATACGTAAAATAATATAGAATAAATCGTAGTCCACTTTAAAACTTTGAAAGTCCGCCCGTTCCCGGAATTTAAGAGATTTTTTATGCTCTTCACGCAAAAATCTTTCCGTAATTGTAACCCCTGTAGTGAAAAAAGTGTGAAATAAGGATCGTGGTTGCCATGTGTGGCGATTTTGCCGAATAAAATGTTTTAAATTCTCAAAGTAAAAATAAAAGAATAATAATGATTTTTTTTTTGTTAGTTTATATTCGTAAGGTTATTTTTTTTTAAATTATAATATCGTGTGCATGGGAAATCAGAGCAGGAATGTAATGCTTTACACGCAAATCAATAAGAATTGAAGATTTCCGAGGCTAATGTGTAAATTTTTTTAGTTTGGCGAAAAAATAAAATGGCTGAAATATTGATTTTGAGTAAGTGAGTTCTAGCGGTTTGCACAGTTTTCGGCTTGGCGCAATTTATTGAGAGCTTAAGGAAATAGATTTTTGAAAACAAGTGCAAAGGTTTCATTAGAATACAGCGTTAAATTTTAATGATCCGTGAAGAAATAATGCAGTTATTAAGGGATTTCAAGCGATCTAACTTCAGAATTCTCGCGAATTGAGCACATTGATTTAAGTTGGGGGAATTCCGCCAAATTTCAGAAAATTGAAATATTCTCATTTAGTACATCGGAGTAACGATGAATAAAACACATTATAGTTGATAATTTGACAAAAAAATCGGCTGTATTAAGGAATTCCAATTTTCAAATAAATGCGTGCTACTCTTTGGCGGTCGAACCATTTCCCATATTGATTGCTGCTAAGTCAATGCTTCGAATGATTCCCTGAAAAAACTCTTGCAAAATGGCGTATGTTGGCACTTTGGCGAGGCTTAGATTTGAAACTGGATTTTATTTGAGACTGGTATATATAATAACTGGTTATAGATAAAAATGAATGTTGGTATGTGTTTATGAGGTTGAAAAACTCCAGCACCGTTGAGCACCGTTGCACGATGAAATTTGGTTCACCTAAGTCTTTTATGATGGAGAAGGTTTTTATGCTATCCGTTTTCCTTAACCTGCCACTTGGTGCCGCAACACAACGTTGAATTCTATTCCGTTTAGCCGTTTGCTATGCGAATATCGTCCAACCGATTTCGATGAAATTTGGTACACGCGAATATTAGAACACGGAGAATATTTTTCACTATCCATTTTGCTGTAACTTGCCGCTAAATGGCGCTGCAAAGCATCAACTTCTATACCGTTCGACCGATCGGCATTAAATTTTTTATACTTACACATTTGAGCACGAAGAATATATTCTAACTGCGTTCCTTTTTATGTTACTCACCACTAGATGACACTGCAATGCATTATTATTTTAACTCGCCACTAGATGACGCTGCAGCAGGCCAAATTCTTGACCATTCACACGGTCGCTATGAAAATCAGTATACATAGCTATTTGAACAATGAGAATATTTTGGCGTCATCCATTTTGCTATAACTCGCCACTTGACGGCGCTGTAGCAAATCATTACTTTAATTAACTACTAGATGGCCCTGCAGTGTATCACTTCTTGACTGTGCAAATGATCGTTATGAAAATTGGTATACATAGATAGTTGAACACGGTCGCTATGAAAATCAGTATACATAGCTATTTGAACAATGAGAATTTTTTGGCGTTATCCATTTTGCTATAACTCGCCACTTGACGGCGCTGTAGCAAGCAAATCATTACTTTATTGAACCACTAGATGGCCCTGCAGTGTATCACTTCTTGACTGTGCAAATAATCGCTATGAAAATAGGTATACATAGATATTTGAACACGGGAAGAGTTTGGCGCTATCCCTTTTCCTATAACTTGCCACTAGATGTCGCGTCAACACATGAACTTCAGGACTGTCCAGCCGACAGTCATGAAAATTCGTATACATCGATATCTGAATGCGAAAAATATTTTCGCCGTATCCGTTTTGCTAAAACTCGCCACTAAATTGCGCTACGCCGCATTGCCTTCTGCACCGTACAAACGATTGCCTTGCAATTCGGTATGCATGATTATTGGACACAATATAACGCGATATCCACTTTGCTATATCTGTTTATTACAATGAATAGTAATCACCAAATCGTAATATCAAAAAGTCCATTCATTCCCGTGCGAAGAACGGGTACTTCAGCTAGTAATATATAAATCCTAAAATTTTTCAACTAATATATGACCGCGATTAGTTTAAACAAGATCAATTTAATTGGATTGAAATTTTAGTTGACTAATTAACTGAATGATGAAATTAATCGGTTAATCTCAACACTTCTTTTAGATTCTACATTTTCATGTTTATTTGAAAGCTGTCTAATTGGTATAGTGGTTAAAGAACCATTCTGGCCCACCTTCGGTCCGGGTTCTATTTTGGGCTCTGGTTTCGTCCGTCCCTTCATACTGGTAAGGTTGGCCACACATTGAGTCTTACCGTAATAGAATGAATAATATATTCGGGCCATTGTAGGGGCGAATGCATAGCTGGTGCCTGCTCGTTTTTTTAAAAACAAATGTTTATATAAAAAGTACTATTATCGATTAATCACTTCTGATTTTTTTTTTAGCTTTGAAAAGCAGCAAATACGCACAGGTGGAAAATGCACACCAATAGTTAGTTCCAAATAATCTCTTCTTAAAAGTGAAACGGTAAATACAAACTCTTGCTAAATCTTCCATATCTAGACCTTCAAATACCAAGAATTGACTTTCAAAGCCATTACATTAAAAAATATTTAACTTCTGTAAGTAGTTTGAAATCCTGCATCAAGTTATACGAGCGATCCATATATATTCATGTATTTATGTCTTTTTTAGGATCTAAAACTATTCTTATAACTACTTTTATGCCCATATTTATAAGTCTGGAATAGAAAAAAGACCAGCTTACCAAGAAATCTGAGGTAATTTAAAACCTTATAAAACCTCGAACTATAAATCCCAGTTTTCAAAACTTGTGATCGAGAAGAATTATTTTATACATGTGTCCGTAAAATAAGATTTTAAAAAGGAAGATTGCGTCTTAAAATGGCTTTAAAAAAAATTTCGTTTGATGAATAAGATCCGTTATGACTACCGTAAGATATTTTACAGCTTTCATTTCGGAGTTATTAATCCCAGGTATAAAATTTAGCTGAAATATTAACGTGCATTACGGTTGGAACTATTGTATCACCTGCTGCATGATTTTTTTTATTTAAAAATAAATGAATTTTATTAAAACACGGTTCATTTCTTTTAACATTAATTTCTTGCTAAAAGAAATGAACTGATTGAATAACTCTACAAATGTTAAAAGTTGTGAAATATACGTTTACATAAATCTTACTATTTTTAAAAAATTTGAAAGAAAAAATTCGGATTTCTGGTCTAATCATAGTGTTAGACAATATGTATACCCTACATACTGTAATAATATACGTAAGCTTACAATATTTATAGTGTCTAATTTGCATCCCTATTTCTTTTTCCACAAAGATTTTTGCAAAGAATTTTTTTTAGCCATACGGAAAAATACTGCTTAAAACTTTTTCTAATTTTACAAAATAATCCAAGATTTTAAAAATTAAAATTTTGAAACATTTTAAAATTGTATATTCAAATAGACCTGTCTTTAATAAAAAGGAGCTATATCGTTCATTCTGTATGCTTAAAAAAGGACGTGTAACAAAATCCCTAAAAAGATATTAAAATTTTATTTCAAAATTGACTTTATACTATCTTCTAATCAATTACTAATGATGCCCCACTTCTAATCTTATCTTCTCTCCACTGTTATCTTCTAATCTATATTAATATCTTTACAAATAATCTATTGCAATTACTTTCGTAGACAATGACTCGCTCTCTGTACAAATATTTCACTTTTATTTACTTATTCAGGTTTTCGACTACGAATTGTCAGCGTGTGCCGAAATTTAAGCAACTCTTCAAATAATAAAATATGAAAATTTATTTCTGGATATTTCCTGACAGACATTTTTATTTTGAATTTGAAAGTCGAATTTCATATTTGTCTTCTTCTTATAAAGTTTTATGAAACAGCTGGCATGTCTTATGAAGGGAAATAAACAGAAAATTTTCTTTTAGAAAAGCAGTCGTTTAATATATTCATAGTGGAGATATTTTTAGTTTGTATTTACAAAAAAAATATTTATGTTATAAAATTATTATTCAAGGTAATTCAAAAATATTCAACACAGCAATAGGGTGGTAGAGAACCAAGAAGATTCAAAATTACATAGAAACAGCAATGCAAGATCAAAGACGTCGTTTTTCATAGACCTATTAATAATGACCTTAGAAAAAGTTTGAAGAAATTGTTTAGTTTTCATAAGACTTTATTACAAATGATTTTACCATCCGAATATTGCATAACTGAAAATGAAATGCAATTTATAATTATCGATTTTAATTCAGGTTTGCTTGTTTGCTGTATAATTTTAATCGTCTTGATTCCCTCCATCACTTTTTACAATTGTGCCTGATATTTTTAAAGCCCTCTGCATATTAATAAAAATATAATATGGCATATTTTTAATTATTCCATGGTATGGCCATTTAATATTTGCCAATCATTGTTTGAATTTACCAATAAACATGCTTACCTGACACACTTGTTAATCGACATTGCTATATATAGAAAGTTATACGGATACATTGTGTTCCAGTTCTTTGACAACTTATGAATAATATTTTGAACAGATTCCAATTACTTTCTGCTCATACATGCCTTTATCTGCATGTGAAAGCCTTTATATAGGTTTCGTAAATTTCAGAAATTTATTCTCATTATCAGAAAGTCCCAGGCTGAGCTCCGGGGAAGCGTTCCAAAAGTCATTCTAGTTAACAATATTGGTTAAAGAATGAAAATCTTGCCCGACGCGTCTTTCTAATGATAAGAGCGAACAGGTTAAACTTGGGTTAGAGGTGGGTGGTACTCCCTAGGGGGAGAGGAGCGACCACCCCATCCATCCCTTGTATAGCCCACTGATGAGAGAGTTACTACAGGGTTCTACAGAGTGAGATGAATGGTAATGGCACACCTTTAAGATGCTGACCTAAAGTATTCTAAAGATCTCACTGTACAACCCATTTCATAGGGCGTGACCCGACTCCAGAAAATTGCATTAAGTATTTTTCCAGTTTGAAAAAATAAAATTACTTTCTCTTTTTTACCTTTTCGGCGCATATAAACCGCTGAACATTTACCTGGAATTGACATGTACTACTAAAAGGTGGCAGCACTATTTAATGAATTATATCACTGGAGACTATTACTCAACTCTTCTGTATCGCACTAGATTTGCTTTGATTTTCATGACAAATTCTTGGATTGCTAACATGATATATCCATGCTATAAGCTTTTATACTTTAGATCAGGGGTTCCCAAACTTTTTTCTCCCGTGGCACCCTTGTCAGGCTGAAATCACTTCGCAGCACCCTTGTCAGGCTGAAAACGTTTCAGGGCAGGTTACCTTTAAAGCAATATGAAGATGAAGGTTAGAATTAAACAGTTTGGATACACTTCTGATTGTTTCTTTTAAGTTTAAAGGGCTAACTATCAAAATCCCTTGGAAAAGGGATATAGAATTTTGCGACTGGACACGGAACTCTCTCGAACTTGACTAAAATATTTTTGTTTCGCCCACTTGATCTTCGGCTTGGTAAACTTTTTTGTGGGATATCGGTTCAGGGGATTTTTTTTTAATTACAGTCCCCCAAAACTTAGACTTTTCTTGATTATCTCCACGGCACCCCTGGCATACGGTCACGGCACCCCAGAGTGCCGCGGCACACAGTTTGGGAATCTCTGCTTTAGATTAAATTTGCAACTATTGTTTTAGTTTGAATCCCAGCGTCTCACCGCGATTTCGTCAATAATGATATAAATATAAAATATAACGGTAAGGACGGTTTCGGATAACATTAAGACACACACTTCTGAAGCAGCAAAAAGTTTCTCCTTCCACTCAAGAGGAAGTGAGAGTGCAAAGAAAGTTCTTTCACTTTCTCCTTGTGTGGAAGGAGAAACATTTTTGAACTGAAGAAAGGTGTCCCTTCATACCTCCCGGAACAGTTCGTACCAGTGACTTCATGCCTCCCTGGTCCGAAAAATTTATCAATTGGATCGTATACACGACTTTTAGAAAAAAATGCAGAACAAAAGAAATTGTACGAGCGCTATACATAGATTTCCGTTCAGAACTGGATTTTAAAAAATGTAAATAGTACCTATTAAAAAATATTAAATAGATCAAATTATATGACATGTATTGTCGAACTAAATGAGGAACGTCTGCAAGAGAAAAATGTAAATAAAACATTACTGGCCCGACGGACCAACAAATTTTGTATTCTACTGGTCCATTTTATATTTTAGTGGTCCCTGACCAGCAGACCACCGTTCATTTCGAGACCAGTGAAATATCTTTTCTTTTTATTAATTTAGCCTTCAAATAAAATTTTATACAATGTATAAAATTCTATTTCTATAGAATTGAGGCCCGATTTTTCTGTAGACATACAGAATCGTTTTCGTAAGGGTAATTATTGGGTTGGCAACAAAGTAATTGCGTTTTTCCGTATGTCAATATTTCGCCTGGCCAAAACTACTGAAGTTAATTATGCGAAATTTGGCACGTACGTGAGTTCTTCAACATAGGTGCTAGATCAGAGAGCATTTTCCAAAATTCGTAATCTTAGGGGGGGGGGGGTAAGGGGCCAAAAAATTCCTTTCACATATCCCGCATGATCTCAAATAAAAATAGAGATATCCGTGAAATTCTTTCTGTAAAATACAGCAGTCACGAATACCTAAAAATTAATTTCAGGACATTTTTAATATTGTCCTCTAAGGAGGATAGAAGCGAAAAAAGGGGGAGGGTGGCCATCTTTTATGGACGAAAAAAAAATACTGCCAGTGAAATTCTTACTTTAAAATGTAACAAATATGAATCGTATGTTCAGGCACAGCTTACCTGTAATTAAAAACTTGTTGAAAACTTATTTGCTTGAATTTTATACAAGAAAACGCAATTACTTTGTTGCCAACCCAATATTTAGTTTTATTAAATGCTCTGATTAAAAGCATAAATGCTTATTTGCGATGTACTCAGAACTAGACATAGAACATTTTTATGTCCTTTACATTTTTCCATTTTCAGCTCTGTTCAATAACACAAAATGTATTACGAATATCAACAGAAATGATTTTGAAATACTTTTCTACTTTTTTTCTAAAGCTTGTTTTGAACTTTGTCCATGCTGAACGAATGCGGTCAAGTTTTAGAAGTATGAAGTTTTCATGTAAATCAATTGTTTTAGATTCATTTTTATTTAATTTAATTGTAAATTCACTATGAAAATGACTCTTTTTCTTTGCAATATATCCCGTTTTTCGGAATTTTGAATTTTAAATCTACTTTTAGAATACTTCGGTAATTTCTAAATTCCTAAGTGAGTTAATTTCTCAATGCAGTTTGCAAACGTAAACATTTTCTTTCTTTCTTTTTCTTTTTTTTTTAATTAGAAGGGAAAAGAAGAAAAAAAAAAAAAAGCACAGATAGGGCACACACGACACACACACCCCTTCCTCGACCGAGACCCAGATCCCTAGTGCAGATAATAAGCAGCATTCCCGCATCAATTGTAATTTTTTTTTTTTATAAATTCAGAGAGAAGCTGTCTAAGATCACCTCTTATAGGGATTTCATTTCTATTATAATCACAATTCTTTCTGCTAATTTAAAAATGACTAAGATTAAAATAAATAATTAAAATGAACCAAACTCTGGAACTTGTGTAATGCTGCCATCTATGGATGAATTGTATAACTACCATTCAAATTGATAAAGCTATTATCATACAAAAAAGCATTAAAAGTTTTCTTTTTCCATACATCGGGGAGCATGTTGCGATAAATAACATTAATATTTATCAATTTCACTTTGTTTCAAACTCTGTTGTGATAAAAAACATTAATATCTCTGAAATGCACTTAAATCAATTACTGGCCACAGAAGGACCGTAGCCAGGTTATTTGACTAGGAGGAGGCACTGGCCTAGGAATTCTATATATTTTAAATTGTTTTCTTCTTCTTCTTTTCTTCTTTCCTCCCCCCTCCCCTCACCAGGGGTCTTTTAAGCAGTTTCTTTTATCTGTTTTAGAGCATCACTTCAGTATCTGGGCCTAAAAATCTACCACTTCTCTACAACTGCAGCTTATTTTCCCTTGTAAAATGCTGTTTTATGTAGGGGCAACGATATGCGGTAGATGCCACTACATTTATGAAATACCGATGTTTACTTTAAAATGTTAAATATTATTTAACGATTTTTTAACTCAATTTTTTTATTTTATTTTATTTTCGAATCATTAGTCCGCCTGTTTTACAAATTTGGAGGGACACCTATATTTTTTCAGTGTTTTTTTTTTTTTTTTTTTTTTCCCTGGGGTAGGCGCTTCCCTGAAATTCAACTTACCTGCTACAGGCCTGACCCACAGAGATCTTATGTATTAGAACTCTTTAGTGTGCCCCTGAAAAAACAAACAAAAAAAAAAAAAAAAACCCCACAAATTCTTGTTTTCGATCATTCCATTCATTAGAGGCCATTATACAGAAAAAATAAATTAACATCTCTGAATTTTGTAGAAATCTTTGCTTATTTGTGTCAGTTTAATGTCTTTTGGAGTCAAAAACTACGAGTAATTAAAATCTATTTTAAAAACAAATTTTGTGCTCTGTATTTTTCATTCAAGACAAAAAATGGCAAAAACTTGTGCATTTGTATTTTCGCACTTAAGTTGTAGAAAAGCTTAAAGAAAAAATATAAAATTTGCGTTTGAGATTTTTTTTAAAGAAATAATTTAACTTTTGATAAGTTTCTAAAACAAAGAAATTTCGATAACGGCTCCATAATATTCAGAAAGCCTTTGCATAACTGCGTTGCTCACTCTTAAAAACAGCCAGTCTTATGTATGTGTTATGTTACGGTAAAGCTACGCAAGGGCTATCTGATTGTATTGCCTTGATCAGGATTGGGGCCTAAGGATTGGGGTTGCCTTGGTCAAAGGACTTTTGAGGGATTCCAACTCGTATTCACGTTTCGTCCGGAGAAAACTAACCAAAACTCCAGACCGTTAATCAACAAGAGGCGATATGCCAGCCCAGGCCTTCACACTTCACATAACAGCCAGTCTTAAAAGTGTTTAAATAGTTAAGAAAAAAGTCTAGCGTATATAGTATTTTTTTATATTTTTCTTGGTCAATTTTTCAAGGTGAATTCGAAATTTCAGATATTTTTCTGAAAATTTTATCAAACTTATAAGTTTATATTTCATGAGATTTCATTGTGTAGTTTGAGAAGACACAAATCTGATACAATTTGTTTTTAAAATTGTTCGAAGACAAGCAGAGAGTACAATTTTTCATAGTCTGAAATGTAGAGAAATAATGAAATATCAGTCTATCTATTTAAATAAAACAGAGTGTAAACTGTCCGTTAGTTAGTTTGTCTGCACCTCGCGTAGCTCCGAAACGGGTGATCGTAGACCTACCAAATTTTGTACGGAAATTCTCCAGCATGCGTCCCGGCATACCTCGAAGCGATTTTTTCGAAATTCGAATTATTGTAGGAGATATCGATAAAAAACATGTCGCAAAAGGCGGATTTTTGCTCCCCCATTCCGCAATTGTAACACCGTAGTGGAAAAAGAGAGAATATAGCATATATAGGTTGCCATATTTGGCAAGTTTATTAAATGATTCAGACTCTTGAAGTAAAAATAAAAGAATAACGATTGTTTTTGTTTAGATGATTTGTAAGGTTATTTTTTAATTAAAATATCGTGTGCACGTGAAATCAGAGCAGGAATGAAATGTTTTATACTCAAAATAAAAATAGGATTTGGAAATTTTTCGAAACTAAAATGTGCAACTTTTTAATTTGGCGAAAAATAAAATGGTTGATGATCGAGTTTGAGGAGATGTGATCGTAAAGCTTGCGCAATTTATCGTCTGCTACTTTGAGTATGAATACTCGTGAATAAGTTTTTGAGAAAATTTCACTCAGTTCGAATTGTGCATTTTTCTGCGCAACTTTTTCCCATCTATTTCTAATGTATTACATCCAAAAAAAGGATGTTAGAAATATCAATTTTAATTTTATTTAATCACACTCATGAATAATGATATACTTTCCAACTTAATGGAATAAGGAACGAAAATAGGGAAGACCCATGGATTATAATAGGCTTTTAATATATAGCACTTTAGTACGTATTTAAAATCTGGAAGTGTTTCAGATTTTCTTACTTTTTTTTTCTCCTTTCCGTTTTTTTGATAAAGGCCAATATATCCAGAAGCTCTTCGGAATTAATATAGGACAAAAATAATTTGTTCCTTTTTGTGGGTTTTTATCATTTAACTATCTTATTTTTGTAACCAGGGGCGGCCCGACACAGTAAGCATCGCTTCTGGACGCCGGCTTCGAAGTGGCTTCATTTCGAACTCAAAAACTAAAAAACTAAGTAGAGCATAGAAGGGGGCGGGTCTTTTTATATTAGCAGGGGGCGACACTTACCGTAGGGCCGCTCCTGTTTGTAACCATCTTAATTTTAAATTCCATTCAGAATGTGGGAGATTTCAGTGCCAAGGAAGCCGGTGGGGAACAGGATTCTCTACGAACATGATTTATTAAGATGGTGAACCAAATGGTCGCCGGAGGCGGATAGTAGTCTATAAATATACCTTTGACCTAAAATCATGGTTAAAGGCAAACTTACCAAGATTAATTCGCTGAGTTCGTAATCATATACTCACATACTTGTAAAACGTATCTACTTTTTCAGATTATTGGATGGTCTCAAAGATTTGAGGAAGGCTTGAGACTCACGTCGAGTATATCCCTGGATTCCTTACATCGAGAAAATCATTGTCTGAACATGTCCTGGTACATTGAACAAAACCTTTATTCAACGACAATATTCTTTCACAGGATAAACTCTTTAAATACCTTTTTTATAACGTTTATGACAAACTTGGTTTAGCTAAGCACAATATATCTATGCTTTTGCGACCTACCAGTGGCCTTGCGCATACCGCTCTGAACTGGGAGACGGTAGGTGCCTGGTTCCAAACCAGGCCTCCTCCGCCGACCTAACCGTTCGGAGTTTTCCATGGTTTCCTTCGAAACGTAGCGTAAATACCAGTTAGGACCCCTTAGAAAGACCCCCCACGGAGGGCACTCCACCCCTAAGCTTAGAGCCGATGTATAGATAATTAGCCTTAATCCCATGACATAGCACACCTAATCTTTTGCACACTGTATGAGTATAAAGTTTTTATAGTTCGAGATTCAGTTAAATTATAGATAAACAAAAGTTGTTACCTTAAAAAAAAAAAAAATATTCTTAATAGCCTTTATATAAAAATTCTTGCTTTTCGTGATTAAGGTTACCATAGGAACTATAATCTTTTTCATAGAAATAGACACTTTTCTGTACTGTTAATAGCACCGTGCAGCTGCAAATTTATCACCTATCATTCTAGAACACTATTCGGGTTCTAGAATGGCAGGTCTAAATTCCAAGTTTTTACAGTGAATAGGGCAGAAGTTCACTGTCTTTTCCTTCACAAACATTCCTTATAACAGAGACTTCCAATGCACAATACTGTACTTGACAGATACAGGCTGATTTCAAGTAACTAGAAAAGTACAAGTTTATCGTAGTATACATTATCTTTGAGAAAAAGGACAACCAGCTTCTTTCAGTCTGTTATACTGTGGATTTTCTTTGTTCTGCTGCACTTGAGCAGAAAAGTTCTTTGTACGCCATTCTATATTCTTTGCTCATGACGATATAAATTATCGGATTAACAATATTCGAGAAATACACCCCAAGGTATCCAAATACATTCAGAATATGAAGATCGTCTTCCTTGTGAAAGATTTTCACAAAAGATACGGGGAAATAACACACAATGAAAAGTATAAATATAACCAACATGACGCGGAGAACTCGAAGCTCCGTTCGTTCTCGACTCTGTTCAGTGACTGTAGTCATTTCTGAATGTCTGTAATGTCTGCTGACCAAACCTTTCCTACCAATAAAACTGATGTTTTTCGTTGACAAATTATCTTCTCTCTTTTGTGTCTTTCTGGAAGTCTTTCTTACGACAAAAAATATTCTTGTGTAGCAGAAGACAAATATGATCGATGTTAGTAGAAAGCCAGTAACGTAAAGAACCATCTTTGGTGATCTGCCGTCATGTTTCAAAATGGTGCAAGTTCCGACGGTTTTGTCATATCCCAATTTTCCCCAAACACCAAGAAGAGGTGGTAATAGCAACAGCAATGAAGATACCCAAATTAAAGTTATCATGGCAGCCATTTTCCGTTTAGTGTAAATCACTGGATATTTCTTCGGATGAACTATTAAAATATAACGATTTACAGTAATAGAAATCACGCTAAACAGCGATACGGCTCCGTTAGAGTACCTTACAAGAGGAAACAGTTTGCACAGTACATCGCCATAGTACCAGTTTTTTTCAATGAATGTCAAAGCCGAGAGAGGCATGGAAAAACTACAAAACAACAAATCGGCAACACATAGATTCACAATGAATGCAGTCGTTGGATTTCTAAGTCTTTTGCATTTAGAAAGAGCTAAAATAGAAATAAAGTTACCAATAACTCCTACAATGGCAAAAACGATGAAGCACAATGCCCCAAAACACAAAAGCTCCGGAGGATAGTCCGAAAATACTGTCTCATTATACGCTTGAACTTTCGATGAGAAATTTCCGTCATTGTAAGCTGACTTGTTTATGTACTCTATCAGATAAGAAGAGTTAAAGTCTGGATCTTCATAATCATCTGGTAATTTAGCTTTGTAAAGAATATTCCTCTCTGGGACACTGTTTTCGAAAATAGAATTGTTGGTTGAAGTTTCATCGCTGAATATGCTCAATGAAGAATCACTAATATTCATTGTGGCATTCCTGTTGAGATAAATAAAACACTTTTGAAATTTTTATATTATTGTAATGGTATTTTAATGTAATCAAATTGACTTTAAAAGTACATAGTTTTTCAAAGCCTGTCGATTTCTGATATTTTAAAGCAACATCACGTTCCCGCATTGCAGAAGATTTTATAAAATAAGATTATACAGCATTGCTATCAGTGAACTAATGCTTTTACTTTCAATTATTCAACGTCAAAAGCTAATTATTAAGTTTACTTATTTGCAAACATTCAAACACTACGCCAGGCATATGAACTACTTATACAAAATGCCTGTTAAATATAGTTCTCATAAAATTATATTAAATCAATAAAAAATTCGATGTTAAAATGCTTTCTATTACTTTATTTTGCTTTAAAATACCATATTTTTTAACACAAAAGAATAACTTTGGCGAAATTTTTCGAAAGTGGGGGATTAAAATACTGAAATTAAATGCTAATTAATTAAATGAAATTTATTAAATGTAACCTCACTTTTCTTAAATGCCTATAGAAAAATTAATTTTTCCCTGAATATTACTCGTAACTAATCCGCTACTTCTGAAAGATTTGTAAAACCATAAAAATATAATTATTTACGAGATTTAAGTTCTAAACGACTATCAACGGATAACGGTATGGAAATCAACAAAGAAGGCCAGAGAAAAACACCTCTTAATTGATTTCATGAATCTTTTCTCCTTAAATATCTTCAAACTAATAAGAATTACAATTTAAACGGGTAAACGTTTTACCAGATATAACTGAGATTGTTTTCACAATCATTACAATAAAGGAGATAGCAAAATTTATTACATTACCTAAATTTAATATATTTTATTAAAGCAGTAAAATATTCTGTTTAAATTAATGATATTTATGGATTACTTAAAATGTTATAGCAAACTTTTCTTGATCATCTGTAAATTTAATTCACGAAATATTGTTAAAATCCAATATAGTACATAAAATTTACCTAATTTTTTTAATCATGAAAAACAATTTTTTTTCTATCAGATGTCAAATAAATAAAGTAAACAAACGACAAAAAATTGTAAAACTGTTAATAAGCTGTTTCAAATCTACGTGACAAATTATTTTAAAAACAGTTTCAAATTGTTTGTTTAGAAACAGATTTTGCAAAATACAACTTATACTGATATTTTCAGTTTTTAGTCAGAGTAACTATTTAGTATTAACAAATACTTTTATATTTTTATTAAAATCCAATTACTTCATGTCCAAATAAGACTTTGAGAATAGAATTCATTGTCAATAAAGTTCATACATATCTCATTTTTAATTAAAAACAAGTAAAATAGAAGTTAATCAAATGTGGAAAAAAAAACATGGAAATCACTTTTAATATTTTACACTGTATATGATTTGGTGTACTGAGAAGTATTGCTGTTCTTTCACATTAAATTCAAATAAATAAATTTTTAATAAGTTTTTAGCTAGAAACAAGCTGTGCCTAAACATAGGATTCATATTCAAATAAATAAATTTTTACCAAGTTTTTAGCTAGAAACAAGCTGTGCCTAAAATAGGATTCATATTCGCAACATTTTAAAGAAAGTTTTGAAGATATTTTTTCCTTTCAAAGAAGATATGTGTAAAGAAAGGGAAAGATGATCATCTACACTACTTGGAGGAATAATTTAAAAATTCCTTGACATTTAGTTTTAAGTATTCTTGAGTGATGTATTTTACAGCAAAAATCTTGTAATTTACCTCTTTGTGAGAAATATGTAAAAAAAAAAAAAGCTCCCTAGGTTACGAATTTTCGAAAATGCTGTTTAATCTGGAACCTATGCTTAAAAAAAACTCACATAGATCCCAAATTTCATCTTAGCTTCAGTAGATTTAATTAGACAAAATTTTGACTTTCGAAAAAATGATGTTACCAAATATTTTCTGGATTTTACTGATTATAATGATCCATTTTCCAGAGTGAGGTAGTAATTTGTACTGAAATTGTAGTTTGCTTTCGTTACTCTTATGTGTTTTACTTTGGTTACTCTTACACGCAAGAACTAATTAGCTCGAGAACTACAGTTTATTTGGAATCAAGCACGAAAATCTAATATCAACGAATGGTCAACCCACAAGTTGTGCAATGGAAAATAATCATGCAAATATTCGCTGTTTAATCTTTAATGGAAAATAGCCAAAATTTAAGGTAATTAATTTTTTTTTTGGGGTTACTGATTTGCACCGCTATGTCGTTGCTACGAAATAAGCGAAATCCGCTATTACAAATGATGAAAAATACCATGAGACGCTGCCCGTTCTCAAAACAGAACTATCATAAAAGAGACAATTGTATTCGGAATAAGGTGTTTCTTGTAGACGTTCCGTTTTTCGTGGGTTGTCTTTGGCAAACTCATGTCTTATTTCCAATTGCAATCTTCCGTTTTTGTTTTTGTTTTTTTCCCGCGCTTTTAAGAAAAAATGGAACATTTTCGAAAATTCAATATTCTTTCCTAAGAAACAAAAATGAAGGAGAGGGGGGGGGGGAGGGGATGCTTAACTGAACTTATTATTATCCACATTTGAGAACGGGAGTCAATTTTCAACCTGTTTATATATGTTCGTCCCTTCAAATACACACTGATGCAGTTTGTGGGGATTTGCTAACCACTAACCTCTGAAGATCGCGATGGCTGACATTATATGATATCAAAACGGTCGAGTAAAGTTAAGATATCAGTCTTTGGCTTTAATATAATAATAATATAAAATTATTTTTATATTAAAGCCAAATATAAATGATATAATATGCTATCGTACCTATAAATTAAAACAGAGCAGCAAATTAATTCAATCTTTAAAAAAAAATCGAAATAACTTCCGTAATATTCAATTTTATGTAAATAAGAACTTCTTTTAAAAAAATTCTGTCTTGACTCATCAGTATAGACTTGGTCCTCAAACGTCCAATATTTTCATTTTCCTTCTATAAAGAACTGTATAGCTGCGAGGAAAAAAAATATTTCGTAACTTTTTACGCATATATTTTTATTTTCAAATGCTTAAAAAGTATTTTATGTCCAATTCAATCTAACGCAAAGGAGTATTATAGTCATATTGTATTGTACATGTACATTCACTCGCCGCCCAAGGAGTGTAGTGACTTAAAAAGAATTCTATCACGCTTTGGTTCGGGTTCGAATCTTGGCTTGAGTATGAATGTTAGTTTGTCCGTCCTTTCATAGGGAGTGATGCTGGTCGCCTACTGGATGCCCCCATAATGAAATGGCCATAATATCTTCGCGTAGTTATAGTGGACAGTACCTAATCAGCAAGTGCCCACTTATTGAAAAAAAGACAAACAAACAAAAAACACTAGTTGATATTTTTTTTTCTTCGGCCTACTTCAACTCAAACATTTATATGATTATAGCTTCATTTTACATAGAACTGGCTTCTGCTCTAACTTTCGGTATTTTATCAGAAAAGTGAGTGATGTATTTATCTTTACACATATCCATAAATCTGGCGCTGGTCCTATTGCACAATCATTCATTTTAACTGTTTACTTAGTTGATACTTTGGACTCTCCTTACAGATGGAAAAAAAATTATTGGCTTAAATAATTTTGTATTTAGCTGTCGAAATATGGAAATTTTATACTTACATATTTCTTTTTCTTGAGTTTTCAAATTTAAACAATTCAAGATAAATCTATCCTTAGCTTTTAATCATCACGTTCTCTCTGGTACTAATATAATCCACTAAATAAGCTGCAGAAATTTAGAATCGCATTATCTCACTTTATGCTATCAAAAATTACCAAATGAATCATTATCTCCATATCATTTCCACGCACTCATGTAAAAGATTTATGTTACTTGCGACTGACGTGTTGAATTAGCCATATACATCCGCTTTCCGCCGCATTTTGGCATTAGTGATGCCGTTGTCGGTGAAAAAGAAATCTGTTTTCATTTTACATCTCTTTAACACTTACAATGTAGGGGTTTTTGCGGTTAGACACGTGAAGTTCATGAATAAAAGCGGAAATATTAAATTCTTTGAGTCGAATTAAGAAACACCTGTTTAAATACGCGATATTTGTACTTAGAAGAGCAACGGTAAAATGGAAGTTTGAATATCTCCTTACGACTGAATATTACTTCTATAAAAGGTGTGGCAAAATGTGGAATCATTTTTTTAAAATTACAATAAAATTGAGGGATGTACTGATTTACAAATCGGGCTGAGGTTTTGTTAGCGATATTACACATTATTTTTTTTATTTTCTCAATCAACAATAAATGATACTAAGGAAATTACTAAAAATTGAGGAAATTATTCTAACACACAAAAAACTAACTGAATTCTAACAGATTGATCTAGATATTCTAATATAATCAGGGACAAGGGAAATATTTATTGAAAAAATTCTCAGTCAACACAAAAAATGATACTAAAAAAATTATTCTAATACTTCAAAAATTATTCTAACTCAAAAATCTGTCTCTAATTCTAATAATAATCAATGATAGCGAATATATTTATATAAAAAAACGTTCTCAATCAACAAAAATAATACTAAAGAAATACGGAAGAATGTAAAAATGAAACAATAAAAACGGGATTCTCTTCAAATCTAAAAAATTAAATTTAAAAAAGGACATTTTTATACTTGGTTTAGCAAAAAGAATATGGTAAAGTAACTGAATTTTTTTTCCATAATTTTATTAAGATGCTTAAAATATATCTAACAATATAACACCCACTTTTTGAACTAAATGTAATCTTCCAAATGATGAACGCACATATGTAAATACATAGTATATTGTATTTGATCTTCATAATCATATTCAATGCATATTTTCATTACTTCTACACTACTGAGATTTTTCTATTGCACTCCCTAGCCAAATTAATGTGACCATCAGACATATATATAATTTTTATTTTTCGAACATGTATACCATGTAAAGACGTTCATGGAAAAAAATCTGGCTTTTAGATTTTGATGTATTTACACATTTTGAGTAAATACTTCATCTGAATTCATATTTTCTATTTTTACGGTGATGTACGAATGTATCTCTGTATGTGTATGCATGTGAACTCGATAGCTGCTAAATGGTACACCCTATTGGGCTCAAATTTAGAAACTCTCGTAAGATCGGAATTGATTTTGTTGTGTATAGGATGTACGTTTTTTTTACAATGATACGTAAAAGAATCTGCAAATCTCTGTCCAGTTCTGCGTAGCATCTACAAATCTTTGTCGCATCTCGCCTTGCAACCGTCGCTGGGCACCTGTAAATATTATATTTTTCTAAAGAACATATTAATTTAAATATCATTTTTGTAACCCACGCTGGTGCGTAGGTAACATATAGAAATAAAAATCCCTTAGCTTTTTAATTACTTGTAGTCAGAGGCGTAGCCAAGGGGGGGTGTTAGGGGGGTCATAACCCCCCCGATGAGAAATTTTTTGCCATACAAAATGTATATACTTCACTACATTATCACACATATGTATACATATATATGAGTTGCAGTAGTCGTAACCCCCCCCCATGAAAAATTTCTGGCTACGCCCCTGCTTGTAGTGATTTATTGTTTGTATTTTATGCCTGTTTCTGTTCCCAGCTGCCCGGTTAGGTGACAACTGCAAGCACGATGACGCGTGTGCCTTCTTCGACGACAACGCAGTGTGTCCAAGCGGCACCTGCCGGTGCGCCGACGGATTTCAGCCCAGCCAGCACATTAAGGGCACAGCAATCTGTCTTCCCGGTCAGTATCGTTCCTGCAGCCATTTTCCCTTGCTCAGAACTAGAAAAGCAAGTGTTTAATAAATACACGCAGAATTCATCTGAAAGTGTCGACTCGCTTTTTTAATTTAGAGCTGGGGCCGAAACCCAGCCCTATCATCGACTCAACGAAATCTAAAGATACATAATTATATCAGAAACAGGGATTAGTTAGCGCAAAGACCAACTAGACCTCCGTAGGCCGCTAAGTTTTATTGCTCCAAAATGATTAAATTAGTTTAGTTCTTTCTTCTAGAGAAAGCATAAAAAACATTGATTTCAGTAAGTAAAGTTATGCACTTTTACAACACATGACACATCGCAAAAATATTTGCTTATACTAAATTTAAGGATAGAAAAAACATGTTAAAGTCCAATTTATTCCAATATGGAGCATTCCATTTGCACGATGTCATTTGAAGCATAATTGCTGCACATTAAAACTTTATGGACAATCTTAAAAATTTTTGGACAAATTGGAGAGTTAACCAACGATTCTCCCTTATGTAAGTCACTATGAATAAATATTTGGACCATGTGACAATACGTGTCAATAAGATATGGCCGTATAGCAAGGACGTACCCCGGGGAGTGGTGCAGGGGGTTCGGACCACACACACACACCCGAAATTTCAGTTTTTGTTAACAAAATAAGAATGATGACGTCTTTTTGTGAAAAATTCTGCCTTTTTCACCGTTTGGATCCCCTCCGAAATTTTTTTCTGGGTACGTCCCTGCCGTATAGGTAACCCTGAATATGCTAGGCCTAGAGCCTTTGAATGTCTTAGTAGGATCCTGATCAGAAATAACACTTCCATTTATTCAAGCAAATGCGAAATTCCAAACAAATTAGTTATTTAAATTTTAAAATAGATACGTTTAGTTATATTTAAAAGGCAATAGCATATTTAATCAAGTTAACAGTAAAAAACAAAATGTATTTTATTTCAAAAAATTTTATCTAATTTTAGAAACTTTACAAGTGTATAATCATATTTATAGTACATTAATTATTATCAACGACGCGATAAGTCTAGATTCAATACATAGCTTATCGCCAAGAATATTCATCTGTAAATTGTCCTTCAAAGTTCTTTTTTTTAAACACAGCTTTAGAAAATCACATGAGAAGCATAGTATTTCATATATCAAAGAAATAAGAAAATATAAGAAAGAAGGAAATTTTAAAAATTTAGGCCAGCATATATAAAATCGAGGATAAATTTGAAAGAAGCGTAAATAATAAGATTTTTTTCAGAAGGGCTAAAATATATCTTTTGCAGAGAAAGGACTTTGCCTCAACCCTTCATGATTTTTGAGCAAAATTAAAATAATGCATTCAACAGTTTGAAATTCAATGGTATTAAAATAAAAATGATTTTTTACTTGGTTTTAAAACTGCTGGTGAAATAAGTTACAATCATTAGATATTGGTTTTGCCTTGTGATTAACCAAGTAATTGCATTCAAATTTTGGAAAAAATGTGTATAATTTGATGTATCTGGAATAACTTTTTAATGAATTCAAAGAAGAAAGTTTCTTAAAATTAGTTTTATGGTTAAGTTTTCTTATTAATAAATTCAATGACTGGAGGTATTTCAGTAGAAATCAGTGCTTATTGAAAAAGCTTGCTTGCATATTGGGGAAGGTGGCCCAAAGTGATCCTAGCTGGCAAAACGATCCATTCATTCTTCCAGGTAGGTAGCGATAGCTGCTAGGTAACATATAAACTAGTTGTGCCAAGTCAAGAAGAAGCAATGGCGATATTTAAGCTAGTGATGTGTTACGTGTCTGAGTAGAATTCTTCAAAAAACTGGGTTTTTATCATATCTCTTATAAGTAAGCACTAACTTTCCTATTTATTTAGAAATAAAGTCATTAATGTACAGAAATATGACTTGGTTTACTGAATAGAGAAAATTTTTAGATCTGAATCGCACTTGTTTAGTTTGTTATGTTTCTCAGCATGCTCCCGTATTATGACCTAAAGTGGGCTGCCATACTGCCGGGTAAAATGATTCATCGACTGACGAAACTCCAGTACCGGGTGGTAGTCATCATGGCAACCGTTCAGACGTTCTCAAAATGCATGACTCCCCATTACTTTATTTGATTTATTTTTGTGTTTATTGTAGGCCATAATTTTTTTTTATTATAATTTTGAAATATTCCATTTTATTGTTTGATACTTTTTATTTTAAAATTTTCATAAAATAAACCTTGCATACTATATATAATTGTAAATCTTGTTTCATTTCTTTATGTATAGTTATAATTACTTTTACATCTTTTATTTTGACTATAAAAAACAATTTACAATTATTTTCAAATGAAGGATCATTTTCCCCTTGGGTGAGGGTAAAATGATCCTTTTGGACATTTTTTTCCAAAATTCTATTTTTTTCGCTACTCAATTTGGGTTTAAAGTATTATTAAAATACGTTTGTGATGTAAAATATTGTGACAAAGGGCCAAAGTTTTATTTAACATTAATGTTACTTTATGCAAGTTTTCCCCTTAAGGGGATCATTTTGGGTCACCATCCCCTACTGAATTTCAAATGCTTCATTTTTACGTTATAATTTATTGGAACTGACAAATGCTTATGGTGTACGTTACTGCTCGATTTTGAATTTTTTGATTTCACGCGTCTTAACTGTATGTAAATATAAGTTACTTAAAAGAAAAACTAATTGTAAACGAAAATGCAGGCATAAGTGCTTAAACTTTATTTAGGACTTCCGCATAATATTAGCATTGCTCACTCTTTGAAATCTATGTTTTCTAGCCAGTTCGGTGACCTTCCTTGAGAACAGCTACCTGATGACGTCTATAAGTGCCGTTGCAGGTTTAATCATAGTCACTGCCTTGCTTTGTTTAGTCTTAAGGTTGTTTAGCAAGTAAGATAATCCTTTTATACGTATATTAAATCTCTTATATATGTTTCCCTAATATTTCTGAATGTCTTTCAATTAGCAATATGATGTTCCATTCCAAAGTTAAAAAATCCACTCTCAATTTGGGTGTGCAAGATCTCTTTTTGTATACAGTAAACACATTCTTAAAATCTACAGGGCCAAAAGTGTCTCTGAAAGCATTACTTTCCTAAAGATCATAAATAGCCAACATCCTTTTTCTGATAGGAATGTACATTGTGAAGAAACCCTTTCAATGGATTAAGAAGAGATCAATCGTACAAAACAATTTTAAAAAATCTTTATTTTTTAAAAACATATGTTTTATGTGTTACTTTTCGCAAAAGATCAAACCACTGCTCTATGAAACGGAATTTTATTTTAATTTGCTTAAATGTTTCCACAAAATCTTGTCAACAGCAGTATAACAGAGAAAGTTTGCGTTTTCAAATTATACCACACCATTAAATGAACAAGATGTTTCTCTAGGTGTGAGTTGAGGCAACTCTCGAGATTTGGAACTTAGAATAATTAACAGTCAGCGTATATTTTGGATAAAAATTGAAACAAATAAACAAGAAAAAAAATCTAAATTAATTTTGACTCTTGAGTTCAGAGTAAGATATTTTTTCTTTGGGAGGCTGGCATTTTACCTAACAGCTTCCAGCCATGAAACTCAAATCGAACCAAACTTAAAAATAGGATACAACCATGTAAAGCGTCGTATACTTACGTGTGTATCCTAAATACATCTGTAGTTGTTATACATCTTTTCACAAAGCAAACTGAATGACATACTAGAATTTTAAATAATTTCTTTAACACTTTGAGCTGCAACCCTTTCCCAATGCTGAAAAAAGGGCAGCCGTTGCCATCGCTCGACTTAACTACCAGCAAGATGGCGGACGATCGAAACGTTCATCGCATGCCACAGATCTAGAGACCCTTTTTTTGACGCAGCTGGCTGTGTCAAAAAAAGGGTCGCGGCCGGCACAGCTCACAGTGGTTTTTGACGCAGCCGGCACAGCCAGCTGCGTCAAAAAAAGGGTCTCTAGATCTGTGGCATGCGATGAACGTTTCGATCGTCCGCCATCTTGCTGGTAGTTAAGTCGAGCGATGGCAACGGCTGCCCTTCTTTCAGCATTGGGCAATCTATCCAGCTGTTCTCGCCTTCTTCCATTTCTCAGCAGATGTCAGTGCTGTTAAAAATAATCGTGAAAAATTTTTTTACGGGAAATGACGCGCTAAAAAGTAAAGGATTCTCGTGGAGCTATGTCACCTGCAACTATTTTTATGGAAATCAAATCTATTCTTCGTGACTGGCAACCGTCAAAACGTCAGAGTTTGGTGTTCCCAGAGCGGGAACACTGCGCGTTAAAGGGTTAAATGCGACGTAACTAAAATGTGGAAGATCTTCAAATTGTCATATCTTTATATTTTTAAAAATACATTCGATTCAGTAAAAAATGTTTTTCTCTTTACATTTATTGTTCCATGTAATTCCTTCAGGGCGAGGTTCGACAGGCCTTCCGACCGCATGGCGAGTGCAGGCTCTCCACCAACCATGCTCTCAGCTTTCACAGGTAGCCACGTTCTAGAGTCCCGACGTCCTTCCAGAAGCAGTGCAGCTAGTACTGACTACCTGCCAACCTCCAGGAGAGCCAGTTACAGTATGTTGGCTCCACCTTCCAGTTTAGGTAAACCCCACAATTCTGCTTCAGTGGTAAATACAGTTAACAGCTTGCCTAGAAATCGCCATCTTTCTAATGAAGCAGAATATGAGCTAACAGCAAAGTGAGAAAAACTTACTACCATTGTAGGATATTGAAAATTCAATGAGGAACTGCAATGTATTATTTTTACTATGAAAATTATTTTTACTATGAAATGATTTTTACTATGAAAAAAAAAATTATTGCACAATTATAGTTGTTAACGGTAAAGAAATAATGCTCCTTTCATTAATGGCGAGATAATATTCTCTCTTTTAGTTTTTCTCTAGAATTAACTTTCACTGTAAGAAAAGAAGTTGGTTATAAAGAGTAATGATATTTCTTTCAATTGGTCATGCATTTTTTATCAGTTTATTATATATGCATTCTCATTAAGCTGTTGTTCTCAACTTCATGGAAAGCAATTTTCTGTAAAACTTATTTTTAAGCATATGAGAGACGACTGCATAGCAATTGTTTACTTTTTATTTAATATAAATAGACTAATTATATGCACAGTATTTGCAATACAGAATTTAACATTTTTAATTTAATTGTAGACTTCTCTTAAGCAGCTAATGCCCAACGTCCAGTTACATTGACTTTCGATTGTCTTGTCTGTAGCTGGCGAATCGGCGTTGGCTCGTTAGCACACATTCGCCAACACAATTATTGAATATTATTCAGTTTAGTTTGCATTTATATTAACTAGCTGAAATGCACAATACATTGAGAATTGCCAAGAATATAAACTTGAAAGTGTTTTATTTCTCCTATTTTAGTAGACAATGGATGATCAGAACTGATCAATGAAATATTAAAGGAAATCGAGAAAAAAAAAAATCCATAAGCACTAGCTATACGTCTGATGACTGTTTCATAAGCAAATACGAAAAATTAAGTCTTTTTCAAAAAGAACAAAAAGTACAAACAAATATGAATAATTCAAATAATACTTTGAATGACACATTTTTGAGAGACTGGGAAATCTAATCCTTTAATCATAACACCAACGTCTGAAAATTCGCTAATGTTTATTTTTCTTCTTTTGCTCGGTATGATTAGCAGAAAGCTATCCGTTTAAGATAATCTTAATATAACATGATGTAAGCTGATTAAATAAGTATTTCGTAGCTATTTAAAAAAGGGACCTACAATTAATTGATGAATTAAAAGATAAAAAATTAAATATTTTTACTGTAATTCTAAGTTGATGAAGTAATTTGTTTTATTTTCTGTACTTAGCAAAAGCTATCAGAGCCACAAATATTCAGATTCATGTCCTTCTCCATAGGTTCCCGTCGTCCGAGCTCGTCGTCCATGCGCTCGGGGCTGTCCTTTCGCACCCAGTCCTCCTTCCGAGGGTACAGGTACTATTCCCGCGATCCTGTACGGCGGACGCTGTCCACTCCTTCCGAGTCCTCTCCACAATACGCACCAACCAGCCCTTGTAAGGTACCACATCATAACCACCCGCTCCATCATAACAGTCCCGTGGACGATGAGGACATCATGGATGTAAGCAAGTATACTTTTTGTTCTTCTACAATTCGGACATTCGAATGCCTCTGGTTCAGCAGGTATACAATTGCATGCACAATTTCTTTGCAATACTTTTTGCGACGGACTGCAGTTTACAAGGATTGGAAATTTAGAAGTGGAAACGTTCTTAAATGCGTAACTTAAAGCGGAGCCGGTGCGTCTGTCTTATGGTACTAGTTAGTTCTACTTGACACCTTCTATTTGGTAAATAGATTGTCTTGTTTAAGGCCACATGCATTTGCTCCAATCCTGACAAAAATGTGATGTGTTGAGTGCATCAATCTGTTGTGCTGTAACTCAAACTCATTATTTTTGTTTTCTGGACCTAAGAATTGCTTCGCCATTCGTAAAATTCTCCAAATTAAATCTGCTTTAAAATTCTGCCGGTGAAAATTGCTGTTTCAAGATTGAAACAAATGTGGCTTTTGTTTTAAGCGTAAAAATTTAATGAATATGAACAGAGTGAATCTTTTTACTGAGTGTAATATTCAGTTATAAATAAGACAGTTAATAACGAGTTAGAATATTTTTAAGTTTCATTTATTTTCCATTGAAAAATTTTTCGCAAATCCGCTGAAATAAAAAAGAGGATAAAAACTTTTTTCCCGTCTACATGAACTCAGACAAAATCATTATTTTTGTACTGATACGTCTGATACGGAAATTCAGCCACATCTTGTCACCACTATTAAATTTCCATCCTTTGAGAGTAATTCTTAGAAATAAAATAAAATGAGTTGTTATTCAATGTATTTGTCCTATCCAGATGAATAAAAAAATTCTTTCTAGAAAAGAAGCAACTAACAAAGCTATTTTAAGCGTATTAAAAACAATAGTGAGATCATGTATTACGTACCCTGCGTTTATTCTGGTTCAATTTGTTTTTGACAGGATGATACTTTTTCTTAGATATCGTTGTATGTAACTAGTCATTCGATGATGTTTTAAAAAGTATATGTAATTTTTGGATTGCAACAGTTTTGTTTCGTTAACAGTATACTGTTAAATATATATTTTTAAACAGAATGTTCCCGTTTATTACTTATTAATGATCTATATATAAATGAACTAATTTTTTAAATAGCATATTAGCTGGTTTGCACTTATTAAGAATGACGTAATTGATTTATTAACGAGATATAATGCACCATTTCTGAATGAAAATAGTTCCACATAGTCATCAATTACTAATAGTAAATAAATACTGCTATAATTTTTATATGAATATTTTTCTTTTGAATTAGCGTTTGGGATATTGATATCGTTTATCTCACTTTGCATGCTTATTGGGGGGGGGGGATACGCTGTTACAGTTTTAAAAACTCTATATCTACCCAAAAACATCCATACATCTGAAGTGTGCTCTAATTAATTTATATTCTTATTACTCTTTCTATGACGATTATCCGTAATCGCTACTTAACCTCTGAATAATTTCAATGATTATTTTTCAAATCAAAATTTACGTTTCTTCAGTTCGAAAAATTATTCCTCTGCGACATTTCATGCATATTCGTGTAAAAAATATAAAACAGTGAAAAGAATGAGAGGTGGTGTGATATATATGCATTTTTTTTAAATTATCATTTTTACACTTCTAAAAATATTTTTAACGTTTCTGTAAAAAATGTAACAAACAATAACATCATGTTTAAGGAAAAATCGATAAAATATGATTGAAAACAGTGTCACGAAAATTAAGCAGCAGCCGTAACAGTATCTTTTAACAATCAAAGTGATTTCCTGTTATTTTAATGTCGAAAGAACCCTTTCTTCCTAAACGTGTTGATAAAGTCGCGTTATCAAATTTCTAGTAAATAGCTAAGCAATATCATGAAATGGAATCAGTTTCCGCTTCCAGAACCTCTTCATCCGTAGTAATGCAAATGAAACTGCAACACTTTTGAGCCCGAATCCTCTTTCACCTTTTCACGGAATAAACAAGAGCTATAAATCATGCGAAACGTATCCGTTATAAAACACTATACAACGTAACTATCTTGGTTTTACATATACACAACAGCAAGCAAAATAATATTGCTAAAATATTGCTTTCATTCGCCCCCATCACATTATAATTTATTACACTAGGAATTGATTATTAATACTTAAAACAGTGCACTAATACTTAAAACAGTCACACACATGTATGCATATATGTGAGTTGCACTAGTCGTAACCCCCCCCCCGTGAAAAATTTCTGGCTACGCCCCTGATTACAGGTAAAGTAAGATGACGTTTCTGGCCCCACATTGCTAATTGATTCTGAACCGTCTTGGTCCCCTCTATCATCCTTCAGATTTCTGACTTAAAGTTTTGAATCACCCTGTAGATGTTATACTAAAACAATTAAAGCATTATAACGATCCATTGAATTACAATGAATATTTACATGTTTATTTTTCTTTAATGAATTGGATGACTCAAGAAATCTTCTATATACTTCCCAATGTAGTTCATCTTAATCAGAATAATAAATCGTGTTCAAAAAACTTTTTTACAGTTGACAGTGAAAATGTCGTCAATCCATCACGAGTGTAAGTAGTTAAATTTATAGTGGGCATTCTATATGCTGTATATTTTAGGGACCTGGGCATCTGTCCCGAATACACTGCCATAAATCATTTTCATTTGCATGTTGTTCGAAAGTTCTCACAACACGTTGAAAAAGTGTGTAAAATATATCAATGGTTACACAGAGAAAAATATATATTCTCTACTGCTACTAAATATAACTCTACTGTTTCAAAAATGATATTAAAAAATTGTTTGTAATCCCCTACGTAATGCACTTGCTTCAGATTCAATAATTTCTGCAGACAAGTTTATTTGTTGTAGTACAGATGATTGGCATGAAACCGCACAAAATCAGATTGATAATTTTGCACAATTTCTGTCACACATTTTTAATGGAAAATTTAAACATTATTTACGTTTTTATAACACAACACACAATTTTTGTAACACAGAAATAATTTTTTCAGCAAGAAGATAATATAGTGAACAAGAAAATTTTGGAAATTTTTCGAAGTAATGTTCAACAACAATTCTAAAAAGTCAGTCAAAATTTGTAATTTCTGACGAATTTTCAAGCTCTAAGTCCCCCAAATTTTGTTTTTGATACAACTATGCAAAACTTTTCCTTTTTACTGCTTTACATTCAAAATTTTATATTTGATGTCTAATTAAAAAAAAAAATTGTCTTATGCATTCTTTACTTTGGTATTGTCTGCAGCCCCGGTGTGTGTGAGAGAAGGGATGCGTGTGCTGACAGAAATGACTGGAGCGTAGACCGAAAAAATTGTCTAAATTATTACAATTATTGCAATTTATTATGACAAAGATTTTCTACGGAGCAAATAAAATCATGCATAACCAATAAATTGCGGTTTTTTTTTTATAAAAATGTCTTCTCCACTTTATGGAAAACTTGTAAAACTTGAAAAAGAAATAAAAAAGAAAACTCTAGAAAACTACCAGAGACTTTTTTGTGAGGATCACTAGTATAAACATATAAACATGTTTTTTTACAAAAATCTGAATGTTTTCACTACCTCTTCATCTGAAACAAATAATCTAATTTCTTTTCTCTTTTGAATGTAGGACTCCCCTGTCCCAACTGTAAATGTGAATCATCTAAGCAATCACATATAGAGAATTCTGACAATTTAGACAATTTTTTAATGGAAGACGACGACGACGGGGAATCGTCTTGCAGGGAGAACTGTCCCACGAGGGAGAACTTTTATCACCATTCGAAACCAGCTTCGAATATGAACTTGCAGCCATGCTCTCATGCTGATGAGGAGACCTGTCGAGCTGAAAAGAAAGACCGACCAAAAAGAAAACCATTTGAAGAACGCAGGAAGAATTTTAGAACGTACACTTAACTGTGATCCTATTTATGAAATTTTATTTTAGAGCACGAAATTATGTACTTCTATGTTTGTAAATGATTCCGTTTCTTTAAAATTCTTTTACAAATGTATTTTATCTATTGCCATACTGTAAAGTTATGTTCAGTGCCCTTGAAATCCTTGGTTGATTGTTAATTTGATGCAATGAATGTCTGAAGAGCCAAAGAAAAATTATTGCATTAGTCTAAACAATTTTTTTATACACCACACAAATATATTTCTCAAATATAATTTGCCGCCTGCAGTCAAATTACTAGATCTTTATTGGTGATTTTGTTCTTTCGGTATGAACAATGGAGGATTTTCAGTTCTTTCAACTGAAAATCAACTTTAAAAATCTTAGCAGTGATTTTGTCTCATGTTTCAACAAATATACTGACAATAGAGAGCCAGTAGAGCAACAAATAGGGAAAATACATTAAATATAAAGATTAGGACAACCTTATTTTATTATTTATGATAACTAAACTCATTTGATTAACTCATTTTATTCGGAATATACGTCATTCAGGGTTTAAACATACACACACAAAGATCAGAACATTATTCTAACACAGTGCATTATTCTGGTGCATATTTTTTCCCGGTCCATATTTCATTTCTGAGCATTGAATCATGAATTCAATCAGCATTCATAATTTCTCGTTTAAAATTTGTTTTATGCTTAGTAAAAGAACGTATTTTAGTATGGGGAGCAGTATTTTTTTTAATAGAATTTTGTCAAATAGAATATTTTTCTCTCTTCTTTTGAATAGTGCAACTTTTTGAGGGCTTTACGTAAAAAAAAAAAAAAAAACCTTTATGATAGCATAGCTTTTTCTTCAATCGTTTGCACAAAAGAATAAAATATTTTATCTCATTTTTTTAAGTGAAAATCAAACAAAGTTAAACTAGAAATAAAAAGTGTTTGTTATATTTTGAAAAAAGTAAAAGAAATAGAAAAGAACGCGATATTAATTACTCGCACGAGCGGTTGTGCATGTTGTGTTTCATGGTATCAATAAATTAATTTGTTTTGTGTTTCCTTTTTCTTTCAACATTTAATAAATCTTCGAAGGTTTCACTTTTGTACAAGAATTTTTATGCAAAGGGTAAACGATCAGCAAATATGCTTTGTGCAAATATGGTAATCAAGCATTCATTTATATTTGCATTGTACATTTACATAATCTGTTTCAGTATATATTCAGTTTTTGTATGATATGAAATATTATTTTTTTTAATTTAATTTTCTGTTACTATTTTAATGATTTTGTAGTACCGTGATTGCACAAAAAGCCTAGCTTTTTACCGTGAAAAAGTATTTGATTATTAATTTTATGCTGAAAATATGTAGATACAAAATTCTAATGGAAATTCTTTCCATTTCCTCCGCTATTGGTAAAATTTGCTGATTATATACATATTGCATTTTTGGAATTGTCGTTTATTGAATTTTTTCTAATTACTTGCAGATTTATAACGAAAAATAGTCATCATAATTTTTTTTCTCTTCTCTTAGTTTCATATTGCTTTATGTTGTTTCCATTATGTTATCGATATCTGAGTTAGTCATTTCATTTTATTTTATTAATTGTTAACGAACATCATCACCTACTACTTGCGTTAATAATTGCTAAAGATATAAATACGTAAAATAAAACTGTTTAATTACACTAAAAGAATCATTATTCCGTTGTTATGTAAATAACATTTGAAGATTTTAGCTTACGATTAAAAAATAATGAAAAAGTTTCCTATCGTAAATTTTCAATCAATAATAAGTGGATTGGGTTTCTAAAAGATTAAAATAATCAATCATAAATCTTACAGATATAGTTGCTTCAATTTGGTTTTAAAAAGCTTTACTTTAAAAAACTAAAAGTTTCAAAACGCTAAAATCTCTTTGTGTGAGGACCTGTGTGCGTGGTTTCGTATTTAATACAGTGATAATGAGGTAAAACAATGATTTTTGTGTCGTTTTTTGCTTAAAGAATAATTTCTCATTCCACTGAATGCACTTAATTATTGGGGTTAATAATGTAAAATCTTTATACCAGAACTTAAATGCTGTCTTGATCATGCAGTTTGTATGTTTGAGTAACTACTGTTATGAAATATCGCAAAGCCGTTACTTACTCTTGGGACCATAATAATCAAGCAGCTTTAATTAAGGAAGAAATGTGTCAGAATAAAAAAAATACTTTTATAATGTTATGAACGTATAAACTACTCTTTAAGTTGAATGCTGTTAAATATGCAGTTTTCTGTGCGTTTCAGTGCTAATTAAAAATTAGTATGAATAATACATGCATTTTTGAAGCGAAATGTTGGTTATTTTAAGGCATTCGTCCAAGATACTGAATGTGATGCCATTCAATGTATTTTTTCAAAGAAAATTGGAAGCCCTAACAAATTTGAAACATACTTTAATTAAACTTTTATCGATGAGAAATAAAAATGGCCCACCATGCAAACAATGCCAATGTGAGTGCGAAAATATAGTGACGTCCCTATTTTTTACTTTCAGGGGCACATCTGATGAGGTTACCTGTATATCGCAAGGGGGGGGCAGTAGTTAAAACGTTCTTAATTGTTCAGTGATTTGCCATCACTGCAGCTTTGTTTTCAGTCCACACATATCATACGCAATTTCTTTCTTTTTTTTCTGTTTTGATTTAGATTTCTTCGGCACTCACTGTATCTTGAAATTTGTAAAGTCTTCTTTTAGCGAAACTTTTTCTGCAAAACCATTTTTTGCGATTAATTCTTTTGCCTTCGGGGGACTTTTTCCAAATTGAGATTAATCATTTTGAATCATGATAACTGAGATGCGGTGGGATGAATACCGGCAAAATAGATGCCAGTATGAAACGGAGATATAACTTTATTTTCACACTGCATACATGTACTTAATTCTGGAACCACGGTTTCTTTCTCAGATCTCAAAAAGCTGCCTGATTTTTAAAATTATTCTTACTATTTTTACTATTTACACTACAGAGGGTGTTTACACATTTTTAGAACGATTTCGGGGCCATTTAATTAATGTTTAAAATGTAAAGACTATTTTTTTTAAATGTTCGATCTGATAGCCTTTTTCCTGGACTATAAGTCTGCATCGTGATTTCCAAGATAGAAGAGCTTTTCGTAAAAATCCAGGGGTGTTGCTTTCCATTCCTCTTCCACTACTTTCCAGAGTCCATCTATCGTGGTGGGTTTGCGTTTAGAAAGAGCTCTTTTTAACAGACCAAAGGCACAATAGTCCATAGGTGAAACGTCAGGGGACTTCGGAGGAATATGTTGAAAAGGTATATATGCAATACCTGTATCAGTCTTCATTTTTTCAAGGAATGCAGTGGTAGTTTTCGAAGTATGACTTGTGTTGAGCCTCATGTCTCGGCAAAAGCTGGTGGAAATTATGTTTTTTGGCTTTTTTATGTTGTAAATCTTAGTTTATTATTTTATTTATTGTTGCTACAGATGTATCTAAAGACTTTGCAATTGATCTTTGTGTTGGCGGATTTTCTTTTGTTACCAGCGATTTCACTTTAGAAACGTTTGAAACAGTACGTCACTTTTTCGGATATTCGTTTGGAGTCTTCTTTCCATATAGAAACAATGATTGACGGTTTTTACGTTGCCGATTAATAAGGTTGCTTATTTTGCACTTACAAATTTTAATACCTTGCATTTGACAACGTTTTTGAATTGTGGAATAAGAATATTTCTCTTCGGAAAGCGCAAAAACATATCCTTCAATCCACGGCTTGTTTACATATGACATTTTGAAAGAAGAATAAATTTAAAAGTAGCAGATGATATTTCTCATTTCAAATAATAAGCTGTTGCCAAAAATTTTTATTCTGAAACATTCTTTTTTTAATTCTTTATCGAAAACGTTCTAAAAATGCGTAAACTCTCTACTTTCATGTGCTTACTTTTCTTTGTTTATTTTATTCTGACATAAATTTCTACCTATTTTGAACTGATATTTCATTGTATATTCAAAGAACTGGACCAATTGAATGTTTTGCTGCAAAAATGAGGTAGCTCAAACTATTTAAGTTTGCGGAAAACTGTGAAAAGAGGTTGGGGATTTACCACAAATCAACGAGACGGGCAACTTCATTTCTTGAGTAACACAAGAAATAACGAATGGCCGGAGTTACATAATTTTTATACCAAACGAAAGAGATTTTTTTTACTGCAAGATAGTAGGAAAAGATGGCCTAAAATGATCCGCTTAAAGGTAAAAATTGTATATATAACAAAAATGCTTGAATAAAACTTACAAGCATGTTTTACTCTATATTTTGCATTATAGACATATTTCAATAACATTTTCAGCCCACACTGAATTTAAAAAATAGAATTTTGAAAAAGTGTCCAGAAGATCATTTTACGTTTAATCAAAGTAAAAAATGATCCTCCGTTAAAAAATAATTGAAAGTTTTTTTTATCGGCAAAATAAAAAGATGTTAAACATCTGTTTGTCAAATAAGTTTTACAAACAGATAGCACGCATAGTTTGCAATTCCAGCATACTGCAGGATGAAGCTACAGCCTTTTTGCAACAAATCTTTCAATTAAAAAAATAGTCTATGTATTTTTCAGAAAAATATTTGCTTTAAAAGTTTAAATATTAGTATAAGATTCTTTGTTTCTTGTGTAAATACTGAGAACTAGTAACACTGGTTGGAAACTGGAGTTATTTTAATGTGATATATTTTATATTTTCTTCATTTTTGAGATCACAAGTTGGATCACGATAACTGTCCCGTTCACCTCTCCGACACTTTAATCAATGCATATCTTTATCGAGAAGTTTTAAAAGAAACTGAAAAATGATCATTAGTTGTGTAGTGACCGCTGATTTAACCCATCGTAAAAGCATACGTGACGTTAGATTGCTTTCTCCTTTGCATAAACTTGTGGCTTCAAACTAAAAGACGTTTGTATTTCCTATGCCAATTTTTTATACAATCCCAAAGCAAATGCGCTGTAGATCAAATATAGAATAGTAAATAAAAGTGATTTATGATTTTCATACATGCTTTTTTTTTCCCTAGAAAATATAAAATTCAGAGTACCGTGCTCTTCATTAATGCAAACAGTAATAAAAAAACAGTTCACATATGAAACTATGAAGTTAGTCGCGTTTCATTTTCACTAATGTGTCAGAAGTTTATTCAATAAAATATACAAAATCATAATAAATGATATGTACATTTTGAATCCATTAGTTCAGTTTAATTTGTACAGAAGTTTCGAAATAGCAATTACAGAAGTCGATAGCAGATGTCGATAGCAGATGTCGCTAGCAGATGTAATCGCAGGCCTCCATAAAAGGGATTGGGTTCCATACTCTCCTGATATGACTAATTGTGACTCTTTTCTGTGAAGCACATTCCGGAAGACACAGTCTACCGGAACCATCCCAACACATTGAAAGAGCCTGAGTTATGCATTCGTGTGGAATGTGAATCCATTTTCACTGAGACATTTCAGGCTATGATGACAAATTTCATTATTCGTTTGTGCCACCTCTGTCTGTCAAACAGTGAACATTTTGTAAAGATTACTACTTGCAGAGAATGATTTTATACATATACATGATAATCGTCGATCGATTTCGACCTGAAGCACTATCTGTTAGCTGCTATCATAACTACTAACTACTATATCGAAAATTTCTACGTAAAATTTTTCCAGCTTACTTAATAAACATACAGTTCCTGCATTCTTCTACTGCTCTAAAGGTTTCGAAATTTTTAATTTCTAAATCAGGGTGTTATTTGCTGGATAGCCTGTAACTAATACACTAATTCTATAGCAAAGCGACTGGTTGCTAGTGCAGTAAAACTTCCAAAAATGTACTGATCTATTTCGATCCTGTACGAAAAAAGCTTGGTTCGATGCTCAATATTTTCTTTTTCAAATTTCAGCCTGTATTTTATTACATCTCTGTTTATTTAAAACGTGATCAGTCTTAAGCTTGAACATAACTTTAAAAAGGTCTCATTCCTAATGCATTCCTCAATAGATAATGTCGCGATCGTACAAATGCGAAATATGGATTTTAGTAACTTATTTTCCTTGTTATATTGTAGTCCAATATCACATACCAGGTAACTTATAAAAATTTTAATCATTAATCGTAGAGCTTTACCTTGAAGACATTTTTTTAAATTTCTTTCCTTTTCTTTAATTATATTCAGTAATTGAAATGTCTGCACAGTTGACATGTTATTGCAAATGCACTGATGTGATTGAATAACCAATAGAGGTTTAAACAGTTGCATTCAAATACTTACTAATTTCCATTTCCTGGATATTCCAAGTTATTACTAAATCAAATTGTGACATAAATAAGATGAGAGGGTATTTTTGCTGCCTGGTTTGCCATGCACGCTGAAAAAAAGTTTTCTTGATTCAACAAAATTTTGCACAGCTCTATTTCAAAGAAATATTTTTGTTGAATCACCAAAAGTTTTGTTAATTCAACGAAATATTTTGCTAATTTAACAAAAATTTTGTTACAAACCAAGAAAAATATTCGGTTAAAGTAGCATCAACCAAATTTTGTTGAATTTAACAAAACATTTTTTTTTTTTTTTTCGTGTAAGCATTTAGTTCTGTTTCAAGCTTTTAAGTGTGGTCACTGACATCACACGTATTTTTTCATATTTAATACTGTCTCCTGTTTACTTAAGATATTGTTGCTGCGAATGCTTTTTAAAATTTGCTTTGACAAAAACATTTTATTAATTAACAGAGTGATAATGAAGAGCACTTTACTACTATATAGAAAAATGTTTTGAATAGAATTAATAAATGAAATGGCACTTTTAATAGCAACATTGATTTTACTGAAAATATTTAAAAATAATAAATATAAGTAGTTATACCATTAATATTAGAATCGAACAAATTAGTACGAAAATATATTTTTTAAATGTAAAATGTAAATAATATTTGATATTGGCTCAAATGAGAAATATCAATGATAAAGTATAAGTTGAAATATATTTAAAAAATATATAAATTACTCTGAAAAAGTGTGTATAAGATATTAATATGAAAGTATTAGCATCTCATTAATGAAATTTTGTGATATATTTTAGGATTAATTACATTTGAAAAATTAAACACATTTGAAAGTAAAATTTTATTTATGTCATCATTCAACAACATTTTACATTATGTGACATTTAAAACATTGTGACATTGTAATTTGTAATTTGTAAATTATAATAAAGTAAACATCATTTTTCATTTCATAATGTAAAAAATAGGAAATTATGTACTAAGTATGTATCATTGTTATTCAATCGAATTATTTATTATTTTTTACAAGATTTTATGCATTAGAAAGACAATACACAATAAATCATTTTTACAAGTTCAATTTATTGCTTTATTAATTTTGCAAAATAAAGTTTGAGTACCTTAGTATTTTGTAAGCCATCTAGTTTTGCCTCGCAGTTAGTTTCTTTTACACAAATGCAACTATAAAATGCTTTTTCTCGTGATTCACTTTTTCAATTTCACAACAAAAGCGAAATATTTATTTTTTATATTGCAATATAAAATCGTAATTTTAAAGATATTTTCAAGTATGTATTTGACCAAACAAAGCATGCAGTTTGCGTTAAGTTTAGAAGTAAAATACTAGGAATCGTTAAATTTAACGGCTTTTCAATACTATCTAATAAAAATTTCAATAACACAACAAGGCATTAAAATATATAAGTACTTATAGTTATCTATTATTACAAGTAATACGCATACTTAATACTTTACTATAAGTACCTTAAAATTATTATATGTAGTAAATATAAAATAAATAATCGAAAAAACATGTCTAAAATAGGAATTTGAAATAAACAATTTCATAAATTAATTGACTGAACAGATTACAGATGTTTTACATTTTCTGAAATATTTTAAAATCCTTAAAATGGAATAAGATACGATTTTCGCCAAAATCATTATAAAAATAAATTTTAAAAATGCATAAATGTTCCTTAAATATGCGTATCTATTTGTCTACTTTAAATCGTACTTCAAAATCAAGAGGCATAGATAAAAAATACAAAAGAGAGTAATGATTTTCTCTCGTGCGTAATTTAGCTTCCCTGAAAAAAATGGTTAAATAAATTTGATGATGTGAAGTATTTTAGGACAAACAAGAAATATGTTATATGCAGTTATCAGTATTTTGTTTTCATGGATTTAAAATAAAGTAAAATAATTTGTAATTGTTTCGTGAACGTAATTTAAATAATGTGATTTCTTCCATCATTTTTTGCAATAATTTGATGAGTTTACTAAATTCTAGTAATTTTTATATGATGCATGCTTGGTAATATAATTTATTGTTTGCCTTTACTTGAAAGCAAAATCGTTTTCTTTCTAATATTATGTCGTGTAACTATGTTCCAATACAAAATAATTGTAATATACTGGCTAAAATAAAGTCTTGTATACATTTTTTATATGAATGCTTTAAATAAATTACTTCATATTGAATAGGGCACAAAATTAAACTTGAATTCAAGCGATTTATTTTCTTTGAGAAAGCATACTTAAATTTTCTATTTGTGAAATCAAGATATTAAGTGTTATCTCACTGAATCAAAAATTGTACTAAATTCCTGTAAATATTTTCAATACTACGACTGTCGGACTGTCGGATGACTTACGTAACACTGAAATTAAAACTTCAGTGAGTTCTATTAATTATATTTTTTATAAAGTAATAATTTGTTAAACCATCATATAAGGGTTTTAGTGAAACCTTATATGATAGTTCTTTTGATGAACTCTTTTACATTTCATTGCACTGTGTTTCTCAGAAATAAATACATGCATAGATTTGGATGATTCTCCCATTTTTGAAACGCTTGTATTAAAACCAGAAATTGACATTCACATAAGAAACAATAACTTATATCGTGAATCAAAAGTTTGTTTCTTAGTCTAAATAAGAAACAATGTCCAGTAAAATCTTAAATCATGAAAGTTTATGCATGTACAGAAATCTTATTTAAATTTTACTTATTCAAACAACCAGCTATGAGATTGAGTTCGAAATATTTTAGTAAATTGAGAAAGCACGTGTGCATTGCTACTTTCAACACTACACTAAAGCAAATCTTTTTTCTCCCCCTCTCTTCTCTCTTTCTATCTATTCAAAGACATGTTTGAACATGTAACGTTTTCTTTGCTACCAGAAATGAGAGGATCCTCCTCCTTCCAAGATATAAAGATAACAGTGTTAGTACGTATGACATCACCTATATTTTTTATTAAAAAAGTTTGTAGATACACTGTTTGACTCGGTTAATTTATTTAAATGTACTAAAATTGTTTTCATTTTTGTTGCACACGGGCGGATCCAGCAAAAAATCTCGGAAGGGTTTCAATCAGTTGAGAGTTGCATGAAATACACCATCATTTTCAAAACAACCAATTTATCCAGTTTAAATATCTTTCGCTCGTAGGTGGCACTCGTCCACTGCAACTTTCCCCCAGTTTCGCCCTTGGTTCCACATAAATTTATACAAAAAATGAATAACCATGGAAATATTAAGTACTTTACATTTAACAGTGTTGGATTTAATAGAGATAAACTCAAATCCCTGCCGAACTCGAACTGATCTCAATGGTGGAAACGAAAAGCTCTTTGTAAGCGATCCTGTATTCTCTGCTCATAACAACATAGATTAAAGGATCTATAACACTAGACGAAAAATAAAGAACATAAGATAAAATATTCATCACAGGAATTTCTGCCTCTTTACGAAGAAGTTTTATCACAAATAAAGGAAAAATAGAAGAAATGTAAAGTATGAATATTACTAACACTATCCGAACTAATCTAAACTCTTTCTTATCCCAAACACTCATTTTTTTAGTTTTAGGAAACTTTTCTACATTGTTGTCATTCATGCACTCCGGCGTTTCTTTACAATCATTATTTTGCGTGCAACCTTCTGACTTCTTTACAACGAAATAAATTTTAAGGTAACAAACAACAAATAAAAACACGGGGACTACTATACCAAATGCAAAGATAAACGATCTGGGAGATTTTCCATTAAGGTCCGTTACACTACAGTCCCCTGTTCTTGGAGAGAAAGCCAAAGTTCCCCAAACGTTGAACAAGGAAAATGACACCACTGTAAATGGAAACGCCCAAATCAAAAAAATAATGATTAAGGTTTTAGTTCGAGTATAAACTAATTTATATAGCCTCCTATGAACGATAAGAATATAGCGATTCACAGTGATCGCAATAATAGTGGTAATAGATGCCAGTCCATTGGCAAACTTGATGAGAGCAAAAAACTTACAAATAGCTTCATCGTACTTCCAGTAACTGTCTATGAACACTATTGCTGTTTGGGGCATAGACGTGCTGCAGAATAACATGTCAGACACGCAAAGATTTACAACTAGTGCAGTGGTAGCATTCCTGAGTCTTTTGGACTTGACTAAGGCTAAAATAGACACTAAGTTTCCTAAAGTTCCAACTATGGAGAAAATGATACAGACAATTCCTCCAAATAATAATATTTCTGGAGGGTATGTTGAGAACACTGATGCATTGTATTTTTTAAATTGTTCTGATAGGCTGTTATCAAAATACAAAGATTTATTTTCACCATTTTCTTTGTAATTCGCAGAATAGAAATCTTTGATTGTAAGATTTATCACTTGAGTAGAAAGATCTATTGAGTTAACCATACTGATTTCTTTATAAGAATAATAATTACGAATGAGCACTTTCCATGTGCTTGAATTGGTATCTTCAGTTGTGTCTACCTATTAGTAAAAGAAAAGTTGTTCAAGACTTTATAGATAATGTGTAACAAATTTCATTCTAAATCTTAAATATTTAATATAAACATCAGATTAAAAATTGGTAGAAACTTCACTTACGTTATTTCACTTGTATACTCTAATACTATGCATCCTTTTTAATTTAGAATAGCATTTAGGTAGAACAACGTTTTGTTGAATTGCGTTACAGCAAATCGTCTAAAAAATATCCCGCACGGAAAGTGGTTTCCTATAATAAAAAGCAGAGATAATATATTAAAATTACATTGAAATTAGATTTATATCTTTAAAAAAGATATATAGCATAGGATATATTAAACATTCCGAACTTTTGGGTAGGGTCACCAGGGGTAAAACTAATATAAAAATCAGCTTTTTTATTTTTAATGTTGCATAGCAGAAACACACACATTATAAAATGTAAGTGTTTTTCTTAAATATTCTTTACATTATGTATTTTAGGTCTAAACTGAACATAACTTTTTTATTTAATTTCTGTGCTAAGGTCTATACCCATTTTACCCTGGTGTATGCCTATTTAACCTCATGGTTCGGGGTAAAATGGGTATATGCTGGTTAAAGTCGAATTACACTATAATTAATGAAGAAACTGAGAAATTAAGTAGCCTAAAGTTACACTTGAAGATCAATTTTTAATCAAAAGTAATTATAATACATTGTTAACTGCTGAACCAAAGTTTATGAACAAAATGTATACTGGCAAAGAGTGTTGCAGCTTGACTGGGACGGTTTCTGACAATTTGTGATGCCTACACATCAGCTGTGTTATCTGACTCAGGGAAGACATAGAATAATCAGCCGGATTACTTTGTTACAAACTTCACAGTGTATTCAACTTTATCAGGGGTTTCAATAATAAGACCTATAAATTCTTGAACAGACTTCTTTACCACAAATTTCACGATGACCCAGTCACAAATCACTGGATTCAATGGATTAACTTCTATTTCATCGGTAGTTTCATTTATTTTTTTTCTTCTTTGCATTCGTAGCCTGTTTTTCGCTTTAACTGTGTACCACTTTACTACGTGTTACAGCCAACTGTCCTCATCTGTTTCTCACCTTTATTTCCACTCTATCTGTTAGAGATAATTGTATCTTATACAGTCTGTATCTTGTGACTGTAATTCAGTGTCAATTATCTCACAGTCGGTCATTTGAAGAGTGTTACGATCAGAGTTCGCATATTCTAAAATATAATTTTTTTTTCAAGTGACAATTACTTATTACTTTTACTCTGCGGTTATACGGCAGTTTTTTGAACTTGCAGCTAGCAGAGCAGATTTCATTGTTTACATTGAACAAACAGTACGGATTTTAGAGCCTTGCGGATTTCAGACAGGCGGATTTTGGGTCTTCTACTGTATTAATTTGCATAGGGTAAGTAGGCTATATAATAACATGTAAAATGATAGGCCTAGTTACTAGTACTATTAAATACAGAGATGGACCTATGTACACCTACTAAAATAATAATTTTTATTCTTACACATACAAGAATATACAGGGTGGTCTAAAAGAAACTTCCCCTATATATGAGTCCCTAGTAGCCGAACAGTTCAACCAATCGAAATGAAAGTTTAAATATAGTTATTTGAATGTATGGGATCCATATTGTCATGATTTAAAACAATAAACCTCTCACAGTTACGGTTACAGTGACAAAATTTCGAAATTTTTGAATGGCAACACCGACTTCCGTGCGCAAATTGATCATCGAAAGAGCATGAAAAAACCTTAAATGGCGTTGGAACGAGACACGTATGACGTAAATTGGCGTCTTAAAACATTTGCAAAGAAGAGCACCGTAAAGAACCAATGATAACAAAAGGGAGGAGAGGGGAAAAGACTTTTATTCGAATTACAAGTTTTCGACGTGGCCACCTTCGCAGACGATAACGCATTGCATGCTGGAGATTGTCGATAACAATGACGAACGTATCATGACAGGAGGAATTGGTAGAACTTCCCGTTTTATGGCATCTTTCAAATCTGACAAATTCCGGGGATTTGATGTGTACACCTTTGATTTCAGATAACCCCATAACCAGAAATCCACCGGAGTGAGGTCGGGGGAACGAGGTGGCCACGAAACTGCAAAGGTACGCGCGATGACTCTATCACCAAAGTGCTGTTCCAGCGCTTGTCGAACACTTCTGGCCATGTGTAGAGGAGCTCCATCTTGCATCCATACCATGTCATTAATGACATTTCGCTGCTGCCATTCTGGAATTACGTAATTCTCCAACATTGCTTTATATCGAGCACCTGTGGCGGAGCACGTTTGCATACCACTGGACGTGACTTCTTCGAAGAATTAAGGACCCAGAGTGAATGTCCCTGCGACGCCGCACCACACAGTCACGTGTCTGTCGTATAAAGGCACTGGTGCCACATCATAAGGATTTTCTTCCGCCCAAAGAACGCAGTTCTTGGAGTTTACGTTCCCTGTCAGGGTGAAATGTGCCTCATCCGTCCATATTATCCGCAGCAGCCACCTGCTATCTTCATCATATCTGATTAGGAAAAAAATCGCAAAGTTGACACGCTGTTGGTTGTCTCCAGGTGCCAATACCTAGACACGCTGGAATCGATAAAGACACATCCGCAGAACAGAGCTCAGAATTTGGAGAACAGTGACTTTCGGTACATCCAAATTACGGGAAACACTTCTTGCTGTATGCAATGGACCTGTAATCGTATTATGCACTTCTGCAACAACTTAACAGGAACACGGGGTCGTCCGCATCGCGGTCTATCACATGTGCATCCCGTTTCTTCAAATTTCTTTACCAAATTACGTACCCTTTTTACGGAACATGAGCCTTGTTTTAGCTTATGATTTCGACGATAAACTCGCAATGCTTCGGGAGCATTTTCTCCGCTCAGATAAAAAAGCTTTATCAGTTCACCTCGTTGTTTCCCTGAAAGTGTCCTCTTCGCTCGAAACGAGACGGATTAGCACGAACATGAAGAAACAATCTTCCCACACTGCTTATATCGCAAGCAGTGCTTTGCAAGAGTGTTCTGTGATGGGTGCTTCTACTGCCTAGCCCAGTGAATTATGCAAAGTGCATCAATTACACTCTCCCTTTTATTGTGATTGGTTCTTTACGATGCTCTTCTTTGCAAATGTTTTAAGCCGCCAATTTACGACATACGTGTCTCGTTTCAACGCCATTTAAGGTTTTTCCATGCTCTGATCAATTTGCGCATGAAAAAAGTGGGTGTTGTTGCCATTCGAAAATTTCGAACTTTGTAACAGTAACTGTGAGAGCTGTATTGTATTAAATCATCACAATATGGACCTCATACATTCAAATAATTATATCTATACTTTCATTTCGATTGGTTGGACGGTTCGGCCACTAGGGACTCATAGATAGGGGAAGCTTCTTTTAGACCACCCTGTACATTACATGCAATGGGTTTAGGGTAAAGGCACAAAATAACTCTCCCTAAACCTGAATTTGCTCTCAAAGGTCTTTCAACTTTGATCAATCTTCATACATTCTCACTTGAACTCAAAAGTATTAGTTATACCCATTTTAATCCACGTGACTAAACATGCTATAAATATTTTGTGAGTAAGAAAATATTACTTCTTTTTTAAGTTTTCTGTTAGGAAAACCTTTCTTCTATAGAATTCAAACAATAAATTTCTAAAATTCTTGCTATAAATTTTTATGGAAAGAAGTTTGTCAGTCACAAAAAGCACAGCGTTCTATCTTCTGAAGAGCTGAATGACTGTTAAGCCAAGTAAATGTGTCGACAGGTTGTTTTTACCAAGTTGTTGCCAGATATGTGAGCATTTCAACCATATTTTTTTCATTTTAGAAAAGTTTTTAGTAAAATGAAAACAACAAAAGAATAACTATACCCATTTTACCCCGGCTGCCCACTTTACCCTGGGTGACCCTGTAAAATCAAAAATGATGAAGTTCCCTGTCTAGACTCTTTCTAATGAGGCAGCTGTTTATGATTTCTGGTTGCTATAGTACTCGGAAAGATGTTTTTCCAAACCCTGTTGATGCGCATGGCATTTAAGGGCAATTCTCACAAAATTGGACGAAACTACTCCCTGCTAGTTTTACAGAGTTAATTTAAAATTTTTTATTCAAGCTATACGATTTTTTCATAAAGCTCAAGGAATTTTTATGATAAAACATAATTTATTGGGTACTTATGATTTTATTTTACATTTTTTGGTGCCGTTAAACTTATTTTTTAATTTTTGTCGGTGTGCCTGTCATTTCTGTTACCATATGCATCATTTTTGTCACAACAGGGCTACAGAAAATACCAGAGAATGTGAAGGACGAAAATTTGTTTTTTATTAGAATTGAGATGTGACATTTGCATCAAAAGAAGTGAAAAGAAAAAAGCCACATTGCTGTAGTAAAAATAAAATTTAAGTGACTCAGTGCTTGAATTTTTTGTTGTTTGTTTGTTTTTTGTTGTTGCTGTTAAACATCATTTTACAAATTTCCAGAAGTTATACACTGTCGTTCAATGAGTTATATGCTTGCTAAAAAAATTTTTTTGTATTATAAAAATGTAAATAATATATGAATTTTCCATAAAAAAGTGACAGAAATTATGTAAAATCATCAGTCCTATTTTGCCCCGTTTTGTGAGAATACCCCTTAAGTGGCCTTGTAGTTGCAGTTTTAGCTTTTAAAAAGCTATTTTTAAAAGTTTGAGATTAGGGAATGCAATACCGATCCCGCGGGAAGACTATATCATGACTATAATTTTCCTATTTTTGTAAGGTATTGCATTAATTATCCAATAAGATAAAGTATTAAGCTTGATTGTACTTAAAATCTTACTTTTTCCTACTTTTCTCTATTAAAATTAATTTTTATTTGAAGGAAATGTCAATCCTGCGGGATTGCGGGATTCTTCGGGATCAACAAATCTCAATATCGAAATCCCACGAAACAAAAAACAGTGCGGGATTGCATTCCCTAGGTATTGGAAGACATATACCTACTGCATCTAATCCTATATTTAATTTGGGGGAAATAGTAGTGAACGCAATAATAGACGCAATCCCGTGAAGCGAAAAACAGTGCGGGATTACATTCCCTAGTTGAGATATGGCTGTTGCTGAGATAGTCATTTTCAGACATCTGTAACCTCTCAGCTTTAAAAATCAATAAATCCAAATTCTGTTTGTTTTTAATACAAAGTTTCTTGATGCCATAAAATTTGTTCCGATAAATGTAGAGGAATGCCATGACTATGATTTATGAGTTTAATTTGTCACCTTGACAAATAGGTGTCTTAATTTGTCAGGTTGACAATAGTCCATTTTTTGAAGGCTTATGCCTGTAGTGTAAGAAACGTTGGAGGCTTTTAACCCTTTGAGGCGCAACCCTTTCCCAATGCTGAAAAAGGGCAGCCTTTGCCATCGCTCTACTTAACTACCAGGAAGATGGCGGACGATAGAAACGTTCTTCGCGTGCCACAGATCTAGAGACCCTTTTTTTGACGACAGCTGGCTGTGCGCGAGCACAGCCAGCTGTCGTCAAAATGGGATCTCTAGATCCGTGTAAAGGATTCTCATGGAGCTATGTCACCCACAACCATTTTTATAGAAATCAAATCTATTCTTCGTGATTGGCAACAGTCAAAACGTCAGAGTTTGGTGTTCCCAGAGCGGAAACACTGCGCATTAAAGGTTAAACTACAAGCTTTTACCATAGCTCATCTTACGAAGGTTACGAGCCGTTTCGTATCATCCCGTTTTACGTGCTATTTGCGGTTTCCCGAAAAATATGTTTTTCCTTTTATTCCGTTCGTCGAGGCATCCGTTTTTGGTCATACCTTACGTCTTTGAAGGAACTTTTTGTCCAATATACATGACTCTTCTCAAGATTGCCAAAAAAATAAGGACTTTTTATTATTTTTATGGCTTGTAATTTGTTACGTGATATTACTATTGACAAATAGGTTTTAAATAATTGTCACATTATGAAACTAATGACTACATTTACATTAATAATTAAATATTCTTTTAAAATAAAGTATTAATTTTTTTCATAGACATTTTTCATATATACAGGGTGATTCAAAATTATAAGGGCAAACTCTTAGGAGGGATAGGATACACCAAGACGGTTCAGAATCACATAGCAATGTGGGGTTGAAAACGTCGCCTTCATTACCTTTTATTCCCCTTCATTACCTACTTTGGAAGAAGTATTGAAGTGTGAGTCTAATTTCTTAACCAAGTTTCATTAACAATAGAGTAACATTAATAAAAGCCGCGGTCATAAAATTCACTAATGCTTGCACACTTCTTCTAAAGTGATTATTAACAAGTATAAGAAGATGGCGTTTCCGACCCCACACTGGTATGTGATTTTGAACCGTTTTGCTGTAGGATACTCCTCCTAAAAGTTTGTCCTTCTAATTTTAAATCGACGCTGTGTATATACTATATATATATACACATTTTCATAGAAATTTCATATCATCGCATCCCGAAAAAAAAAAAAAAAAAAAACTCCTGGCTATACCCTTGTCAGTAGAACGCACTTTATAGGAGATTTAATAGAACAGAGTCCAAAACATTATCTAAAGCTCGTATTAAAATGCGATATCAAAACTATACAAACACAAATGAATTATAGATAATTAAGTAAAAAAATAAATCGTAATAATAAAAAGTTTTAAAATATTGTAGCACATATGTAACATCAAAGAAAATTGATTTTTTTTCTAAAATATGAGATTATTTAATTTTTAAAAAGATATTACACTTTACTTTTGGCAACATTGAAAAATACATCGCATTCTAATGTTTTCAGATCATGAATTTATTAGCCACGTTCCTCTTTCCGTATCTTCTGTATTTAGTTTAAAGTTTGTTCAAAAATATTTTGCTGTCAATAATGCACCCTACATCCTTTAAATTGTCCTTTCTCTTTCTTTATTAATTATCTATTATAAGGTAATTGATTTTTTAGCGCAAAATGGAAAATGTGCGTGCATCGTACACTTTTATAATTTGCCGCTTCAATTAAATAATGGTCAAAACATCAAGACTTATAGAAAGGGGGAAAATTATTGGAGGGAGATGTCAAAAGTTAAAAATTGGTAGAATTTCTCACACGAACACTTAAGATTTATCAAACAGGGATCCGATATCTAGAAATCAGTCCCTCTTTTGGCTATGTCAATGATAAAAGCAATCTACTCAAGAAAAGTTATTGGATTCTGTTTAAAACTTTTAGAATTTCAAAAACCTTCAGTTTGAAAGTACTTTTTGCATAATGCTTTCACGCAATGAAGTTTTGTACTCGCATTTTTCTTTTAAAATGCGTCGTCTGATATTTTTGTTAGCTTTTATTTTGATTTGAATTTGGAGATTTGAAAGAAAAGGAAAAGCTTCCCTAACAATCCTTTTGAGATTCTTCCATTCTTCAAAGGAAATAAATTCAAAAATTGTTCTTTAAAATATTCTGTTATGGAAATATTATGAAAGAGTACATATATGTTATATATATTATATCTACATGTTATATATATTTATAATAATACTTACATTTTTTAGTAAACAAAACGAAAAAATAGACTAGGAGGGTTTCAAAATATACTTTAAGTGGTTTACCTTTACAATTATTGGTGTCACAAAAGATAGATGAATAGGAAAGATAAAATACCTTTCGCGCATGTTTTGCTAGTCAGAATTAACGACAAGGTAAATGCATGTAGTCTACCAATAAAGCAAGCGAATGAAATATCCTGTTAGATTCCCGATGCTACTTCCGTATCCTTTCATCCGTGGAACTTCTAAATGATGACAGTTTTTTTTAAAGTGTAATACTATCTGACGTGAAATTTTCCAAAATGTAAATTTCTATTTAGAAAGAATAAATGTTTTCCTTTTCGTTTTAACTCTGTAGTTATTTTCAACTGATTTTTCGAGTACATTCATGTATCATTTCAATAACATTAATCACAGAAAAAAGAATCTGTTGGACAGAAGAAATATTTTTTGCTTAAATATTTACTCTGTCTGAAAAGAAAATACTTTTAAATGAAATTTATCCGTTTGATGTTACCTAATATTAAATTCCAAAATAGAAATTAGGGATTGTTTGGATCTCGTTCAAACATACATATACACACATATAGAGAGAGTACTCGAGAAGTCCGTCTTCACCCCAATAATATCTGAACGGAAAGAGCCATAGTCATGAAAATACGCTCTAAGTACAGTAAAGTTGCCAGGCGCTATGCAAGAAAACCGCCTATAGCGTCACCTGGCGACTAAATTTGGAGTTAGCGGTCATACCTCAATAACGGTACGAGACACGGGAAAAAAATCAGTAACCAAGTTGATCAACACCATTCATTTAGGAAAAAAGAGACTTTGCTCACATCAATGTGCACAATAATGGGTGAAAATATGCTACGAATGGAAGGCACAAAACTCGCATTTTTACTATCACGTTTCCAAAATTGCACTTGTCTGACATTATGTTCATTTATCTTTCATGCTCAAAGCGTTTTCTGTCAGCAAAATACACATCTGGAGTCTGGTCTGCAATTCCCGCTGCACATTGTACAACATGACTGGTGTCTAGTTGGCGCAAGTATAGTTGAAATTGGATAATTGAAAGACATATTTTTCCGATATCTGTGGCTTTTTCATGGCTTTTATCTCAGTTGTTAATAAGTACAAGTTCATCTTTATTACAAAGTACGTTTTTCATCACGAGGTCGGACAAACTGACATCCACGCCCACAGCCGGGTGACGAACCCGGGCCCAAGGGATAATAGTAGGGCGCGATAGCCACAACACCACTTGTGCGGGGCAAGTATATTACGCTTTTAACCATTGCTTTTTACGTTTCCTATTTTTAACATTAATGTACGCACGGTGTCTTCTCTTACTAAATCGGTGATATTGAACAACTTTGTAATTGACTTTTTTTTCCCCCGAATCTTGTACTGTTTTTGAGATAAGAACGCTAACTCCAAATTTAGTTGCCTAATGGCGCTGCAAGCGGTTTTCTTACATACAGCAGGGCAAGTTTACTATACCTAGACCCCACTTTTATGACTATAGCTCATGCCGCTTAAAAATTATTGTGACAACGGACTTTAGCGGGCACATTGTATATACATGTTCTATTCACTACTGTTGAGACTAAATAAGGATACGAATGCTTTCACTTTCCATACTTTGAATTACAGATATTTTAGGAAAATGGCATTTTTAAACTGGCGTTGATAATATTAAAGTGAATAATTAGAGGTTAGCATGATTTACTATTTTTTACAGTAAACCATTTTCAATATTTTTCTTGCATTTGTACTTATTCTTTTGATCTTTTAATGGATATATTTAGTAAACTGTTTATGCTCTTATAACGATAAACAATTTTACTATGCCTAAGTAAAAATCTGAAACTGTTATTTAAAGTTTAATTCTTTTTTACCCCGTTATTATAAAACGTAATACTGCCAAGAAGTAATGTTTTAAATACTGCTGGTGAAAAAATAGGTTCTATTGCGTAATTTTGCATGTAAAAACTCTTACTAGAGCTAGTTTTCTGTAAACCAATACATCCTTCTATGTGTAATTTATATGCCCTCAACAAATGAACTTCGAGTGGTGTGATCTTTTCTGAGGGGATTACGATACATTTTTTTTTGCATGAATCGTTGTAATTGGAATTTGAAATCCTCAACTCCAAATCACAGTTTATTTTTTTTACGTGTGCATATAATCAATTTTTGTTAAAACTGAGGAAAATAAGCATGATATCATGGGGTTGAACACCCGTATGGACTATTCGTAGAAACACACTGATAAAACCCCTCAAAAAGAGGAAACTCCTTTACATAATTACCTTTCATTTTCTGTTATTTTCTTCCGAAATTGGATGAATTTCGCCCTTCGAAATTCAGCATGGATTATAAACATGGTGCAGATTGCCGACTCCTCAGAGTTTCTTTAAAAATTATCATATAACTGCGGGTTTCTGAACGATAGCTAGGAAAATGAACTGGATCGACTGGACAAAATTGTTAACATTATGAAAAAAAAAGTGATTAAACAGAATGAATGCAAAATCTTGCCTCTTATTTTAACTTGAGAAGCATAAAATACCCCTCCCCCCCACACACACACACAAACATACACACCAATGGCCAAGACCATTTACGCTCCGAACTGAGAGACGGAAGGTGTCTGGTTCGATCCAGGTCACGACCGTCGATCTAGCCGTTCGGAGTCTTCCGTCAACTTGTAAATACGAGTGAGATCCCTTGCAAAGTCCCCCACGGAGGGCAACTCCCCCCCCCTCCCTAGGTCCAGATTCCTCGCGTGCATAATTGGCCGTAATCCCACAATTACACTCACAAAAACATTAGACGGGTTGCCTATTTAGAATAAATTGGATGATCAGATTGTCTATATCTCCACTTTTTGGCAAATGTAAAAGCTAATTTTCTTTCTCAAAGACTAAAAAACAAATGAATATCAGTCACAAAGTTGTAGAACATTCTCTACTTTGTGTGAGAGACATGTTGTATACAAAAATGCTAAGTGAACAAAAGTGAATGTGAAAAATCGCTCATATTTTGATGGATAATTGCAATTTCCCAAACCAGCTACTTTAAAAATATCAGAAGAGTGGGAGAAAATAGTTGAACAGCTCAGCTGCATTTTGTTACAAATTTTCAGGATGATCTGTCGCCATGAACTGTATTGTAGAAACTGTAATAACGCGCTTTCATTGATAGAATTTGATGTAAGCATACACAAAAGAAAGTAAAAAATACAAAAATACAGGGTGTGTCACATTTTCCTCCCGGGTTTGAAAGGCTTATAAAAAATATATATATTAACAATACAGCAACAAAGTTGACTTTATTGGAGAAAGAAATGTTACAAGTTTTATTTCACAAAAGTCCAATATTTGATCCTTTTGTGACAGAGACGTATTAATGCAATTTTGTAGGGGGTGGGGATAAGGGGAGGGCAGTTAGTTTGTTCTCAAAGAAAGACGGAACTTGCAATATTTCTTTCTCCAGTAAAGTCTTTTCCAAGAAAGAAACATCGCTATTTTTATTTCACAAATAACGAGCTTCCTCGTCATTGGATTGGACGAGGTTCTGCCGACGACAATCGCCTTCTTCCATGGCCACCTCGCTCTCCGGACCTAAGTACAGGCGATTTTTTTTAATGGGGTTACATAAAAGATTGTTTATTCGTGCCAAGACGAAATTTACGCCACAAGATTACAACTGCATTTGTTACCGTGTTAAAATGAGTGTGCTAGTTTTGTGTACTTATGTGTAGTCGTAGTTTTGCTAGTTTTGTGTAGTCGAGTGTGCTAGTGTGCTAGATAGGGAAGAATTTGACTTTGGACTTGATATCTGTCGCACCACGAGACATCGCTGTCCCGAAAGGTTGACATATTGAACTTAGAAATAAAACTTGTAACATTTCTTTCCCCAATAATGTCAGTTTTGTTGCTGTATTGATAATACATATTTTTATAAGTCTTCCAAACCGGGGAGCGAATCGTGTATAAAAATGACATGATCATACTATTTTCTATTTCATATAGTTGATTTCGGATAAAGGTACAACAGAAACGTAAATGCAACGACACTTCCAAATCTTTCACAATCGTCGTCATGACAAAATCTACTATAAAAAATTTATTAATGATTCAGTTCACGGCATCAAACTATTAGGAATTAAAATAACATAATCCCAATAATGAAATTTTATGAATTTCAGAAACAGGTGTATTGCAAAGAACTTGTTAAGAGAAAGAATCGATGTGAAGGCGTGCTACTATACAATTTGATACAAAATTTGCATTTCATTTGCACATTTTAACGAAAATTTTATCGATTTCCTATAGAAAGTTAATGGCAGAATACATTTCGTTAAAGTTTGAGAATACGTTTTTGTGATAGATGCGTTAAAAGTGATATGAAATTTTAGACAAATTTAGTTACGTCCCGTGCCAGTTACATGGTTAAAAATCTGTGATCTGAGATCCATGGTTTTTATTTCACAGTTTGAAAGAAAGCATTACAAAACCTGCAAGTTCAAATAAATTGTGGAATGTAAGTCTAAGTAAATGTTTTTTACACAAATACTCATAACGATGTATTGACCTTTCAATGTTTAGTTGTTCTAAAAATCTTAAAGATGACTGCGTTTCAATCAAGAGACGTCTGCATGTTTCCAACGCAGAATAACTCTTTATATGCTCTCCTGTAATCTTCGCTCATTATGATGTAAATAACTGGATTTATAACATAGTTTGAAAAGTAGGCAACATAAGCGAAAACATTCAAGGCTGGTAGATCGTACTCTTTATGAAATATTTTTACGTAAGCTAACGGAAACGTAGAAAGCACAAAGAATAAAAACAAGACTAGCACAATTCGAAGAAGACGGGATTCTTTTTTGTCGCGAAAGTGCACGTGGAGATCAAGTTTACTGACGCAGCTGTTTTTTCTGAGCCATCCGCTCTCCCTGGTGTCGCTACTGTTTGTGCATGGTAATACTGGCCGTTGCTCTACTCTCGATACTTTTCTGACTGACTTACTAACGACGAAATATATCTTCACGTAACAAGCAATAAATAGCACTGAGGGAAGAACTGCTGCTACAACGAAGATCATTATCCGCGGAGAATTCCCGTTATAGTACATTACACCACAATCCCCTACTTCCGGGTCGTAGCCCAAAGATCCCCAGACTTTTAAGTAGGGCAGGAAAAATAAAACTAAAGGCAGACACCAGAGAAGAAATATCATAAAGGCAGTGTTCTTTTTACTGAAATATGCGGGATATATCTTTGGATGGACAATAAGTACATAACGATTCATTGTAATGGCAACGATTGAAAATATCGACACGATGCCATTGGAAAACTTAATGAGGGCAAAAACTTCGCACAGCTCATCACTGAAGTTCCATTTTTTGTCGATATATGTTACGGCTGTCAGGGGCATTGAGAAACAAGAAAACAGAAAGTCGGAAACGCAGAGATTCACAATGAAGGCTGTTGTCGCATTTCGCAGCCTTTTACATCGCAGCAAAGCAAGAGTTGAGATAAAATTGCCGATAGTTCCTACAATGCCAAACACTATGCAGCAAGATGCTCCAAACCACAAAAGTTCAGGAGAATAGTATGAGTACACTGTTGTATTACATTTATGAACGTCTGATACGTGCTTCAGGAATTTGCACTGGGGTTCATCGTAATCAATATTATTGTACGTTAAATTCGTCGAAGCATAAGTATTTCCGATTTTCTCTAAAATTGTAGAGTCGGTAGGATACGATGTGAATCCTTTGATATTAATTTGCCCTCCAGTGTTTCCTGCATTCGGTTCAACCATTTTTGTCCTGAAAAATTTCAAACAAATCAAGAATTAGCATACGGTTTAAAGATAGCTCAAACAATAATTTACTGTTTACAAATAAAACAAAATAAAGCATCTACCATAACTATTGGATGAATTATGATCAATAAACTGAAAAAATTACTTGTTTTATCGTAATGTGTCTTCATGCACAGTTAGTTAACTTTTTAAAAAGTAAAAAACAAAGTAATTGTATTTTTTTAATCCGAACATCCAAAAAATTGTCTGAAAAAAGGATCTCATAAAATCCGTTACATAAACATCCCGCGTACCGATCCCTTCCCAATATAAAAAATCTCTTAAAGTTAATAAAAAATCTCGTTAATAAAAAATCTCTAAAAGTGTTTTTTTTTCTTTTTTTTTCTGGGGTAGGATTCTTTCTAGGTAAGGTGCGAAAACTAAGCAATAAAATTTCAGTACTCTGAAATAGCGACTTAGTTATTCTTTCTTTATTTTCTTAAAAAGCTTACCTATATTTACGATATGAACCAAATTTGTGCTGATATAGAAAAACGGAACGAAGAAAAGGGGCTTGAAGAATCTCTAAAAAGCTTCCCAGCTCTAAAGATTTCGTTAGATTTAGAACAATATAAGGAAAAGGGCGGATAAAAAATCCAATTAGTTACAGAAATTTAAATAATTAATCCCTCAGAAAGGAATTCCGGAGGTACTACATTCACATGCTTATAATTTATGTGGAATAATTATTAATCACTTGAAATTCTTAAAGTTTTCCGAGACACGCTAGAACTCACTTATTATTGTTGTTATTTTATTTGCTTATTTTATTTTTATCATTATTACTTATTTTTTTATTTTTATTTATTTATTCTTAAAAGTTTTCCGAGACACGCTAGAACTCACTTATTATTGTTGTTATTTTATTTGTTTATTTTATTTTTATCATTATTACTTATTTTTTTATTTTTATTTATTTATTTTACTTTAAAAAACGTTTAAGTTATAACGACGTCATTGTCTACATTAAAGATGTTATTTTTTAAGAATAAACGAATTCTCTAGAAAAATTTGTCGGGAAATTGGACTAACAATTGAATACTGTTTAAAGGACTTATTTCTTTAATTGGTGCATGAAGACTACTTTCTTCGGAAGATTCCTTTTCTTTTTATTGGCATTGATCGGCTAGTACTGTTTGCTGGGCCCATTACTTTTATGAAAAAAGTTAAAGGGAAAATTTATTATACCTGTATGGGTACACTGAGATCTGACATGATTTTGAATTTTAAAACCATGTCACAAAAATTTTCTATGCTTTGCTTCCGAGAAAAATAAATAAATAAAGGCGTCCGCCCTGTTATCAGTAGTACCCATTAAATGATTCAAGCAGCCGACATGTGTTCAGGCCCTGCTGATTTTTCTGTGATATTATGTAATATGTTTTCAGGTTCCGAACTTTCTTCAAAGTATCAAGATAAACAAGGTCAGATGCACTCAAAAAAGGAAAGAGAAAAACTGCGTTGAGGAAACCGGATAATGGTTCTTGATAAGGCCGGAACCCAAGCATGGAACTCATGTCACAATAAAAGTGGCATCCCTGAGGATTAATTCTAAATAAGGTCATTGTATATAGGTCAACATTAAAGTTTAAAAACTAAACGGCATTGAATATTTATCTTTTTTAAAACAATTTGTTCAATCGAGGGATTTCCAGCAGATCGAGGGGAATCCTTGAAGGTCGATGGCAGTTTTAAAATGCTCTGTAGCATTCCAAATGTCTATTAGAAATAGACGACAATTTTTTTATATTCAATTTTTAAAGAATGTACGGTTTCTCTCTCTCTCTCTCTCTTTTTTAAGGGGGTCAAAGAAATAAAAATGTTGGGAACTTCAAATTTCGACTATATAGATGTTGCATAGTTTAGATGCTTTTTATGTCATATAAATCTATTTATATCAGCATGCAATTCTGCAAATTAAAATATTTAGCTGATTTCTTTCTTTTGACAGTTTGTTTATTTATTTTTCACAACTTGATTTCATCACATCCTTCAATAAATTGATCTATTAATCAGAATGCAATATAGTTTGCTAAGAGGACTAACGAAAATATGGGGGGGGGCATACTCTGTAAACAAGAGTTAGTCTAAAAAGTCATCAATGGAAAAATGCGTCCACTTTTTAATATTTGCAGACACTAAAAATGAATAACTTTGGTTACCCCTTCTTTTCCCCAAAATATTTTATTTCGTGATAAAGAGTTTGAAACATTTGTAAACTACTTGCTTTTATGTACTACATTTAATAATAAATAATGCATTTTACATATAAGGTCGCATTCTACCCTTGCTGCAAAATTTATGTCCGAGAGATTTTTCTGGTGAGATGGTGCTGTCGGTTCATAAAGTGTTAAACTTTTAAAACCATGCTTGCGGAAGCAATAATAATGCTAGCAACTCTGCTTACAATGATAAGGAAAATGAAATAATAGAGAACATGAGTTTTCACTATTTTAACATGTTCTTCAGGTTACTTCAACGCGTGTTACTGTACGGGACTCTTGACTTAAATAGTTAAAGATTTTTTTTTCCTTCATTAGTCGAACCAAAAATAAGACAGAGAGCGCTACAGCCTTAACATGAGGCGCTTGTCACATCACGCAATTTGTGTCAAGATCTCACGCACATAATTCTTGAACATATAACTCTCTGTAGTTTTCTATAGAACATTACGTTTGCGACCCTACTTTTTAAACTGTAAAGATATCGTTTCACTGTGTTCTATAACCACTTTTTTTTCGCGAAACAATATACGAGTACCTTATATTTCATGAATATTAAAGTATATTTCAATACTATATGCAACATTAAATATTACTTAATAATAGCTATGTTCAGTACTTTTTAAGAACGTAAAAATTTAATCTTAAATCAAAATAGTTACGTTCTTATAGTACACGCCAAATATTATATTCTTTATAAACTTCCCAATTACATGATATCTGGTTGCCTTATCACCTACACTTTGAGGCAAAATATCATTTAATTGTCAATCAATCGCATTACGGCTATTTAAAAAAGGAGACAGTCAAACAGAATTCAGTTACTTACTCAAGATCAAAGTGCATTTGAAATACTAAAAAGGTAGCTTTCATTTTAAAATAAAAGCTAAGAGCAATTAATTTTTTACTGCATGTTTATTATTTATAACAACAAAAGTAAGCATTTCTTACAGTAGTTCACTGTTTAAAAGACAGTCGTTTCATTTACATAATATAATAATAAATCTGGAGTGGCTCCACTCGACTTTCCGAACACTTACGATTGAGATCATTACCAAGCATTTAAATAAATTTTAATCCATAAATATTTCAAACATATATACCAAGTTGAAGCTCAATCGAATGCACCTTTTAAACGCAAGCGCACTTTCAAGAATTTCTCCCCATGTATGCTATAATGTAAAAGAAATCTTTGTCGTAGACCTGTAGAAAAACTATAAGTCCTATACACATCAAAATCAATACCGGTCTTACGATGGTGGTTTATAACATATATACCCAATTTGAGTTTGTCCCATTTAGGAACTATGGTGTTCACACACACACATACATCTCGTAAAAATAGCATAAGTGAATTTAGAAGACCACAAAACGTGTGAATATACCAAAATCTCGAAGTCGAATTTTTTCATGACTACAATACTTTCCTTACATGGTACATGTTCGGAAAGTAAAACTTACGGTCTGTGAATGAGTTGAAGGTGGTCTTCATTGCAAAAACTAACCTTTTAGAACTGTAGAATATCCTGATCACTTTAGAGATTTATTAATGATTAGTCTATCCTTGAGTTCCAAAACCTGTTGCTGTTTTTTTTTTCTCGGTAGGACGCGACGTTTGGCTTATTTACTGACAGACTTCACCATAGTAAAAGTTGAGTTGTGAAAAGTTGAGTTGTTTACTTTTTTCTGGTAAGATTATCTTCTAAAATTGATGGCAGTGATTAATTTTCTCTCCGAAACACCTATAAGCTCGTTCACATATTCTTTTTTAAAACTTGCATTTATGATCTGTTTTAAGAATGTTTTCTAGTTGTAGTAGATTTTATAAGCTCAGCTGCTGTTACTATATTTTTGAAATAAATGAAATATCCTTTCAAAATATACTCTCAATTTTATTTAACTGATAAACATAATATCTATAATTATTTACACAAAGTTTTCCCATTTGTCTATAATGGTTTAAGAGCTTTAAATATTAGCTAACATTACTAAGTTAACAAATTTTACGCCATATACTGCTCCCGGTGCATTTCTAATTTTCCGAGTCCTTTGAAAAATAAATTGTACTTCACAAAGACTTAAATAAAAAAATTAATAATAAGGTAATTCTTAGGAATCTTGTTTGTATTTAAAAGCCGATATATAAATATTTTAAAAGAAAAATAAAATTTTCAAAATTTTATGCAACTTTTTTCTCTATTAATACTTTTGTGTATTCTTATGATCATTACTAAAATTTTATACGACACATAAAGTACAAAATAATCATAAAAAAGTACAAAGAAAAAACGACTGGGTCATTTTAAATTCAGAAAATGCAAATAAAAATTTTCAATAATTTTATGTTCGAATTTTAATTTTTTAACAGTAACAGTATATATTGGCATACTTAATTTTCAAGCATATCTGTAATGACATGAAGGTTTGAAAATCCAGCGTCGTTTTAATCTTTACAAATTCGATTAAGTTTAAAATATATGCTTGTAACAGAAAAATACAAACTTCACTGACTGATTAAGTTCTAAAAATTAAATAACATAATGAGAATATGACACTTACTTTTGCGTGTTACTCAAAATTTCAATTTACATGCAGGAAGCAAATAACTTGCTACAATTATGTTTTCAAAAGTTAAATACATTATTCATTTTTGAAGCAAATAAATATCTTTAACAAAAAATTTGAAATAGCTCATGCATTCATAAAAAAAATTAATTTCAGCACGTCTTGACGCCTGGTCTCACATCATCAGATTTCCTGCAAATTTTCTTATCGTATCCTGCTTTGTTTTCCTTTGAAATTTTGCACAGAGCAATGCCGATGTTTCTTGCAGCCTGCGTGGCATCGTGCTGCACCCTTTATTTCTGCATTGTTTTTCGTGTTAAAATAAAAACGGAAGCCTGAGAATGAACTGATATTATTCTAGAGACAAAAATGTTCCTTTTGGCCTAAGCTTCTCTCTCTCACTCTCTCCATTTTATTGTTATCCTTTTATTACTGACATGCCCTTACTTAGGAGTGATATTTTCGTTATTAGGAGCGATATTTTCTAAAAACACTGGTCACCATTAAAAAAAAATAAACAACTAAAAAACTGTAGAGTACTTGCCTATAAAAATATATGTTATCAGATGACGATCATATGGTGTTTTTTTTTAAATGTTGAAGACTGTTAAAAAAATGATGTTTTATATAATGAGTTATGAATTAATTATATATAGTGAGAAAAAATTAGTTTACAATGAGAATAAACACGTGAAATTTAAATACTAATATTTTATTAAAAAGTTTAAAATTTAAATCTATTACGCTGTTCTTTCAGAAATAAGAATGAATTCTTGAATTTTGTACAAAAGCATCCGGACTTTTAAGAAGCTCTATGAGTTTTGGGTCTTACACACACTTATAGGAATACTGTGTATTGTTTTCTGTGAAATTAATTAAAATAAATATTCGTTTTGTGAACATGGCTTTAAATTATCTGCAACTTTTTTATTGACAAAGGTTTCACAGTTATTTGGCTTCAATCATGAGCTTAAAAACAAATTCATGGACTTATGGTTCAACGTTTCTAAACAGGAAAGCTCTAGCTAGTTTAACACCATTTTTTGGTAAAACATTGTACTAATCTCATTGTACTAATACATTGTACGTCAATTAACAACTTGGCTCTTTTTTCCATTAAACATATTTTCATAATTATAGTTTCACTTACTTTTTTACTATACAGCATACAGATACATAAATGTACATATATTTTTTTAGTATTGTATTTTACTCGTTAGTCTCTCATTACTAGAAAGACACTATAATGAAGATTTTCATTCGCGTGCCCAATGTTACTTCCCGGCGGTGATTTTTGAATGCAATATTTCTCTTGAACCCAGCAATACACTAATGTGCTGTTCCCCCACTTTAACGGAGAATTTCGAACATAATCCAGTTGTTTTAGTACATAAAAAAAATTAATTATGTCATGCTCTTCAAAATTTTAATAATTTTTCTTGACAAACTATGCACTGTAATAAATGATAAATCTCTATCATTTGTGAACTTTCCAAGAAAAAAAAATTAATGCTGAGATAATTATTTGAGTTTAAAATCCAAAATTTAGCGAAATGTGTCACTCTTATTTGTGCTATGCAGTTCCATGCTGAAGAATTTTCTTAGAAAGTTTTATAAAAGGCACAGTTGTTTCATTTATTACGGTGAGTAGTACAGCTTATAAAGAATCATGCCGAATTTTTTCGACCCCCTGTAGCAATTAGTTTATTTTAATTTGTGTAGACAGATAAAGTGACCGTCTTTCTTAAGTTTAAATACAGGACACTCATTTGAGGAGAGAGGGGGAGGGGAGGAGAAGTCAAAATATTGAAAATAACTGTGTTTCAATTTTGATTTCTTTTGTAACGTAAATTTTTAATTAGTGGATTAAACCATTACCAAAATCATGCACTCAGAAATTTACTTCCAGGTGGTTAACGTTAACCACCTCCTTTAGATTCTGCCTGTTCACTAGGGAATGAAATCCCGCACTGTTTTTCGTTTCGTTGTATGGCGTCTATTGTTGCGTCCACTACTACCCCCCCCCCCAATTAAATAGTTTCCATATATAGAATTAGATGCAGTAAATGTATGTCTTCCAATACCTAGGGAATGCAACCGCGCACTGTTTTTCGTTTCGCGGGATTTCGGGATTAAGATTTGTTGATCCTGCGGAATTGACATTTCATTGAAATAAAAAATAATTTTAATAAAGTTGGAAAAAGTAAGATTGTAAGCACTATCAATTTCAATACTTTATCTTATTTGATAATTAATACAATACCTTACATAAATATTAAAATTATAGACAGGATAGTATTCTCACGGGATTGGGACTGCATTCGCTACTCTTCAGTGAGTGGGTGGGTGTTGTTTTGAGTTGTGACTAGAGGTCTGTGAATCACGGAAATTCGCAGCGGCGGCGTAATGACCGCAGAAACACGCCGCCGGCGGCTCGCCGCGGCGGGGAAAGTTCTTGATAAAGAGCATAATGAAAATAAATGTTTGCGTACATACACACACGTATGCGTAAATTTGGGGCTAAAATGATATATTTTTAAGACAGAATTTTTATGAGTACTACTCTTGAGTATGATGTTGTGCGATTACGGCCAATTAGCTACATGTGGGCTCTAAGCCGAGGGGTGGGGTGTAGTGAACACGATTGTCGAGTGTTCGGGCTCGGGCTCCGACTTAAATAATATCGCTCGGGCGGGCTCGGCTTAAAAAATTGAGCCAGAACTCATCTGTAGTGGGAGCCCTCCGTAGGGGTCTTTCCAAGGGGTCCTATTCAGTATATACTCTAAGTTTTGGAGAAAACCACGGTAAACTACGAACGGTTAGGTCGGTGGACGCGACCTGGTTTTGAACCAGGCACTTTGTCTTCCATTTCAGAGCACTATGCGCTCGGCCTTTGGTGGAGCTCCAGAGTATAATCTTGCCGTTTTGGTACACTTTTAAAATATTTCTACAGCAAAACTGAAACAATAGATTTTATCAAAATCAGATAGCTTTATGTTGTTTTTATAGCACATTCACGATACATTTAGTTATCAACATACGTTTGATACATTATTTGCTTTTAAGCGGTTTTTTTTTTCTTCAAAACCTTCTCATGAACCATTTCAAACCTATAATGTTCTTTTGAGGTATAACGCAATGTTTAAACAGTTTTTAAAGTAATCAAATTACGCCGTTGACTCAAAAAATTTAAATTGTATCTTTACAAGTTACTAGCATTAAGAAGTATCCAGAAAAAAATAAGCAGTTGAAAGTTTCGGTACAATTTTTTAAAAAGTTTTGAAGCTGATTGTACGCCGCAGTGTAAAATCAGCGTTATTCGCCAGCGTGCCGGTCTAGACCTCGGCGGCGGTGGAGTGGCGCAGCGGCGCATACCTCTAGTTGTGATACATACACCACCTTAGAAGGACGATCATTACGTAGAAAAATTTTCCCATTTAATTTCCAACTGTCAGGATTTAGAATATTTTTGATTTTACGCTGTTCTTCGTAAATTAAGAAGATTTTTTTTTAATTGGCTGGCCCCCAAAAAACGTAATTTTTAGCAACGAGTGGTTAAATTTTTTTGGCGGGGATCACAGGAATAATACAGCATCACTTTCGAATTCGGGACAAAACCTCAAAATATGGGACGATTGGTCACTTTAACCTTTTACAGGCCAATATCAAATTAAAAATTTATTCAAAAAAAGAAATTCTAACAATATTGACTTGAAAAAATAGGAAATAAGTTGAAAGATGACTGTTTTTTTTTAAATGGAAGTTGCATGTCTATCATTAGTGGGAAACTGGACAAAAAATCATGAACATAGCCATTTTAATAAATTTTTACAGAGATATCTTGATACACCCTCTCACCCTCCAAACTTAATTCATATTTTAAATTTAAAAATAAATCGTTTTTTAATTCTTAATATTTCACTCTCACTATATTCTCATTTTGAAACCAGTGTAAAAAAGTATAGTTATAAATGACCTATGCTCTCAATTGGAAACACAGTGAAAATTGCATTTAAAAAAAAAAAAATCCTCATTTAAATGACTTACATCCTTTAGCTAAAGCATTAGAAGACAAAATATGCAAAAAACTAATTTAAAATATGCCTGGATCTGGATGCGGTCTGTAAAATGTTAAGATAGGTTTAAATGAGATTTTTGTTTCTTAGTGCTAGATCTTGGTCAACTGACAAAACCGAAATATTTTGTAAGTCGGAAATGAAAGTTGACTCAAAAAATACTTACAGATAAGCATATTTCAGCAGCATAAGCACTTAGAAGTAAACTCTATTCAATAATTTATTTTTTTTCTCAGCTTGAAAACATTTTTAGCCATTTCTGGCTGCTTTTTCAGCTAGACGCATTCAAACGCAGAAGGGGGTATGTGTAGAAAGTTGCGCAGAGCTAATCGCACTGGGCTACGATTCAAAGTGAAGAAAAGCAATTTTTAAGTATTAAACCATCATTATTAATTTCATTTTATCGAAAACAAAATTGCTGGTTGCGTATGGGGCTATTGTTTCCCCTTCATTCCAAATCGGTCCACAACTTGATAACTTTCCCTCTGCTTTGTATAAACCTCTGTATCACCTCTATTTTGCCACTGGACTCGTTCATTTAGCGCATGCATGTTTGCGTCCATGGGCGCTTAATCTGGGGGAACAGTACAGTAAAAGCAATGCTACACAGTTGGGTACTTGCCTGAAAAGGGGGGGCCGAAATTCAATTTTCAGAAAGTTGCCAAAAATCAAAGAAATATTACTGTCTGGGACAGTAGAATAGTTGATAAATAGCAGACGATATTTTTTTCGTATGTTGCATTAACCGTTCATCGAATTTGTTTTTCAGAATTTGTCCATTTCTAAAACTGAATAAATATGTTTTTTGCGTTCTGTTTCAAGGAGTAAATTGTAAGTAAATATTCTCTATTCAGCAGGTCTAACCTATATACCATTTTGGATGTTCCGCTATTCTTCTTTAATATACGCAAAACTTTCGCTGTGGATGTTAAACTTCTCACTTTTGCTCTTTTTCAAGACACTTAGTTAAACAGAAGTTAAAAATTTGTTTGCAACATTACTTATGGAGAAAAATATATTACAAACATGCAATTAAATACCTTAACTTACCGTAAGTAGACATTATCGCTGTTACGCTAGTCGGATCTGCTTCATTCGACTACCTTACGCAAGTAAGTGATTTTTTATATAAATAACTTTCCGGTGCAATAAAGTAAACCTATCTCTTTAGAAGACCAGACTAAACACATTTTAAATGATCTGATAAAAACCAATCTGGAAGAGATATTCTAGATTATCATACACATCTAAAAAAGCACTTACTGCTTTATATTTTAGTGTATAGGTAAAACGGTGTTTATATCTGTAATAAAGTTATTATTTCTTTATAGGTATTGTTATCTCTTATTGTTTTCTAATAATTAAGATAAGCTCAAGACAAACATACTTTACTTTCTATAGTTTTCTTATTAAAATCATGGTAAAAATTGTGATTATGTTTAATTTTAATATTCATTCTAAGCTTATTTCAGTTTTTTAAAATAATATATATTTGTTCTTATACAATCAAACTCGCTCATAACGAGTACAAAGGGACCGAGACATTTGCTCATTATAACCAAGTGCGCGTAAAAAACAGGTTCGTGAAACACTGATAAAAACTCATACATACTCACTGTTATCTGCCTTACTAATTTTTGTAATTTCTGTACGGTATAAAAGTTAGTTAATTTGCTTTGAAATCTCTTGTTCTTTTGTTATTGTTCTTTGGAGAAGACTCATTGCCCATTCTCATTTGTATCCCTGGTTTCGAAAACAGTTCCAAGTTTTTCTGCGCACTCAAAAGCCATTGAGTATGTAGGGTGCGGTTGAGATTTAAATTCCTCGCTTTTCAGTTTTATTCGTTTTCATATTCGTCACTTTCATTGACTTCAGAATTTTTAAAGAATTTACGATGAAACGATTAGATGAGCTGGAGGTCAATAGAAATATTATCAAATCACAAAAAATTGGTCGCTGTAACAGGGGTTAAACCGTTAAAAGAGAGTTATGCTCCACATACTTTGCATTGTACCAACCAAGTACTTCCGATAAATAAAAGGTTTTCGCTCTCCCCTTTTTTTGTCGCTAACAAAACTGTACTTTTTGCATTCATATACAGGATATATTTATTAACATAGCAAAAATTCCAATACTATTTTTAAACTCAATTTTAAACAAAAAATTGGCAAAAGACCAAAATTTTGAACTGCATTTTGCGTGATAATGAATAATACTAATAAGACAAAACTTTTTCATTTGTGCATATATTTTATTCAGTACATAAGAGAAGTTTCGTATTTTGCACATTCAATTTCAAATTAGTTTTTACCCAGGGTGCTACATGCTACTGAAAACCATACGATGAACTTAACAAATGCCATCACGGAGCATTAACAGGACAGAATGAAGATGCAACACTGGACGAAAGAAATCTCCTCTGTAGCATTACATCAAGAGGAAAGAACAGGTTAAGAGATGATCGATTTTGCCTTATGTAAGTTTTAATTGTAAAAATACAGTGATTTGTGTTTCTTATACACTAGTAGAGTACATATTAGTAAAGATTTATACACCAGTGAGGCTCCTGAATCGCAAACAAGCTGATATCTCTTAAATAGGAACATTTTATTTCGGAAAGTAATAAATAATATTTTTTTTTCCAACATCAATGCTTTTTACCGTGAACTGTTATGTTCATCTCATGCCGCTTATGATTACCATGTATACAGCACACTATAAAACTGAAATATGTTAAAAGATTAAATCGTTGAACAAAATTATTGGGAGAAGGTGGAAGGGAGAGACACAAGTTTTACAATACTAATATTGATGTTTTTGCGCATAGAAGACTGATCGCTAGCCGTAAAGAGAATTTAGTGCCCAATTGAAAAAAAAATTACTACAATCTACTTAATTTATAATTAAGAAAAATAATTCCAAAAAACTTGTGTTAACTTCGTTCTTAACTGCGTTTGCGTTCCAAACTTTCATGCTGCGTCATTCATGAATCGTTTTCTCGTCCCAAATGCCTGAGAAGCCAAAAAAGACGAGAACTTGCCCAAAGATTTTTAATTAACGCTGCTGTGGCTTTTCTAATAAGTTTACCAGAAAGATAAAATAGAGATGAAATTACCGAAAATGCCGAAAGAGGCAAGTACCATAGAACAAATCGCTTAATAATGCAAATACGCCTTAGAGTATTTTGCAAACCCATCATTAGCAAAAGAAATTACTCTAGAAATTTCATCATACTATAAATCGTTCTGGTAGTTTTGAAATACTATTTCTGCGAAGCTGGTTGCATTTATTTCATTTTCAAAAATTTCGACCATCTCAGTGGGGAAATTATCTTCAAAAACTTGATCCCCACAGGTTTCCACAGCAGATTTGACTTTTACCATTGGCGTTGTCAAATCTTACCCTGTTAAAATTAAAAGAAATTTTAGGTTCATAACATCATTTCAGTGTGCAGGTTGTTCCAAAATTAGAGTTACAAACATTAAGGGAGCGATAAGCCGATTCAAAATCGCATAGCAATGTGGAGTCAAAAATGTCGTTTTCACTTACTTGTTAATAATCACTTTAGGAAAAGTATTGAAATGTTCGTCTAATTTCTTAACCAAGTTTTATAAACTATAGTCGTGTCTTCTAAATTGTCACTCATGAAATAAAATAGATTTTTTAAACTGTCAATTTTAATTACGTGTTTTCTGTAAAAGAATCATTAGTTTTTGACAAACAATGGTCGGAAAGTTCACTATTATTTTATAACTTGCTCCAAAGTGATTATTGACAGTTATATGAAGGCGATGTTTCTTACCCGATATTACTGTGTTATTCTTATTCCTTATTATATGCCCTACTTGCCCTTAAAGTCTGTACCTCTAATTTTGAAACACCCTGTATAATGCCATAAAAACCTTTTCATACTGAACATTTTTTTATTTCTCTGTATCAGAAAGAAACATTTAAGTAACTAGAAAAGGTAGAAAAAATTTCAGTATATAAACATCTGACTAAATTCTGTTTATTAACATTGAAGTAACTTTTGAAAACAATTCAAATAATTATGAAGTTCATAATTTATCAAAATAATTAATTTCATAATTTACTAAAATGCAGTCAGAGTATATTTTTAAAACTCACTTTTAATTTGCGAAAATGTAATATATGAATTGTATCACATTAAGATACGGAAAGTAATCATAGTGATTATTCTTTTTTGATTTATTTGAATTTTCATCAGTTTGAAATTCTGTAACCAAAAGGGAGCAGGGAACATTTCTTTAAAGAAAAAAAAAGTCACGGATACAGTCGAATTCCGATTTAACGTACCCTAAAAAAGTTTTTCTTTTTCCTCGATTAAAATGAATGCAAAACCCCCTGTTTAGCTAATAATAAACCCCGAATGAACGAATTGTTTCAACAGTTGAAAAAAAAAATCTTCTTTTCTTAATTTCGATTAGAAAAATATTGGATGGTTTTTCAAATGACTTATCCATTTTGTCCGGATAAAAATACTTTAAAAAAAATTCTCGTGACCAGCAATTTTTTACGGCGGAAAGTGCTGCATAAAATTTAAAATTAACTGAGACAAATTACGTAATTAGCATTTACTGTATCGTTAGCTGCTAAATAAAAAATGATAAAAATTTCTAATTATGGATACTTTTGAGTAGTTGCTTGTTCGGGATTTTTCACAAGGTGAGGGGAGAATTTTTTTTATTTTTCGTTTTGGACCCCGATGTCACTAACAATCCTCGATTTAACGAATAAAATTTTTGATCCCAATAAATTTGTTAAATCGGGTTCTGGCTGTGCTTGGATTTCTAAAGATAGATAATTGTAAGCTTTACAAAAGAAAAATAGCTACATATATCTTACCTTCTCTAAAAGAGAAATAATCCAGTGAGCCATTGATCGAGCAGTAAATACACAAAAGATATCAAGACTCAATAAATATTGAATAGAATACCAAATTTACACTGCACAGTATTCCAAAATACATAAACAATTATTTATTCATAAAACAAAACAAAACAAAACAAAAATGTAACTTCTGTATACTTCTGGGTAAACTGCATACTTCAAGAAGCTACAAAACAAAATGTCACAACAAATGCTATTTCAATGTACAAATTCCCAGTAAAATATAAATTAATGCACCTTATAGTAAAACTTCACTTGAATATAAAAAATACACTTAAATATTATTTGTTTGTGTGAATGAGAAAACTACGTTAGCAAATTTGAATATTCATGAACAGAAATCAATACAAAATCAAAGTTCTGCATTTTTAAAAAATCATATTTTTTAATCTCATTTTCTCTTTCTGATAGTCTTTGCACACAATATCTCTGGAGAAATGAAAAATTTGTGACTACCGTCAATTTAGACGCCATAAGTCTATATTTTTATGAAACTTCGACTACAATACTGTAGAATTCATAAATAATTATATAACATGAACTATGTAAAACTTAATATGTGTACGGATAACTTAAATACTCAGTTATACATAAGTTTGTGTCTTGTAATTTTCACTATGAACAAAAATACTTTCCTTTTACCATTCCAGTACTGTTGAGAATGACACTAAAATAAGCATAAAATATTTTTTTAAATTTGCTTTTAAGTGGTATAAGATAAGGAGTTTATAATGGAAAACAAGGATTTGTATGATTTTCTGTACTCTTTGCTCATTGCTACGTAAATAACTGGGTTCATAACAGCGGAGAGAAAGTAGCATATGTATGCGAAAATGTTCAGAGCAGGACTGTTCCTTCCTTTGCGAAACACTTTCAGGTAAAATAGAGGAAAGTAACAGATAATAAAAAGCGTAAAAATTACTAGCATAACTCGAACCAAGCGAGTTTTGTTTTTATGATAAATGAATTTTTTCGTGTTTTCACTAGAGCCTTCCTCACTTGCATGATATTTCTTTCTTTTTCTCAAGCACGATAACCAAATGCGTTCATTGATTTCCCCTCTTCTTGATCTGTTTTCAATCTTCTTCACTGTGATATAGATCGTTGTATAGCATATAATAAATAGTACAGATGGTACTAAGAGTCCTATAATATAAATAAACGTCTTGGGAGATTTTCCGTTAACTTTAAATATAGTACACGTCAGGGATTTTGGGTGATGGCCAAGATTTCCCCAAAATTCAGCAAGAGGAAGGAGAAGTAAAATTATGGGAAACAACCATATTATTGCAATCATAATGGCCATGCTTTTTCTCTTGTATAAAGTGGGGTATAAATTTGGAAAAATGATTAGAATAAAACGGTTTATAGTGATTGCCAAGATAGTGAACATTGACACCATTGGACAGCAGAATCTTACGAAAGCGTAAAATTTGCATAAAGCGTCGTTAGGGATCCATCTTCTAGAGATGAACACTTCAGCAGTCAATGGCATGCAAAATGCGGAGTAAATGAAGTCCGCGGCACACAGATTTACGATGAAAGCAGTCGTAGCATTACGTATGTGTTTTGCACTGGACAAGGCTAAAATGGAGATAAAGTTACCAGAAATGCCCAAAAGGGCGAGGAGAATGGAAGAGATTGTTCCAAATAGCAACAGGCTATCGGAATACTCAGAAAACTCTTCATTTTCGAGAAAGGTCTTAATGTCAAGTTGGAAAGTTTTATTAAAATATGGTCCTTTCCCGAAGTCGGTGTATTCAAAAGATGTTGAATTTGTCCCGTTCTCGAAATTTCCAGTTGATGTGGAAGTTGCATTTTCATCAAGAACTTCACCAAACATTGCTTTTGACATGGTTATCGGACTCACGTCATGATTTCTAAGCCAGACCTATTGATAAAACATATTTGTCATTTAGTTTTTAAAATATCAAAACCTAAATTGTCAAATAATATTATAAGCATAAAATTTGGTGAATTAAATATGCATACTTTTTAATTTTATTTATAAATGGGAATTTCTCCTTAAGGCACATTCTCGTTCCATTTTCAAAGTTACTTATTCAAGAAGTAGTGATTTATTACTATGTGTCATTACAAATTACAATGCATCCCATTGTGACTTTCAGACAGGTAAAAATGTAATCAAAATATCTTATTAAAAATGTACCATAAATCTACAGTTAATTTCTTATGTTCATCCCACATTTATACCCTTATAATTTTCATATTTGTTAACAACCTCTCATATATTCTTTATTTTTTATATCACCATATTTGTGTACTTTATCTGCAGTGGCATTTCTGTATAACGGTACTGTCTATAACGATAAACCTGCCTATCCTATCTATAACGACATTATCTTTAGTCCCAACGAAATTTATATGTACTTTTGTTTTACTCAATGAATTTTGAGCCTGCCAGTGATATTCATTTTTTAAACGCGCTAGTTTTAACGGTAATTTTACGGGGACCTGGCACTTATCGAATTGCGGAACTCAATAAAAACATCAATTTTTCCATCTTTTGCTTTATAGTTTGACATATTTAGTATAAGAGCAAAATTTGAAAACAATTTGATTAATATAAATGCAGTAAAAAGGCTTCTAAATATTGCAATTGCAGTGACGGCAAATGCAACGCCTTTGAATTGCATTTCTTAGTTCTAATTCCTTTAACAAAATCAGTACATAAAAAGTTAAATCTTCAGTATATATATTCATCAAAGAACTTTAAAAGTCTGTTGTGTTCAACATGATTATCTTAATAGAATTAGGGATGGACTTTATTCCATCTTGAGAATAGGGATTGCAATCCAGAAAACCGGCGGATCCGGCATCATTAGACGTCTACCGGATCCAGAAATCCGGCATCATTAGAAGTCTACCGGATCCGGTAATAGCTTACCGGATCTGGAAAGTACCAAAAAAGAAAAAGACTATATATGAAAATAAAGGAGTTCGAGGACAATACTTGTCTTATCTTCATGACTATTTGATGACAATAAAACCGACATGCGTAGAAGCTAAAAGGGCCTTTTCAGCCTCTCGCTATATATGTAAATCTCTAAGTCGATTGGCAGATGACACGATTAACACTATTCGTTTCTTACGATCATTTTTGAAAACCAAACTTGATTTTTATAATCGACATACCCAAAATTATTAAAGAAAGTTTATTGAAAAATACTCGATATTGGGATAATTATGATATTCATTAAAGAGATCTATAGCTATCATCGTTATTATAAGACTGCTTAGCATGACGAAATTACGTAATTATTGTGAACTCAGTTGATTAAGTTAGATTTAGGTAATATAAGAAACTTACATAATGCAATTTAAGTTACAAGACAATTTTCAGTGATGTCACTTGTGAACTCAATACTTCAGACTGAACTTAAACTTTTGTACCAAATATTATTTATAAAAATAGTTATGAATATAATATTTATAATTAAATATAATTATAAGTATATTATTAAATAGTATATAATAACGAACATACTATTTCATTATCCATTCTTTTGTTTGATTGCAAATAAATTTTTTGCTATTGCATTATATCTGATAATAATAATAATAAAATATGGAACATACTATATATATAATAACCTATACCTAGTATTAAGTTATATGATATAAAGATTAAAATTTAACTAGTTATTCTAGATATACTAGATTTTCAGTGTTCATTTTAATGTTAATTGTTGCTCAATTGCAATAGAGTTGATTATAGTAAGTTGACTTCCTAATAAATAAACGGTGTTTCTTTTCGGTACATCTTTTATACAGTTAATTTTGGAAAGAAAGAGAAATCGTTTTGATGTGGCCAATCCGACCGGATTGATGGGAATCAGGCCGGATCCGACAGGATTGAAATTGGTGACGGATTGCAATCCTTACTTGAGAAGATAAAATGTTAAAAATAAAAATATAACTATAATATGTTTTTCCATGAATGAAAAATTTTAAAGATAAAAATATTTTTTCGTTTCACACAAACAATTTATCACAAATTCATTAATAGCAAATTTCATATAAATAATTTATAAATAAAAGGAGAAAGAATTTTTAAAATCCTTGATTTTTTACTCGAATTTTTTTTTATGTTACATTAATTAATGTTTGATTTTCATGTGAATTATTTTTTTTGTTCAATAACATATTTTAATTATATGAACATGAAATACGTAAAACTATTTAAATAAATTGAAAAAAATTTCCAAAATGTGCCAGAGTCCCCTTAACTAATAAAAAATATTTTGCAGTAACGTTCCTTAATAACGAACTGCAGTATTTTGAAAAATACTGCATATGGTCTAGAATATGTGATAATAAAAATTGTTGCTTTTGGTTTAAAAAAAGTTATAAATTCTTTAAATCATAGTGCCTTGTTCCTCAAAGTTTTCTTTTAATTTGCTAAAGACTTAATTTTCGATGGCATATGGCGTAAAACATTGATATTTACAGAAAAGTGACAATTGTTTTATTCTTTTTGTAATGCTTTATGAAATAAAATTCGTGCATCTATATTTTTGATGCGTAATTTTATGTTATATTGTTAGCAAACATTTTAAACTAAAATTTCACCTTTATCAAATTGCGAAAGAATGCGCAATCAAAAGAAAGTAATTAATACTTCACTTCTACTAAATAAATTCACTCGACTTCTTCAGAAGGAAAGAAGGTAATAAAAACTTGAAAAAAGATAATAAAAAATTGCGTATGTGGTTGAAAAAATTATAAATTCTTTTCCTCCTAAGAGTGGTTTGTTCCTCAAAGTTTGCTTTTAATTTGTTGAAGCCTTTAATCTTCGATGGCATATGGCGAAATACATTGATAATTATAAAAAAATAACAATTTTTTTTCTTTCTTGTAACACTTAATGAAATAGAATTCATGCATCTATCTTTCTTGCGTAATTTTATACATATTGTTAGCAAAAATTTTTAACTTTCAAATAAGTTTTAAAAATTTTCATCTTTTTGAAATCGTGAGAGAATTTGCAATCAAAGGAATGTAATTAATATTTCAACTCTACAAAATAAATTCAATCGACTTCTTCAGATGACTAAAGTGTTATTTTGAATGGTAAGCACATTTTATTTTAATTTTGATAATTGAAAAACACAAGTACTTTAATAATGCTAGAACTTCAACCTGTCTACAACGATAAACTGTCTCTATAATGATATTTTTCCCCATACAGCATCGGTATAGGCAGGTTTCACTGTTTATATGCATGCATAACACGATCAAAAAACTAGAAAATGACTTTTCGAACAAATCAAATATTAGATGGCTCAATTAATTCCAACATTTTTTACTTGAAATCATTAAATATTGTTTTCATTTAATTAAATTGAAAGAAAATTGCATTGTATGAACCAAATATTTTTCACATTTAGATGAAAAGTATGTATATCTGCATAAAAAATTGTGTGAAACATTTTTAATAATTTTGAATTTCCTTATTAATTTTAATCTTTAACCAGATTTTTGAATGTTCTTATTAGTATTTACATTTATAATGCACTGATGAAAATATTTCTTCAAATTAAATTTCTCCGATTATTATAAATATGCTTGAGTTAACAGGTACTGAATTACGGATAGAGTTTCTGCGTAAGACAAAGTAAATATTTAACTTCAATTAACATTCAAAATGTTTTGAAAAGCAGATTATTCAACATGGTTGCTCTACATAAAGTTGGTATCTCAATCCTAGTTTCGCATATAATATTTCGCCAGTGGGCTTTTACCAAAGGCTTTCATATTTCTTTAGATTATCATTGAATAAATCAAGCACCAGTAATCTAAACACATCCATACCAGTGAAAAGTTAACTTTTAACATTTATTTTTGTTATAAGGATCGTAAAAAAATTAACACTTTGAAAATATTTTTATGTATAAACATTTATAAACATTTTTAAGGAAATATATACGATGATAATTTTCACTTACATGTTCCTTGAAACATTCGAAATTTTTCACCAAAAGCGCATCTTTTTCGTCAACGCCAACCTTTTCAAAAAAACTACTTTTACTTGGTAAGTTTAAAATCTAGAATTTTAAAACAAGCTATAATTTTCTGAATTGAGTGCACGTTCGACAAAACCATTTTTGTTCGGCTAAGAGGAAGTGTGATCCGGTTGTGACATCCGTAAATACATATTTCACAAATTGTAATCGGTTATCACTTAGTCACCAAAGGAAATTATACCTGGTTCTACTCTTATTATCATTCTTGGTTTTATTTTATTTTTTGTTTAGCGTGATACTCGTGAACTGTACTCTGATGAGTATATTAACACAATTTCAATTGCATGCCTTGCCTGAGAGTTTTCGGTAATGATTTTTTTAATGTTTTGAATGATTTTTTAATGCTTGGAAGCTATACAATTTGATAATTCTTTTATTATAAACAAACACCACTTAATCAATAATGAAGGAAGTACTTAAATGTACTAAAAATCAGTATCTAATTGGAAATTAATGGAAAGGAATGTTTAAGTGTTAAAAGAAAGTCCCGCAAAAAAAAGTAAAAAAATTTTAACACAAGGTTTTACTCAATCAAAACTTACCTAAATGCTGTTCAATCACCTGAAATTAGGTTTTATTATTAAATAATCATTTTTTAGTAGCATTCTCTTCTGGCACTGAACTATGGCTACCAAAAGTTCAAACAGTTACTCTTAATTCTAGGTCGTTTCATACACTTAATTCTGTTTGGTTCTGCTATCTATATATATTTTTTTTTAATAAGTAAAAGGTTCGTAAATATTTATAAAATATTCTGGATCGATAATAGAGGGTGTAGCACTTGTAGTTTATTCAGAAAATTATTTTCGTAATTTACGATCTAAAATCAGTGGTTGAAAGAAACACACACTGTTTTATCTACTTTATTATTTATTAAGATGTGTATGAACAAATCAGAAAACAGCATTCGAAAGCGTTTAATAATCGATGTACAGCTGCGGGAAAAAAAAGTCCCACTTGCTCTTTATTTCGCCATCGTTCGTCGTATAGCAAAGTTATATATACCATTCGTTTGCAAATAACGCGTACTTTAATTTACTATTAATTTAATTTGCATAAGGGGCCGTCTTCATATTTAATTCTGCATCAACTTCGTTTTTCTCAATGGCAACCCCATATTTTGACTTTATTAAACAAAAGAAAACCTTCAAATTACCCTAAATATAAATTTTCACCAATTTTCTACGAAAATTTCCGGAGATATTGCGAATTCATTTTTGCGCGTTTTTAAGAGACTTTCTGCAAATTGAAAAACGCTATTTGTAGGTTCCGAACTTTTCGCCTTTCATTTATTTCGCTCACGAGAATTAAAAGAAATTAATATTATTTTCAAGGAAAATATTGTTCCCATCTCTCTTAAAGTTTTTTGTACTGAGATTATCAAGGGTAGAATAGAATATTTAGTCTGTGGTCCAAATGACACGTGAGTTCATAACTTCCTTGGTTCGTACACATTATTTAAGGGAAAAATGCAAAATGACTGCTAAGGATTTTGAAAATCTTTGTAATTTTGAAATTGTTATTCAGTGTTTCCCTTGATGTTTCTCTTAGACAGCTGAAATGTTGGCAGGAGCTAGAGGCTGCTCCCTGCTCTTCTGACTACAAGCATGAATATTACTCGACTCAGCTATGGTCGAACTTAAAGAATGGTTTCATGATTGAAAATTTATTTGTTTGAATTTCATGTAAAAAACGCAATTACTTTTTTGCCGACCCAATATTATTACTGTGTTTGTTATTTCACTTTCTTCATTTAATACTATCGCCTGCAATGTGCAATATTCTTAAGACTTTTGGCGGTATTTTAATTTATAGTTAGATGAAAATTTTTTTACAGAAAAACGTGATTTTGAATGTTTGATAAAGTATGGGGAATTCCAAAGACCTAATGTTTCCGATATTAAAAAAGGTCACATTCATGCCTGGAAAGTTGAGGATGTTAGTTTTTCAGAAATAGGACGTTGTATTAGAAGACATACATCTACTGCATCTAATTCTATAGCTGGAAAATATTTTATTTGGAGGAATATGGTAGCGGACGCAACAATACACGCTTTATAGAATCCCCAACAAACTGTAAAAACCTCTAATTTATTTGCTTCAAAATTTGATATTTTTAATACTTGTATCTTTTACTGTGTTTTTGCACAAAATAAATCTAATTTACATTTATTTTATGCAATTTTCAAAAAAAAATTTCACTTAATAAATTTATATATAGTCCCTTAACTCATGAAAATAACACATTTTATTTAATATAAATTAAACTACTGAACGTAAAAATTTGAAATTTTGCACAGCCATGTAATATTAATTTCTGCATCTATTTCCATCGAAATTTGGCTAGGTCGCTATTCATAATTTTTTTGAATATTAATTTAATAATTCATAATTCATATTAATAATTTATTAAAAATCATAATAACATTAAATTATGTTCGGGTCGTTTAGTTCTACGAGTACGAATAAAAATCAGCTTCTTACTACCAATATTATATGAGATATGAATTGAAGTATGAAAAAATATTTTAACATAGGGGCAGGGGGATTTTGGGTGCTCATAACTCACTCATTTTCTGTCCAAATTTATTGAAAATTGGTGTCCGGGTTTAAAATGAGCTAAATTTTTGAAATATGAAGTGAAATCTAGGGGTTGCTATTGAGAAAAAAAAGTTGGTGCGAATTTTAATATGTAGATGGCCCCTTATGCAATTTTTATGTATAGCAAATTAAAGTGTACGTCAATAAACGATTGGTATCTGTAACTTTTCTGTACGACGATCGACGGCCGAAAAAAGTACAAGTGGGACTTTTTTTTCCGCAGCTGTACGTTTGGTATGATTAACGCTGTACATACACTCCGAAGAGCCATTACATTATGACCACCGGCACGTTTTTCAATGAGCTAGTTTGGATGACATGGAGAGCACGTAATTAAGTGGGAATGCTATTTAACTGTTGCTGGAGAAGGTAAAGAATCATTCTTGCACTTAACTTCCTGAGTGATAAGAAAGGCTGTTCATTTGAGCGAATTTGATTGAGAGCAGATTGTAATGGCCCGAAGACTCGGAATGAGTATCTCTGAAACTGCTCGACTAGTAGGTTGTTCACCATCTGTGGTTGTTAGTATTTATAAAGTCGATTAATGACGGTGAAACCAGCAATAGACGCCAAGATGTTAGGCGTCCACGCATCATCAAAGAAAGAGGATGCCGGAGGCTGTCCCGCCTAGTACATCAAAATCGGCTGCAGGCAGTGGCTCAACTGACAGCCCAATACATTGCAGGACCAAGTACAAGTATCTCGGAACACACAATTCAGCGGATACTGTTGGATATGGGACTGCGGAGCAGACGTCCCACTCGTGTGCCTCTGCTTACCAAGCACCATTGTCAACTACGCCTACAGTGGGCAAGGGGAACATCGACATATGAACACGGATATGTAGAAGTCCGTTGCCTGGCAGGATGAATCCCGGTTTCTCCTTCATCACGTCGATGGTCGTGTCAGGGCACGCCGTCTTCCAGGAGAACAGCTGCTCCCCTCTCCCAGGCAATTCAGAGGTCAAATACCACTGTGTTCAAATATTTCGACTTTGTGTGGTCGCTGCTTAACTATTTGGTACAACTTCTCTCCAGTTTCTACCACAAATATCGTGACATCCATGCCCAGGCGAGTTGCAGCTGTTTTGAAGGTCAAAGGAGGCGTAACGCGTTATTGAGTAGGTGGTCATAATGTAACATCTCTTCGGTGTATGCTTAAAAGTTTATTTTATTTTGTAGTGTGGTCAGGATTTAATTCTAGATCGTTTCATACTTAATTCTGTTTGGTTCTGCTATCTGTATTTCTTAATAACTAAAAGGCTCGTAGATACTTATAGAGATAAAAAAGAAACTCGGCTGCTCTAGCCTCGTCAGGGGGAGACCCCCCCCCCCTGAACCCCCATAATTTTTTAGTTTCATTATTGCCATATTAACACGATATTAATTGAATATGTCATTTTATCTCTCACCCCTTTTTCCTTTTCTTTTATTCTTCCTTTACATTTATTTCATCGACTGGAAGTAGGAGGGTTTCCTAATCTTTCCTTGCAATTGGAAACGTGGGTCGATGATAACTGAAGTAACTTATATAATTTTTAGTATCTATCATAACACACCAAAAATTTTGCTTTTCGTTATTTGATATTGTTGAGAGAGCTTTAGGCAAGAAGGGTTGCTGTATTTTGCTTGGTAACCCTGTTGGCGAGTCTTCCAGAGTGGATAGTAATCCCAGGCTGTTAGGCTTATGTTTAAAATTATTCTTTTTTCTACTTTCACATTCGCTAGCCCAGTGCCCGATGCGTTTACACCTTTTACAAGTTATTCTTGATGAATCCTTAATTTTATGAGTCCCTGTTTTATGTTTCCATGTTTCGTAATTATCTTTATTCAGCGTTTCAATTTAACAAGTTCTAGTCGCCATTTTGAGGATGAATGATGCAGCCTTGAACGAACGTTAAAAATCAGCAAATAAATAAATTAATCCATCTGGTGTCCATAACAGGGGCGTAGCCAGGGGGGGATATCGGGATATAACCCCCCCTCCGAAATTTTTGGATTAGTGATGAAATTCCGTCTATTTATACACATATAAGTTCATATCCCCCCCCCCCTCCGAAAAATTTTCCTGGCTACGCGCCTAGTCCATAACCTTTTAGAAATGTTAGCAGATTTATGGCACAGACATAGTAAGCGTGGATTTTAACATAACATTTACTCTTTTTAATTAGAACGGAAGAAACAGGCACATCACATAACAAGGTAACATCAAGAAGGAAAAAAGTATAGAACAAGTAAAAAGAATACGTGCGCGAGCATAGTTACAGTTAAGTAGATAAATGTTTATTGAGGGATACAGAAGTCAGGAGGATAAGACATTGCACAGTAAAAAAATAACAATTCAATACTCAACAATTTTCTTAATCTGTTGTAATTTTTATGGTTGTAACCTATTTATAGAAAAATACATGTGATGCATATTCTACATTTTACGAAGTATTATAACAATAGATTAAAGCTGCTGTGAACTAATAGTACTTAAATATATGTAAAATACTCAACAACTTTTATGTCCCAACTTTATTATGTCGCTTTTTTGGAACACATTTTTCGGACAATTTTCAATAAAGGGGGGTGAGAGATAAAATGACATAGTCATTAATACTCTGTATCGAAAACAGAAGACATAACGTTTATACTTTATTCAGAAAATTACTTTCGTAATTTTCCATCTAAGAGCAATGGTTGAAAGAAACGCACTAGTGTCACTCTGTTTTATTTACTTTATTAAGATGTGTAAGAACAAATAAGACAACAGCATTCAAAAGCGTTTTATATTCGATGTACATTGGGTACGATTAACGCTCGCTGTACATAGTTTACACTAACATTTAAAATTTCTATAACTGTTTTTTCTCTTTGTTGAAATTTTATATCTATTATCTCACGTTCTTCTAAAGGCCTTTTCAGACCTGCAACTTTCGAACGACTCTACGCACAAACAACGGCTTTACCCGCCTGTTTCGCGAACAGTTGGGGGGGGGGGGGAGAACAGTATGTGATACCTTATTTGATACCTTATTTGATACACACGATTTTTCCAGACCAGAATGAGAAAAGTTGTGTGAATTGGAGCAACTTCACGATTTTGGTAATTTGGAATTCTACTATGGAGGTGACCGATTAAGCGAATTTTACATTTGAATTGAAACTAAGGGGAATTATTGAAGTGCATTAAAGCTATTTTGTCTTTTAATTTTTCCTTTTCTTTTGTAAAGAAGAATATACCCTATTTTTATTGCTATTTCTTAAATTTCTGAAAATTAAACTTTTGCATATCAGGAAAATGCATTTTTATAATGTGTTTCTGTTTAGGTAAAATATATTATTCATTGAAGGTCTAACAAAACTCTTCGTGTAACTAATAACATTTTCTAACATTTTTGCTTAATATTTAGATTTTGTTTCTTTAATTAATTTTTTTTTCAGTTTTCTTATTTGATAAAGGTAGCAATTCCTGATATGATACTCCAGTGTATTCATGGACTGCATTTAAAAACAGTATTTGAAGCACATGCTCCATGAACCAATAGCTCCTCTAACAGAATCATATCTGATGTTCCTATATCATACAGTATGAATGCTTATTGCAAATTTCACTTTTTAGACGTATTTACATAATTTATTATTCACGTTTTGCATTTACTCTGAGAAATTTTTAACAGTAGACTGTATGTGTTCTGATGTTTGGGCAGTTTACTTTCATTATTGCACAGACGTACTGCCACAACTACAGTTAGCGTCACCCGCTGCAACATTAATTAGGGCGTCCCCTCCAATAGCACCATATTTGATTTTGCCGATCCTCTTGGCACGGCGCCCGAGACACCTACCAAATTTTCACACCTCTGGTTGTGGCCTTGCGAAGACGAAATTAGGTGATAGGGATTCAAAAGCCTTAACCTTCAGAACACTGCAAACCACAATTCAAAAATTAAGTTTAATATTTAAATATTTACTCTGACATTATTTTATTTTATTTTTTTGTAGAAAGATCCCGATATGTCTCATTTTATTTTCGGTTTTAATAGAGGTAAAAATTTTATCCAAAATTACATCATAATGTCGGAGATAGCGCTTCTTTTTCATCACACGTGATTCTACTAGATATTATTCTCCTCTATTTTGCCGCTAATCACTAGTAACGTGATACTACGCGAAAAAACAATGCCGTACTCACGTGTTTCATTCAACTACTGCAACTAAATTGTAATCCTTTACTAGACTTTTAACGAGTCGTGTGAAAACGTGTTGTCTGTGCATGGAGTTGACTTAAAAAGAGTGTCTATAAAGGCTTTAAGGCTCTACGCGTTTCGCTCTTGCATGGCGAAATCCTATTTGTCTGGAGTCAGTTTGGATAAAAACGGTCGCCAACTTTTATCGGGTGTGTTTCACATTTTACCATTCCGAGAAAAATCAAAGTTATCTCATTTGTCCTCCTCCGGGCAGGGTCTTTTGTATTAGTTACTCCTTACCCCGCACATCGAAATGCATTTCCTTCAGCCTTTCAATAAATCAGTCTTTGCACAAAAACAACTGAAATTGTTTTGAAAGAGTTTGCTGGGTTATTTTAGTGGTCTACTGTGTGTTGTACAATGCCAATGTAAGATTTTGTCTGGTTTTCAGCGAATCGAACACTTTAGGTTGTTTTCACTTGGAAGTAAATTTCTTTGCGTCTACACTGGTGAAGTAATCCTACACCCCTTTATGTTCTTCGTAAATCAGCTATGGCCCCATTCGTAAACGACAAACTTGTTGCACTCGTGCAACGAGTTTCCATTTAAGTTGTTCGCAAACGAAACTGAGTGCATTCAATTTATAAACTAGAGAGTTCGTATACAAAACTGGGTGCAGTTAGTTTCAAACTAAGTAAACTGAGCATGGAGCAGGTTCATCCAGATTTTGAGAGGACACACTTGCTGAACGTTCATGTTGTGAAATGGCGTCCGTTGTTATGAAAAGTATTTTACGTTTGCTGAAGCTGCAAATGTTATTTTTCCGAGGAGGAAATTCACTCACACGTTACAAACTGCAACGGAAGTACAGAAATTTTAAAAGGTAATTATTTTCTTGTATTTTTCATTTTATAAATTCAAAAATGCATATTTTTAGTTTTAAGATAGAAGTTGATTTAAAGCGTTATTAGCGAAATTTGAACTTCTCTTGCCAAATACTTTTGAAAAAATACAAGTTGAAGTTGAAATTTCTAAATTTTGATCAGTGCACTTAAATTATGGCCATTCTTTCTTTTGAACTCCTGTTGATTTTCTATTAAGCATGTACTGAAAGCTCCTCGGGAAAAATAACAACACACGCCAACTGTAAACAAGCACTTCTCCTAGATGACGAAACTGAATAAACTGCGGTTGTTCGTAAAGGCAAGAGAAACTGAAAGCACTGAACAGACGCATTCCAGTTTTCTTACGAAAGAAAACTCGAAGCGAGGAATGTAAATGCTAGTTATAATTTCTTTCGTCAACATAATATTGAATTTTTTATGCTAAACACTTTTTATTGGTATTAAAGAAATACAAATTCTTGCTTTAATTTGGCAAAACTTAATTCTTAGCCGAGAAAGACTTAAAGAATCATACTAAGATTACTAGATACATGTAAATGAGCTGCACTTACTTGTTTAGTTGTTTTGTAACCCGTAAATTCCTAAACAGAAGTTTTTGCGAGCATGTTCAATAATCAATTCAAGACGATGCTGAAGCGTATGCTAAGCTGAAAGCGTAATTCTTCAAAATAAGATTTTGTGTACTGTGAATTAAAAAAAAAACAAGATTTATTATATTCCTTAAATTATTGAACGAGATTTTAATCATGGTAACTAAAGAATTTAGGGTGTAAGCATAGTTTTAAAATTAATCTTTGATTGAGGACTGCTTAATGGTATCTCGACGAAATGAAACACTTGACTGAGATGAAAGGTTTTCTGTTTTTGGTCCACAACACCAAAGATTTTTGTAAGCGTTGCGATATTCTTTACCCAGTAAAATATAAATGAAAGGATTTATTACAGCAGATAGAAAAAATAATATGTATCCGAACACGTTTAAAACATGAAGCTCCTTTTCTTTACGATATATCTTCACCAAGGCTAGGGGGAAATAGCACAGAATATATAATACAAACATCAAAAGCAGAACTTTCAGCAAACGGAAAGCTTTGATATCCTTGCAGTGTTTGTAATTCTCCGGTATGCCGCAGATTGAACCACTTTTCACTGAATGCTTCAAGACTTGTTTACTCGTCTTTCTTACATAAAAATATATTCGCAGATAGCAGGCAATGAAGAAAATAGCAGGAACTAAGTAGATAGTCACATAGAGGAAAGTTTTGGGGGATTTGCCATAAAGGTCCATCATAACACAATCAGAAACTTTCGGATCATATCCGAATTTGCCCCAAAATTCCAAAAGAGAAGGAAGCATAATTACGAAAGGTATTAACCAAATGATGCATACAAATGCAATGATCATTCCTTTGCTATACACTTTTGAATACACTTTACGGTGAAGAATCATGATGTATCTGTTCACAGCGATAGCTAGCACAGTAAAAATCGACACAGGAGAGTTAATATACTTCATAAAGGCAAACATTTTACAAACGTTCTCACCGTGGTTCCATTTCCTTTCAATGAATATCACGGATGACTGTGGAAGAGTAGTGCAACAGAATATTAGTTCCGCAAAGCAAAGATTGACTATGAAAGCAGTTGTAGGATTCCACAGCTTTTTGCATCTGTACAGAGCTAAAATCGAAATTACATTACCCAGAATTCCGAAAATGGCAAACACAGCAATCACTACAGCACCAAAATATAAAAGTTCTGGCGAATAGTTAGTGAATGCATCGTCAGCGTAACTTTCTGTGTCATTTTTGATTAGCAGTTCTTTTCCAAAAGAAATATTTGTGTCTACATTTTGATCCTTAGTTTGAAAACCATGTGGTATCAGCCAACTGGAATTCATATTAGTATGAAAAAATCAAGTCCTGTTTTCAAAGAGTGAGATGAAACTGGCGTTCCTGTAATATAAAAATATATAAAAAAGGAATATTTATGTGGTATAGAGAGAAAAACTTAAAAGCTTTTTGCCATAAGGGGATGAATTATTTTTTAATTGACTAGTGGAGCAACTATAAATTATTATATTACTTATGCTTTCATTAAATGTGGCTGGGAAATTATTGATGAAAGCATATACAATATAATTCTTACTTTAATCAATTTTTTTATATTTAAGTACCCAAGATAGTATGAAAAATAATTAAACAACTTTGATGTTATGGTGACTCCTTTTTTCAAATTTCTTATGAAATTCTATATTTTAGAGGCCACCAATAAATGTAAACTAAATCACCTCATATCGCAAAAGACTATATTCATTAATAAATCCATAAATAACTTATTTATAATCCCGTTCTGTGATAAATTACTTTTTCCTAAGTTGGCTTGTCTGTCGGTCTTTTCGAGTTTTAACGCCTACAAATTTGTATGAATTTTTACAAAATTTAAATATGCTAATTATTTTTATTGCATTTACTATCCAATTGGTGTTAATGAGTATATCATTTGTAACTCTTTTATAAAAACAGGCATAAGGTTAGATCTACTGACGGTAATTCAGTGAAATGCTATAAATTTTATTATTTACTGCAATGGAAATAAGATACAACTTGCGTTTGTAGGTGTTTCAAAATGCATGCATCTGGTGTGATTTTTCTTTGTTGTTTAGTTATAAATTTCAGTATTGTTGAATTAAGGAAAATAACAATGCATCAGAAAATCCTCAGAAAATTTAAAATACATCATATATGATCAGTATGTTTTTAAAGTTTGAAGACAGTCAAATGGAATTTTTATATAAATTACTTTATATGATTGGCGCTAAGAATATAAAACAATTTATGTAAAGATTTCTCGAAATCTTTATAAAAGCCCTTTTTTACACTTACTCGGTCACAGCCAATTTACTTCGCATGCTCATACTTTTTTCTCTGAATATATATATATATATATATTTAAATTCTTCATAATATGTTGAGTTTGTCAGTTTTTCTGTTGGGTTCGTGAAAGGGGCCGCCCACTTACACTAGTTCGTGACAAGAGGGAGAGAAGGGATTACATGAAGTGTAACATCACACATTTTGGTTAAAATAAAAACATTTAAAATCACTATATTAAATTTTTAAATGATTTTGTAATTACCAGAATTTGAGGATATTTTTAATGGAGTTAAAACAAATTTAATGTTTTATTTATTTATTTATTTATTTATTTATTGACAAATTCATTCAGTGTTGGTTCTGAGAATATAATAACAGGAGAAGTTCTTCCCTTAAATGAAAATTATGTTCACTAAAATCATTAAAACACTTAGTAAAAGTTTAAAAATAAAATACTACCCATAATGTAGTGTTTCGCTTCTGAACTGCAAGTATATGTTTATGTAATATATAGCGTGATATGTATCAAGAAGTGTGGAGTTGGTATGGTGAAGTGTGACACTTAAGGACAAAAGAGGAGGGTCTCAAAAATATTGAAAATAAAAAACGTGACATCATTTATGGACGGTCTTACGGAATAGCTTGGAAAGTTTGTGATTTGTTCGCAAAGCACTTTCGATTTTTTAAACAAACATTAATTATATTTTATGTGTATTCTCCCCACATAAACATGCGTGCAAGTATTTCTCATAACGGAATAAATATTTTCTAAAAGGTACTGATCATTTATAACTTTGATTATTCAGAATGATTCCTTATTCAATTTGCTTTCGGTTTCGAAATTGTGCTCGTGTCTGGATCTTTCGAGGAATGTTATTCGTCGAGTCCAAAGTTACAGATCAATTTGTCAAACATTTCTCTAGAAATTAAGAAAATATTACTCTTTTTACATAATATTATTTAATTTTAACATGTCCAAAAAATAATTAAATAAACTAAGCCCTAAATGGAAATTTGTATTAATTTTCAAAGATAGTGAATGTTTAGAAGAAATCAGAAAAGATCCACTAATGCTGTTGTTGATAACTTTCAAACATTTAGCCACAACTCTGATATTTGTGTATTTTATTATACTTTATTTTTATATTTTATTATTAAATCTTTTCTAAATATTAAATCATGCTTTAAAAAGTCATAAATAAGAACATGCCTAAATTATACTCCCAATAAAAATTTTTTATAATACTTCAAAAGCTTGAGAGAGAGAAAATATAATGTTTCTATTCAAACTAATAAGTTTTCAAAGTATCAGTTAATATAGTTAATACTCGAACCTAAGTAACCGAGCATATATGATTCTGCCATTCTTCTTATTATTACATATATATTTCTGATAACAGCTAAGTGTTTCACAATGTGTAATCACAAGCTCATTCAGTTTTACTGTAAAGTAATGAATTTTTATATGTGTGTAAAAATGGCTTCAAAAAGTCGACTGAGGAAGTGAAGAATAGAAATTTTATAAGGAAATTTTAACTTTAAGTAAAAAATTAAAAAGTAGATAAACCTTCAAAATATTAAAGTTTATAAAGAACCCGTTAAGAGCGAATTTATAATATTTTAAATTATAAGATAGAACCAAGCAGCAATGTTCTGGCGTGTTTTTTTTTTTTTTCATACTCTACAAAAAACTATTTTTACACTAAAGTTTTTGTTAATTCTCAAACAGTCATTGCAATTCATAAACAAAAAATGTGTAGTTAATGCACTCAGTTATATAAATGATAACTGGATATAAACTTATATGCTCATCAGAGTTATATAACTCTGTTATATACTCATCAGAGTTACACTTATTTCTCAGTAGAAAAAACTTCTTTTTAAAAATCTTCACAAGTAATAATTTAATAAATAAGGTAAAAAAAAGTTCTTACCTATCATTTGCAAAATTTTTACTCCTTAGTTGAAATCAAGAAATCTGTGGCAACAAATGAAATTTTAAATTAATTTCATCTAATGTGTTTTTAAAATTATTTTAACACAATGTGCATTATGGATACGAGCATCTGTGCATTATGAATACGAATGAAAAAAAAAAGTTACATTATGTGGCTCCAATACGTGGCTCCAATGTCCTTCGGAATTTAAATCTATGACGTAGATTTGCACTTGCTATTTAAAATCTCGTCGAAAATGTGTCCATTGGCTGGTTGATGTCTACATAGAAAACTACCATAATAGGATGTAGTTGTTCAAGAATTACTTCACAGAAAAACGGAAATTCCGATTTCATGACTGAAATAATTTGGAGCATTCCACGAGCCGTGTCATTTGAAATTATTTCCTTCGTCTGAAATAATTTTCACTAATATCCTCTAAATTGCGTTCTACATTTCGTTCAATATAGAAATCGTTGTCTTAGCAGACTTATCATTATTATCAAGAATTCGAAATATAAGTCAAGGTAAAAGGTTCGGTTTAAATCAGTCAGAAGTTAACTAAACAACTATTTTTGAAGTTTAAAATCTTTGACACTTTTTGCTAATTATCATAGCTGCTATCCAGGGGTGTGGGTCCAGGAGGTCTGGAACTCGTGGACTATCCCCCTGGATAGGGCCTTGCCTTGGTCCTAAATGGAATAGAATTTTCATCTGGACCTACAGGCTTCTAATAAATGCTATTAAATGGGTTGTTTGTTTAAAAAATAATAATGATGAAGTCTTTTTAATGTAAAATTCTTCTTTTTTCACTGTTCGGACTCCCTCCGAAATTATTTTCAGGGCACGTTCTGTGTGTCCCGTATTGATCTGGGCACTAAACTCCATTCCCATAAGAACACGCATGTGAAGCAGCATCCGGCTTGGCCAGTGCTTAGAAGGTTCAACTTCCTCTCTGCTCGACTGCTGTGGGACCGTGTACGCTAATGGGAGCTGCTGCACGCAAAATCCGTCGTGGCTCCAATGTCCTTCAAGTTGTTGAACGATACCTCTGAGGGTGACGATTTCAGAGGGTTGGTGCCTCCTCTGGAATTAGTCCAAAATTAGGGGACCACCCGTCTAAAGTCGGACTTCCTCCACTGGGGCCCACACTCTGCCCATCGCCTTCCTATCTGGGGTTATCTGGCACCGCATGCAGTTAGTTGTCAGAGGACATAAAAAACAAAAACTAGACTGTGAACCAATTTAGACTCTGTATTTTGTTACAAAAATTTTTCTCTTCAAACTTCCAATATCTTCACCCTGCTTCTAATTTTTGCTATTTTTGTAACCGGTAGATGCGTCTTAGAGGCGTTCCGTAAACCTTTGAAACAGCCGCAATCCTGGAGAAGGCTCCAAAAATCTCACCAAAGCGTTTTTAAAAATGAAATTTAGAACTTTAAAAAAAGAAAAAAATAAAGAAGAAAGTCAAATCATGCCAAACGCGTCGATTGTAAAACGCTTTCCAATTCAAGTAACTTTTTACGCCAAATTGGGCGGTATGTTTCTGCGAAAATCTCTAAAAAGCTGTATATTATTATTAGTGTACTTTTGCAAGACCCTGTAGGGAAAAAAAAAGCTTTTAATGGTATTTATGTTTTTAAATTAAGGGTAACCTGTTATAGACGTCCATTGCGTTGTGCTTGAAATGATGCGTTGGATGAATGTCTCAATTGCCATAAGCCGAAATGTGCTGGAATTATTTTCCGTGCTCCTGTAAAAGATTTTAAAATGCTACAGATACTATTTTCGATGGAGAACATTATTTTGTAATCCTAAATAACATGCATCAAATTTCATTTGCTTGAAAAGGACAAATATCTCTAAAATATGTTTTAAAGATTAACTGCTCATACAACGTGACGTACACGCTTAAATCTACTGAGTAAAATAATAATCAAACAGAGTATATTTTTACTCAATTTTTCACTTCAAACAGCCATTCTCCCGATTGAATAAAATTTGCTCCATTAATCGACAAAAATCAATGGAGCGAAAAATTCTCAGTTTTTGAGCACAATACAACAGTTCCATTTAGCCTAAATAATAATCAAAAAAAGAAGAGTATTTTTACAAAATCTGTCCGTTTTTGATTAATATAACTGTACTCAATTATGATTAATATTTAAGCTATAGAATGGGCGTTTTTACAAAATTAGTCCTTTTTTAATTGATATGTGATTAATCAATAGATTTAAGCGTGAATTGGAATTCTTTTGGGTGCGCTTGTAAAAGAACTATAAATACTACATGTACAATTTATATTGGATTCAAGGTACAGTATATATGTAAAAGGTTTATGAATTCCGTAGCAATCGATGCATAGTTACAGCAGTTAGAGCACTGAAGGACGGATGCAAACATGCAAAACCGATTCATAAACACTTTTCACCCCTGTTGAAAATGTTTTTTTTCATTTTTTTTTTAAAGTGAAAACTTCTTTAGGCACGTTGCGCACTTTTGGTATTGGGAAATAGCACTGCATTTGCATGACCGTCACGCTCAGATACACACGCTTAAATCTATTGAGTAAAATAATAATCAAACGGAGTATATTTTTACTCAATTATTGACTTCAAACAGCCATTCTCCCGATTGAGTAAAATTTGCTCCATTAATCGACAAATATCAATGGAGCGAAAAATTCTCAATTTTTGAGCATTATACAACAGCTCCATTTAGGCTAAATAATAATCAAAAATGAGGCGTGTCTATCCGTTTTTGATTAATATAACTGTACTCAATTATGATTAATATTTAAGCTATAGAATGGGCGTTTTTACAAAATTAGGCCTGTTTTAATTGATATATCTGTACTCAATTAAGATTATTATTTTAGGCTACAAAAAGGGTGTCTTATGAAAATTTGCTGTTTTTGATTAATATATTGAATTATTCGTTTTCTTCATTTCTTATTATCAGAGCTGTAATCTATGATTATAAGCCCGAGAAAATAAATTTTAAATCAAGGCAAATACATTACATATATCTTAATACACTATAAAATAAAGTGTTTTTTAATAAATAGAATGTAATTTCACTATAGTCTCTAGTTATAAAACGAATTCACAGTACAGTCAGAAAACACAAATGCAATCATGGTTAAACCAGCTGTAAGATTTAATTAAAGCAGCAACCCAATTTATTTACATGAAAAAGGTAAAATAGTACTTACTCACTTGACTGAAGATATCATAACTTCATTTGTTTTACAAGAGCGACGAGATTTTTATAATCCAATCGTAAGAAACTATGTCCATTAAAACAAAATTTTTACCGAAAGTATCCTCTCCACATTTAGGTTGAATTTATTTCACAACTCTGAATGTGAAAAAAGATGTATTTGGTATTCGGATATAAAATAAAATTATCACCATTCTAAAGTATCATCGGGTATCCTCTTCAGAAACTCTTTTAATTCATATTTTGATAACGACATGTTTGCTCTTCGATGCTCCGAATTCCCGCTTCCCGCGTCGTGTTGTCTGTGGTGACTATGTTTATGCACCGTTTTCCGTTGAAGGGGGTTTGGTCACGTGATAGTAATACGATATCTTACTACGCATCTTTCGTGGGGAGAGACAGAATTCTCAAATAGACACGATTTTAGTGAAAAATGGAGTATAATAGAATCTAGTGAATCCTGAGCATAGAGGGGAATTGAGGAGATAACAAATTATTGTCTTTAATGAGTATTTTTTAGGGTAAAAGGATTTAAATCAGCCGATAAGAAATTTAATCAATAAAGGAGTGTTAGTTTTAATCAATAGATTTAAGCGTGCATGTGGAGAAAAAGCGAATTGGGGAAAAAGTGAATTGAGACGTCAATGAATTTTAGCGCTACCATCTGTTATCATACGTAAAAACTTCAAATTACTTTTAATCTGAGTCTTTCTAGCTTACGCGACTGGTATCAAACTGTAGACCCAAGGCGTGGAAGCGAGCGTTCTAACCACCAGATGGGTTTGACTCGGGGTGAAATTACTAAAAGTTAAAAAGTTATAAATAAAGTTTGAATTTCGTTTGCTTCAATTGCTTCAATTTCAGAATGGTAACTTTTATGTATCTAAATAAATAAAATTAGACTTTGCCAGTATACTACTTGGTATTAAAAGTTTTGCAATTTCTATCTGTTTTAAACATTTGGGACCCCAGTACGACCGAAAAAAAAATTGTCTGTCTGTCGTTCTTTTAGTGACACTTTTTTTATTCGCACATCACGTAAAACTGATTGAAGCGAATGAAATAAAATTTGGTGGCATGATAGGTGGTCACTCAATTTAAACTATAGGCTAAGTACCCCTTACACGTCGAATTTTTTAAAAATTCATTAGAGTTTGAAATTTTCCGATAATTGTTTCAAACTGCGCAAATTTTTGTTAGCACGTCACGTAATAACGACTAAAACGGAAGAAATAAAATTTGATAGATGATCACTCAACTTAAGCGATAGGCTTCGGATTTAAAAAAAAAAAATAGATTAGATTTCGAGATTTTTCTAAAAATTGTTCCAAACTCATTAAATTTTTGTTCTAGTATGCATAAAAACGCGTATAATTTGCACAAAAAGTGTATATCTTCAAAATATTCAAAAATATTCCCTTTCTATGTTCAAATTGTATACAATCTATATGTTTTTGCAAAAAAAGTGCAGACTTTTTCTAGCTGGATAGGTGCTATAATTTTCGATTATTTATTTAAAAAACTGTACTTAATTTGGAAAGCTACATAGTTATTGTGCAATAAAGTTAATTTGATAATGTGAAGAGTGTTAATAATTATATACTATACATTATTTTAACTGCAAGTGTTATACTACAGTGCATTTGAATTTGAATTATAAATCCATCAGTCATTACAAATAAATAGAATTACTGTTCATTAAAACGTAAGTACATAATTATTGATAATTAATAAATTTACGTACATAATTAATAATTACATGGAACAAAATCCAACAAATGCGTATCTCTGATGTTTGCCGTATGCATGTACCAGCTGTGTCACGTTACGGCCTGTGAGAGTGCTCTTTCTCTCTTTTTAAATTTCAAATTTGCACATAAATCGAGCACAAAATTCGAAATGTAATTAAATTTAAAAATTAAAACTTTCCAATGATAATCCAGTGAAAATTGCATTAAAATGTGTACAAATGTACAAAAATATGCGAAATTGTGAGAATATCATAAATGAATGTGCGATACCTTTATAGCCTTTAAAAAAAAATTCTAAAATTTTTATATAAAGAATTTCAAATGTATAAAAATGTAAATAAATATTCATAATTTTTTTTTTGTTGATAAAAATACAATAATGTGTGAAAACCTGTTTTAACGGCGTAAATATAAATTTAAGAAAGCCTGACAAGAAGTTTTCACTTCTGTCGTGCAATCCTACGACTGACTGTTTTTTTTTTGTTTTTTTTTTAAGGACACAGCAATTTTGTGGATTATGATACCTATTCCAAACAGCATTTAATATGGTGAAGTTTAGTAGGAATATGCTTCGCAAAGATTGTAAAATAGTTTTACTAGGCAATTTTAAGATAGATTTCGATTCCAAAGATGGGACATATAAAATGGAACAAATAAGATGGATGGACAAATGTAACAAATAAAATGGAACAAATGCAAAAATACGTCCCACTCATGAATAATGATACACTTTCCAACTTAATAAGGAAGAAAAATAGGGACGACGCATACATTATGATACGCTTTTAATATATTGCACTTTAGTGCGTATTTAAAATTTGAAAGTTTTTCAGATTTTCTTTCTTTATTCTTTTTTTTTTTTTTTTTTTTGGTTATGTAATGGATATCCATATTACTTAAATTTAGCTGTTTTACATTATATATATATATATATATATATATATAATTTTGAAATCAAAGTTATATATGTACTTCCTTTTCATTCCAAACACGTGGTGGTGAAGATTCCCCTTCTGTGCCCAACATTTCCTCCCTAATATTCCTACAGCCTTGGAATACCCTGTATTTATAATAAGGTTTCTTATGGAGTTTAATCCCATCATACAAGAATGTATACGGTTAAACTCTATAACAAATTTTTCATTTTGCATATGGCAATGCCTCAACTCAACAATAGGGTGAGGCAAAATTTATCCTTTATTCTGCAGTTCATGAAGGACATACTGACAAACTAATGCAATGATAATAGATTATTTCAGTTTAAGCCCTGAAATTGGTAATTTCAATCGCTGATTTCGTTAAATGATAAGTGAACATTTATTTACCATTATAAAAGGGGATTTGTGATAAAATGTAATAAGGGATTTGTCTATTTTCTCTAGTTTTTGTTGTGTGATCTTTCGGTTTCGTGGTCCAAGCCGGACAGCAAAAAACAACAGCAGGAGAAAAAACCGCTTACAGTTTCTGTCCGATTGAAGATATTAGGGAATGACATAAGAAGCAATGTCCGCATATAGTAGGTCTATCATTTTTCTTTCCTTTTTCCACACTACGCGTGTATTGTGCACACCATGGAGTCACGTTATAAACAAGACTCACGGCGTAAGAAGAATTCGAACAAATGAATAAGTGAGTACAAACATTTATATTGGAATTAATCCCGAAGCTAAGTTGGAGACAAAATCAAACTTCTTCCGTGTTAACAAATACGATTTGTTTGTCACTAAGGCATTTTCTGAAAACCCCTTCATTGTTCACATATCACGTATAGACAGCAGTCATTTCTTTTGTACTCTAAAAAAGACATAAATCATAATGCTATTTTTACACTTTTCACGAAGTTAAGAGGATAAATAACTTTGAAAACAGAGTCTTTTGTGAGAAGTTATAAATCCCAAAACACTGCCTCTAGGCAGCCCGACAAACCATTCTAGACGACTTGTCATGATCGTCACCTGAGCATTTCTGAATACCCATGAGATGCAGCCAATGGGAATCGAATCTGGGATTCATTTCTTCCCAGATCTGTGAGAAAGCTAAGTCGTTAACTCTACCCCGCCTTGAAGAGGAACATTAAGGGGTTCTTGCGATTGGCTAAACGAGTTAAGAACCGGTTCGGAATGTCCTTAGAGCAGTCGCTAACAAACGACTGAGAAAGGAAAGTTGAAAGCTAACTACCGACTGGCAGCTAACAACTCGGAGAGAATTGATTCTGTCGCTGGCATGCAACGCAAACTACAGAGCCAAGTGGCATGCTAGATAGTATCTTCCGCTTGATTTAAACTTCAGTGGATCCAAAGACCCCCACCGCCTGAACTTGCTGGAATTTAAAAAGTATATGTTGTGTCTTTATATGACCATCAAAGAAAAGCTCCCTTCCATTTAAAAAATCTTGTACTAGGGCAAAACTTCTTTAAGCTAATGAAAACATTTTCATTTTCTGTATCAATGTATGAAAAACCGGTTCTAATTTAATAAATAAAATAAAAAAAATTCTGTAATATAACGAGGAATGTAATTTGCTCGCCATTTTCTGTTTTTTTTTTTTTTTTTTTTTTTTTTTTTTTTTTTTGCTCTGCGAAGCAAAAGAAAAGAGGAAAAAAATATATGTTTTAACAATAAATTCTCTCAATGTTTCCCATTCTCTTCTCGTAACGGGTCACGTGAGCAGCGTTCATATTAGAATTCCACCGGGCGAGCGCATCATAACAGAGTAGAATATCGTTAGATCACTGCAAACCCCCTGCAGTTTGTCGGAGTCGATTTTCGGAACGATAAAATTACCCAATCCCCGCAGCGGTGCATTTCTGGAAGTGACCACCCCTTGACTTTTGCGTGCATTTTCGCTGTGGGAATTTCTCCATCTGGACTTTTAAAAAAAAATAAAGGAAACGAAGTCTGAGATGGTCATTGGTCAGCAAGAGTCCAAATCCCTTTTTGGATTGGTCGAAACGCCCGCTGTGTTTGCCAATAATACGTGGTCTATGTGTCGGTCACGCGCGGAGAAAACTCAAATGTAATTGTTCCCTTTGCGTAGGGAATAACGTCTCGCTGACAATTACAAATGGGAAAATGCGATAGTTTTACGAAGAGGGGTCGTGCCCCAATGAAATGATTGAACGCAGTTTTAATGTTCATTCTTCCGTGTTCGTAACTTGCCACATTAATTTCCCAATACCGAAGAGGGTTAACCCTTTAACGCATAGTGTTCCCGCTCTGGGAACACCAAACTCTGACGTTTTGACTGCTGCCAGTCACGAAGAATAGTTTTGAATTCTATAAAAATAGTTGAGGGTGACACACATCCACGAGAATCCTTTACTTTTTAGCACGTCATTTCCCGTAAAAAAATTGTCACGATTATTTTTAACAGCACTGACATCTGCTGAAAAATGGAAGAATGCGAGAACAGCTGGATAGATTGCCGAATGCTGAAAAAAGGGCGCACAGCCAGCTGTCGTCAAAAAAGGGTCTCTAGATCTGTGGCACGCGATGAACGTTTCGATCGTCCGCCACCTTGCTGGTAGTTAAGTCGAGCAATGGCAACGGCTGCCCTTTTTTCAGCATTGGGAAAGGGTTGCGCCCCAAAGGGTTAAGGGTGTTATAATGCAGTTTTGATGTAAAATAGGTGATGTAAAAATTAGTGGGAGTGTTCAGAATTAGTTGGTAACATTAAAGGACTTCTCCACTTTCCCCGGGGAAAAATGCTTATCAGTATGCCTTTCCATGTATAAAACTGTCTTTACAAATTCCAGATTTTAGAACGAATCATTGAATATTTTTCAACTATTATTTTTTTTAAACTTATTCTGAACCCATTCATCTAATGTTGTTACGGTACAAAATTTCTGTAATGCAATCAGAAGAACATTAATTCCATCACAGTACAAAGTTTCTCTCGTGCAGTTGGAAGAACATTAATTCTATTATAGTTATTATTCTGTTAATTCTAATAGAGAAATTTTGTATCGTAATAGCATTAGGTGAATGTTTCCAGGATAAGGGGGAGGGGAGGAGAGTTTGTTTGAAAAATGTTCAATAGTTCGTTCTAAAACCTTGAATTTGAAGAGCCAGTTTTTTTCGTGGAAGAGCATTGCGGTGATCGCTTCCTTGGAGAGAGTGTAGAAAGCCCACATGTCTACATCCGGAGAAAGGCAATTATAAAGCTATAATTTCAAAATCATCTTATAATGTTCCTTTAATTACAACATATTCGCGTTCTAATTGCGCTCCTTTTCTTTGAGTCCCATTCTCTTTCTTTTATTTCATTTTTTTTATCCTCAATGTTTCTAATTTCATGTTGATTTTTTTTTATCTTTAAATTTAATTTTTCTTTCCAGCTTCATTTTTGCAAAATTTTTGGAAGAATTTTTTTTTCTAAATGGAAGAAATTATTATGAGTGTGCAGAACCGGAAAAGCCAAAGTCCAAATATGTTAAAAAAAAAAAAAAAAAGTTGGCAAAGAAAGTGGTGATTTCAACGCAAACAATATTTAAAATCTTTGGATGCAGGATAAAAATGCAGGATTGATTTAAAAAAAGAATAAATGCAGGATTGGTTTAAAAGAATAGTTTGTGTAAACTATTATTTAATGTATGTATCTAGAAAAAGTAAAAATATTTATCCAATTTCCCTGTATACGTTTTAATAAACCAAGAAATTTTACTAGAAAAAAGTTAGTATTATATACTACTGTGATTGTCGTGTGGATACTTGCATTTACATTTGCGAGAACTTAGTAATTAAAAAAATATTTTTTTCATAAAAGATTCAGAAATAATGCTTATCAGACAGTAAGTAGCTATATTTTACCCTCATCTATGCATATTCTGTATCTATTTTGTACAATAACTACTTTATAGAAACAATTTTTGCAGAGAAATTAAAGCATGCTCGCTACATTTCTGAAGTCTAAATTATATCGATTAAACTAAGTAAATGTAAGTTTCAGTATTTTTTTTAATACGTAAAGATGTTTTGCTCGATTTTTATTTATTGTTTCTTTTTTTTGTGGCACTTTAAATCGTAACACTAAAACAAATTATCCCGAAATTATTCTGTACAATTGATCAAAAACTTACCTCGTGCCATACGCATACGGTCCCTGAAGAAAAACTTCTCTAAAAGCTGCGGCACAAAATTTCCCCATGAAAAACTAACCTGTATCCTCTCTTCTTGGAGACAGGAGTCACGCTTCGTAAAATGGCGCAATAGTAACAGCCACCCTAAATAATAAATGAGGGTGTGGGGGGGTCAATTTTTTCCCTCCTCCTCCCCCCACTCCTCCTTCCATGTCGTGAGTAACTCCACATGGTCATTGTGTGACAGGTCCATGTGACCAAACAAATGGTGACAACTCATTAAACAAGAGATCTGCGGGGGGTTCATGGGATCATTACTATTAGGGGTTAGCATCGCAGCGGTCGGCCAGATTTTTACGTCTGCTTTCGGTTATAGCGACACACAGCAGGATTCTATTGGAGGAACAATTATTAGACTCCTCACAAATTTAGCAATTTGATGAAGTGTTTCCAGATTGTGATTACATAATAGGATTATCGGATTCTTATGAAAAATTAATAATTACATTGAAAATGCCTTTGTATTAAACACAAATTTCATAAAAATTTCTCTCAAATTAAGCCAATTTCTTCATGATTTTTTAATAGTATGTTTGTGAAAATTTCTTGAAGATTTAAATCAGAAGTATTTATATAATGAGAATTTACAAAGTATGAACATTTTTTTCCATTTAACAAAGAGTAGATATTAAAAATAACATGCAACATCTTTAGGTCTTTTCGAGAATTTACTCAAAACTTTCGAGTTACAGTTATGCTTATAGGACTTCTCGCTTTGAAGATTAAATACGACTTTTAAGCTTAAGGGTAAGCTCTATTAACGTATTCTCTCTCGTGGCATAAAAACTGATACCCACTTTACAAGCTCAGCAGTTTTCCACATTGAACTATGATGGAGTCCCCAACCGACAAGTCGGATGCGACGAATAATTTCTGCAGTCACATCATTCCTCCAGAAGCCCATGCACGCTATCTACCTTTCATCGAAGCAGGATTTTGGCCTGGCGCTCCCTCACTTTCGCCTTTCCTCATGGCCCCGGTCAACCGCGAAGGACCTCACTTTTGGCCAGTCCCCTGGCTGCCCCAGCTCTGGCCTTCTCCGTCACAGAACAACACCAAGAACAGTTCTTCGAGGTCCATGCTATCTACATCTACAACAACGAGTCCTAGTCCTGATGCATCCAGCATTGCCAATGGACCCGTTGCCGGGACAGACAGTTCGAGTCCTTCTTTCAGGTCATCGGTGAACAATTCTTCGTTGAACAACAGCCCTTTGAGTGTTGCAAGTCAACGAGCCAGAACAGGAGCTATTGTTGATCCCATTTTAGCCTTAACAACCATGGAAGGTAAGAAATCATATTCAAATAATGACCGTGTATGATCTCGAATGCCAATTTGTGCAAATATAGCCTTGGATGTTCAATTTGTTTGTTTTATTTCATGGCAAGCCTACATGAGGGGCATCTGGTTACGGGGGGGAGGGCGGACGCCTTGTCGAAGGACTTTTTAAGGGGTTCTAACACGTATTCACGTTATATCTTGGGAAAATCGACCACAACTCCAGACTTTTAGATCGAAAGCCGGGCGGTGAAGTGTGAAGGTCCCTAACGCGGGACCTTCACACTTCAGCCATGCCTAATCCACTTGGCAATGGTGGAGGAGCCCCCTTGCAAATTCAGAATGCCCTTAGTACAAATACAGCCGTATTTGTAAGTGTATTGATTTTCTAAGAGCTCGTTGCGATATCTAATGAAAGCTGAAAAAATTAATCTTAGATAATTAAAAAAATTGTGAAGGGAATTATAAAAAAAGGCATATTCGGTAAGCCTTTAAACCTAATTAAAAGTAATATTAATGACGCGTTTTTCCGGTTTATTCCACAACTGTAAATAATATTATACCGATAACATAATTACTGAAAAAATCATAAACATTTCTCAATTTAAAGTTCATCAAAACTCTTTCATAAAACTTACCAGAACTTAATTAATTACTTAATTTAACTTAACAGAACTGAAGTTTAATTCATTGTAGATTTTGAATGTTTGCAGTTTGTCGAAAAAATATCGCTACCACCATGGCATAAACACGATGTGCATTTTCCTTAGTATTTGTATTTGTATTGAGGAAAAAGTAACTCGACGATTATCTGCCTAAGGAATGGTGACTTAGGTGGAGGACTTTCATTTTCCTAGAGAACAACAACTTTTTAAAATTTTGTAGCTTCAGTAAATTATATGTAGATACGCGAAACGAAATTTTCAATTTTAGCATAAACTATTCAGAACTAAGATTTGGGGTTTTTGTATGGTATACAGTATTGCTTAGAGACTTCTAAAATGCATTTAATTAAAAATCACAAATTTGCAGGTACATATTTTTGGCGTGGTAGTAGTGATATTTCATCAAATAGTTAAAGTATTTTAGTTCACTGAAGGCTTCACAAAGTGAAACCAAAAACAAAACTTTATCAGTTATACTTTAGTAAGTAAATTTGTTATTTTTTTAACTTTTTTATTTAAAAAAAAACAGTCATGAAAACATAAATATTTTGTTCTTTTAAGTATAGTACAAAAACTACAAAATTCACTGATATAAAAATTAAAATAGTTTACATAATTTTTTTTAAGAAATTATGTTTGAACATGTGGAGAATTATTCATAATAAAAAATTATTAATAACGTAATTATCATTAATTAATATAATAAAAAAATGTATTTTCTTACCCAATGTTTAGGAAATTTGTTTTATTTATGTACATATAGGAATTTCTTAGTTTTATTAAAAAACAGTATCTAAATACAAAAACATTGCAGTGTAAAAAGTGTCATTTTAAAAATGTTGAAATAAGTATTTTTCATTTTTCAGATTTGTACGTAGTGATAAGATTAAAGTCTCCAATAATTTTACAGTCAGTTAAATTTTAAAGTGAAATGAGATATGAATATCAGTGATAATAAGTACAAATTCATAATTTTTATATAATTACATAAATTTTTGTTATGCTAATGGAAAGCATTTAGAATGGCATTCCCGACACGTGTTATTATTATTGGCTCGTAACTATCATAAAAATTTGAAGTTTTTGCTTTCAATCTGGCTGTGAACGTTCACATGTAAATCTAATTACAGTCGAACCTCGAATTAACGAATTGATTGGGACCCACAATTCCGTTCGTTAAATCGAATATCAATTTTTGTAAAGTGTATGGTATAAAAATATCAATGCAAAATACCCTTAGATATTGATATGAAAAAAAGAATGATTATTGTTTACTGCGAGCTTAAAAATTGTAAGTTATACGTTTGGAGATCAACTTTAAAATTATCTAAATTCTTTAATGTTACTTGTTCTTAAAACTTAATATATACATACTTATTGGCACTTTAGAAAGAAATCCTTGATAGTGCTTTGTTTTTGTGGCTGTGTTTTGATTTTTCAAAGCTTTTTGTCGATATTCATTTTGTGTGCGAAAAATTCAAAGTTTTAGTTTTATGTGCGAATTTTATTTCAGCGATTGTTGTTCGTTAAATCAAAGCTAAAAATTCTTTAAATCAGAGTTTTTTACACCCTTTTTGTCGGGACGGAGAATTCGTTAAATCAAAGTACGTTAAATCGAGGTTCGACTGTATGTACAAATTTAAAAATTGAAGTATAATACTACAAGAATTATTTTTCTTCATACATATGCACGTTATAGTAAAACAATTACTGTAATACGCTACCCCTATCTACGCGAACTCGGAGATACGCGATTTTCAAATCTCCGCTTTCATGAAGACCTCAGTATCAAAATAATCTTCGGTTTACGATTTTAGTAGTATAATTTGTTATGTCATATGTATTAAGATTTCCCAAAATATTTTTTTCTAAATTATTATTTTTTTCAGTCTCCGGATTGAATTAAAAATAATTTGTATGTATATATTTACATGCGAAATTATACTCGGTTATCACCCGGTCCCACTTATCACATAAGTTCGGGATATTACCGTCTTTACTCTCGCAATAGTCGCACTTCGTTTGGCAATTTTTCATGGTGAAAGTCTACGTGCGACTATTAGGCGGGGAAAATTTACTACATAATGGTTTAATCCTAAAGCTATTTTTTTCTGCTTCAAAATGTGGGTGCGACTATTATGCGAGGGCGACTATTACGTGAGTAAACACGTATGTAATACTATACTGTATATAATGAATATATTAACAAATGAATAAACTAATGAACTTTAAGTAAGCTAGCTGGAATTCTAAAGTATCTTTAAACATCACTCCGCCCAAACAATTCTTTCTATTTATGTTGTACAAAATTACCTAACTATTTTCTCTATAGTAATTAACATCAATTTCATTTTTATAAGCAAAATAATGTAGAATAAAATAAATTAATTTAAATTCTGTTTGATTTAGTTACCTATGCAACTATTTATTTATTTTTTTGTTGCATTTTTTTAGACTCTTGAAAGAACTGAATTCTGAAATTCTCATGACAAAAATTTTTATGCTTTGGCTTTAATGTTCAAAAAGTTTGTGTAGTTAAAACTTTGATAACACCATCAATTGCTATGTGCAACTGTTCTAAGATCAGATCTTTTGTAACAATTTCTTTTAATAATGAATCGAGGTAAGCATGTTTGTATTACAACTTTTTTAGCAAAATTCAATTATATTTTTCATTTTTTTTGTTTTTTGTTTTTATTGTTTTTCTGTGGGGTGGTTAAAAAAAATAGGAGTATTAAGCTTTCTCTACAAAAATTCTCTCCAAAAGTTCCTTTTTCATTTTAAAAATATAGGAAATAAAGAATCACTAGAATTGCCCTTCTAAAAAAAACCACTTTACGGATTCTTTTTTTTTTTTTCAATCATATAGCTTTTACCAACATAAAAATTAATTGCTTCATAAATTTAAAAGAATCAGAATGTCGTTTCACAAGTTGAACAGTTCATTCCTATAAAAACAGTAAACTTTTGAGAGTTATGAACCATTAGAAAAAAATCTTTAACGTATAATATTTTGCTAAATGGGATCCGTTTCAAAAAATTTCGCAATTAAATTCCAAATTTGTGATTCCTAATAGAAATAATAATCGCTACACAGTTTTATCCTTCGTAAAAATGCATGATAAATGGTTTTTTTTTCTTGTTTTCTTCTTTTTTACATTATTAATTTACTTGAGACTACTATGCATTATTACTTTACTAAAACTACTTGAGAATCATGTGACATGAGATATATTTTTCCTTTTTTAAGAATATTTTTTATGAAATAAATTTTGTGAGCTTAAAATGGTGTATATGTTACTCATTGAACGAAAATCTCATTATATTTGAATAGAAATGTTTTACCAGAAAAGCTGCGCTATTTTGTCCATAATAAGATTTAAATAACTTAATTGATACCAATAAAGTTATACGACCGAGTGTTTAGTTTGTTTGTTTTTGGTTAAAGTGAGGACTAGGGAAAGGGGGGGGGATTGTTTTAAGGAGTTATAACTCGTATTCGTGCAAGATCTGAAAAAAACCGCCTAAACCTCCACACCGTTAAATCGAGAGCCGCGTGAGGGGCCGAAACCCTTTACTTGCACACTTCAACCATCTTCGAAATGAACTTGAATATGAACTTTCATATTCCTTTCCACATACTAAGAAAGATAAAATCAAAATTATTTCCTCCAATAATACACAATCAGCATCGCTTCAAAAAGAATAAATTTATTTTTAAACCGTATTCTTAATTAGTGCTGTAAAATCCTTCGCAAAATCCCATTATAATCCAATAGTCTATCCAAGAGATTGACAGAATCGGTCACTTAAAAAAAATAAGTATAAGTTATTTTTATCCGTTTCTTGAATTGACATTCTAGTACTATTCCTCTTCATCCAGGCTTTAGCTTTGTTTGTTTTATTAATGAAGTGTTTTACTGTATTTCTGGAACCATGTTTTCCTGCTACGTGAAACTTAAGACAGGGAAAGTAGTTTTACAGGTGAAGTAAGTTAGAGCTCCATTCAGTCTTTCAAGACCAGTAAAGCACCATTTATGATTTATGTGTGTGAAGAGAGTACATACAACGGAATATAATGGCATAAAAATGTATAATCGAACAAAGTTTAAAGTATATTTTCTGAAAATCGAAACTGCGATATCACTCGTATGTTTTTTTCTTTTTTCCTTGGCTTAGGTTAGTTCTAAATAACTTAACGTGATTTTCAACATATTAGGAAAAAAATTAAACATTAAAGGTATCTAAAATTATCTTTATCTACTAATTTTTCAGCTTAAAACTCTCTTTTTCGTATACTGTTTTAGTGAATTTTTACACTACATTTTCAGGAAATAGGAACTTGGGGAAATCACTCGCACGTAGTTTTTTTCTTGAAATGCGTTATTTATTTAAAAAAAAAAAAACTTTCATTATTTAAACCAGAGACTCAATAATACACACACACATACATATATACACCGTGCTAACTCGAGTAATAGTTGCCCTCGCATAACAGTCACACACCCGCTTTGAAGCAGAAAAAATTGCCAAAATATTTTCTCTCTATTCTAAAAAAAAGTAAAGGCCGCTGTCGCTGGCGCTGTCAAAAGCTTGTTCGCCTATCTTCTCCTAAACTGTGGGGATTTGAGTTTCGAATAAGGTGCCCAAAGTTTCGAAAAATTCCGAGGAACCTGCTATGCTGGCTTAAATTTCGAAAATCGAATTATTTTAGAAGATATTAATAAAAAACTGAAAAAATAAACATAATGGTTGCCAGATTTGGCATTCAATCATTTATTCCTTTGCAACAAAGTGTTTCCAAGTATCTAGAATCGTGTGAAATTTACAAACATGAGTTAGAATTACGCCCATTTTACGCCAAAATAAAAACTATATGAAATAAGTTACTCAAAATGTGTTACACAAAGTTGACAATTTTCAAATAGTAAGTTCGCTTAGACAACAGGAGTTTAGAATTAGCGATTATTCGTTTTTCGAAAACAGAATAACTAGTATCTTGAAAATGAAAAATAATTAAAATGCAGATTATTTTAAAGCCGGTTCTCGTCCAGCTGGATTATTTGCTACCAGTAGAAATATTTCGCGGTGTTAACTATGCCATTATAGCAGTTATAGTACACTTTGGATATTTGCTAGCGCCACGAGATGGTATAATTCTTTGTGCTAAGTACGCCAATCTGCAAACGATTATGTCAATGAAAATATGGATAACGGTTTTCCGGTAACCTTAAATGAACAGTAATTATAGGTGATGAGCATGTGTAAATTGCCAAATAATGAAAAGTCGTCATGGGTGGGGAGCCATCCTATCTGTTCCGTAGCTTTCATTAACTTTACGTGTACTCAAGTCGCCAAATAATGAAAAATCGCCATGGGGGGCTAATTCGCAAGGTGTCCAATAGGTTTTACATTATTAAAAATACAGCTGAAACAGATGTTCTGATTTTATTTCGCTTTAGCTCCTAATTAATATAACTTTTGAATGGCAACATTAAATATCATTGTGTTTCTGAGGAGTGCAAATATTTTTTCCAGCGATTATAAGCGGAGTCCGCACTCCAGGTGGAGTATAGCTCAGGACCCGTACAACACGGATTCCCATAACAAAATATCTTCCGTGTTATGAGGGGGAGGGGGTCTACTGTAGTGTGAAGTTTAAATTTTTATGTACCAATGAACATGCAAGAACCAAGCAATGTGTAGCTCAGTAACATTCTATCTGATCCAATCTTCGAGTTTTGTCTGTTGAAATTATATCTTTTTTACGAATAAGCCTTATTAGGGGCCGAATTCCTCGTACGAAAAGCGAGCGTAGCGAGTCTGGAGGCCTTGGCCCCTAGTCCCGCAAAAATGTCGCAGTTGCGTATCTGACATTCATTTATGTCTATAAAAATATTACTGTAAAAAGAAAAATGCCTCTTTTTTGTGTGCAGCCGACGAAAGCATAACTTAATATAATCAGATACTCTGGAAACACTTAGTAAGTTAGCAATTTTATAAAACCAGCAAAGTTTTACCTTTAGAGTACAATGTTATGTACAAGATTTCCCCGCATAATAGTAGCAGCACCTAGACTTTAACCATACAAAATTATCAAAAAAAAGTGCGACTGTGACGCGAGTAAACACGGTATATATTTAACTGAAAAAATTTCATAGTTTTGACCCACTCGTTTTTCTTTCTTTATTTTTTTGAGGCTACTAGAGTACTCTAGCATGTTGTGTTGAAGTTACTTGTAACTATACAGCACAGCGTGTGGATAAAAATAGTGCAAATTTTTCTGTGCAAGACACATCTACTAACTCTTTCGTTTAATTTTAATTATTAATCTTATCCTAAGCGATGACAAATTACTATAATGCAATAGAAAAACTTCGTTAGGCACGTACAGTAAGCACGCCACTTTCATTTTTCAACCATTATATGCTTCCTGTATTAAATATCGCTAAGATTCTATATGGTACCACTCTTTTAATCACTACAATTTGAATTCATATACATCACATCTAATTTTAAAATATATTCTTTAAAAACTTATGTATTTATTTAACTATTTAGATAGTTGTTTATTTATTCTGCCTCGAACGTATAATATTTTTATTTAATACTCATTTTCTCCATAAAATACAAGATATCGCTTGTTAATAATGAACTGAAAATTAAAGACGGAAACATATATTAAACTAATTTGTGCTAAATAAGTGTTTTACTAAGGTAGGTAATTTCCCCAAACAGTTATTTGAATAAGAAAAAGATTTAAGTACATTAGTTATGTATATTTCAAATTATAGTATAATGCGATTTGAAAAGATTTAAGTATATTGGAAATGATAGTATAATGCGCTTTTGCATTGTATAAAAAATGAAGAAGCATTAGTTCTCGAAGAAACTGAATTCTATTATTGTGTTTTCATTCTTCCTGATTTTTGAAAAGCAACGATAAAAAAATGTAAGTTCTTTCCTATTTATTTTAATAAAAACTCACCATTTAAGCGGAGAACAGTTTCCATTAAACGACGTTTTTCATCAAACTGATATCTATTCTCTGATTAAAAAGAATTTTTCCATTTCAGTTAATTCTCTTTACTTGTTTCCTTGATAGTAAAGCTTTGAACCTGAATTATTACACATTTTACTCTTACTTTTATAACACATAATTTAGGATATCTACAGATACTGTGGAAAATTTAAAGAAAAATGTGAATATGAAAGAGAGTAAAAAATAAATTATAGTTTAAAAGTACCAAAGAAACCCATTTTTCAAGTGAACCAAATTTGTAAATTTATCGCCGTCAGACTTGGCGAAATTTTGGGTTTAACTTTAAAAAAAAAGTTCATCACCAATTCAGAAATTTAAATGAATAATAAACCTTTACAAGCGTCTGAATATTTATTGCATTGAACTTGAAATATATCAACATTTTGAGGGCTACGCCCGAGCGGCACTCGGGGTCAGCATTTAAATCTCTTATTTATACACTGTAAAGAAAAAAAATGCATGAAAATACGGAAAATGTACTCGCAAATAGGATGCCAGCACTATTTCCATTAGCATTTGTTGAAATTTTATTCCTTTAAATTCCAGAAGAAATTCCGTTCTAGAGAGAAGTTTACTCTTGATTTACGGAAATTGTCCCGTATTCAAATGTAAATGGAGAATTTCCATAAAATTGCACGATAACTTTACAGTAAATGTACGGTTATTTTTTTATATTGATAAGTACCGACTATATACGGTTGTAGTCTTTTCACATATTATGTACGAACCTTTTAATTTAAAAGTATATATATAAATGACAGAAGAAACAGAATCAATCAGATGAAACTACAGGGTGATCAGTTAAAAGAGTACCCGTTGGTTTTTCTTATTGCTCATAAATCTTACAGATGTGGCAACTATTCTGAAACTCAATTGCTTGAACCTTGTTTAAGTGTGGTAGACTATTTCCAATACTGCTCGACTGTTGCAACTTTACTTGCGAGGTAAAATAGAAATGGAGACGCACAATGTTACTCAATCCTGTGATAATTTCAATTTTTGGAAAATATAATTTAATTCAAACTTTTTACACTATCACTCCTTACAACAAATGTTGAAAATGTTCTCTCGCAGATAAGGTTTTCTAGAGAATTGCTGAAAGATCGATGAATTAAAACAAATCGTAACTGATGAAATCTCGCCAATAGTACCAACAATGTTGTTTCAAAAACTTGAGGTGGTGAGTATTTTCAACATTTGCTATAAGTAATGATAATGTAAAAATGTGAATTAAATTACACTTTTCAAAAACAAAATTATCACAGGAAAAGTAACATTGTGCGTCTATACTTTTGTTTTACCTCTTAAATAAAGTTGTAACAGTCCAACCAGTGTTGGAAATTGTCTTTCCAGCACTGGAACATGGTTCACTTAACATGGACACTTAACCATGGTTCAAACAATAACTATACTCCAGTGTTTGAATAGTTGCTATGCCCGTCAGATTTAAGGGTAATAGAAAAAAACCCAACGAGTACTCTTTTAAAATGATCACCCTGTATCTAGAATTAGAGTCCTTTTTGAGCATTCGGTAACGATATTTGTTGTAACTTAGCAAATTTTATTAAATAATTTTTATTTACCAATACAACCTATTTTCGGTAAATTGCACAACACTTGGGAAAGATTTTATCAGGTAAGTCTGTAGAATTATATGTTGAAAATGACGTCATCTTACGTAAAACTTCCTTTTAACTTTAAAAAATGCTTTTTTTCAACAATTTTTCATTAAATATTAATAATCAGTACATTTAAACAGGTCCTTAATTATGAATAAGAACATTTTGAAGTAATAAATTATTAAAATAGTATATATCTTCCTAATAATTCATAAAAGATCATGAAAGTACCAAAATCTTCCAGGCTTCAAAGTGTTAATGTCTCTAAACTGCCATAATTCATAATATATTGCAATTCTTTTGGGTTCTCATGTGAAAAGTTATAATTGTTGTATAGTTATAATTATAGGCTATTTTCAATGACGGGACATATTTTGGAATCCAACATCTATCATTTATTTATTTTTAATAGATGAATATCTGTAAAACAAGCTTCAAACAATGACTACTCATAGAGCGTAATATATTGGAATTCTTTTATATGCCTCTGTAAAAGAACTAGAAATGCTATGTACACCCTTTTCAATCTTGTATGATTATTGATTCTGGACGTTCCTAAAGAAATTTTAAGTTAATTAGATGTCTGAAAGTGGGAGGATATTGAATCACACGATTCCATCATATCCATACATGCATACCCGTGAAAGTAATAAAAGTGCTTTAAAAATAAACTGTACTTTAAAAAACTAAGAAAACACGCTTTCATAGAAATATGAGCTAAACATGAAAAAATAATCTTTAAATATAAAGAATCTTTAAGCATAAAGGTGATATCGCACTACTTGATGACTTCATTTTTTGAAAACTTTATGAATTTACTTTTTGAAAATTAACTCAATATTAGAAAAAGAGCTTGCGATGCTTTGTACAAGGGGTCTTATTTATTTATTTATTTTTATTGCAAACTATTAGCAAAAACTGTCATTAGCAAATGTGAAAAGCATCCCACGCTTTTTGTAACATTCAGTTAATTTTTTGCCAGTCATTTTATCCTTATTTTAAGCTTAATTAAATCTTAAATCAATCACTCTTTACATGCATCATATATTGTTTTTCAACTCTAAAGTTTTGAAAAGAGTATATTTGACTTCCTATTAAATGTAGCTGATTTTATTCAAATTTATTTTTCGTGTTATTTAAATTCTCTATACCTAGTAGCGTAAACAGAATTTTGTAAGAGAGATGTCATTCTATTTCATTTAAAATCCTTAGAAACATAGTTTAACCTGTTCGCTGAAAAAGGTACAACACTAAAGTTTTGGCTCTATGACCATATTTCCACAAGCGATGTTTCCCAGCTAAGATATTATAATGCCCCCTAAAGAAAAGATTGTATCCTTATGCATATTCAAATATTTATGCTTGAAAGAAACGCTGGGAGCAGAAAGAGAAATATTTACCATTGTGCCTTTGCAAAGATGAGAGTGGAGAGATTAATCCAGAGAGGGTAGGTTAAGCATGTTAACATTCCCGACTCTATTTTCATATGCAGGTTAATGTAGAATGCAAAAAACTTTCTATTATTTCAAGGCCTTGAGTTTTGAAGTCAGCAGACACCACTGTCCACAATCATCCAAAAAAATTAATTTATCTTTCAATATTATTCTTAATTATTGCTACAAAAATATTCGCAAAACTTGATTATAATGTGGTAAACTATCCAAGAGACTGACAAATTAGGCCACTTTACAAAAATAAGCATTATGCAGGGCACTTTGATTCCTTTCTTAAATCAAGACTCAAGCATTACTCCTGTTCTTGTACTCGTTCGCTTTGTCTGTTATGCAGTACTTCTAGAACTATGTTTTCCTGCAACTTGAAACTTAAGACAGGAAAAGTTGTTTTACAGGTTAACTAAGTTAAGAGCTTCATTCTGTCTTTCAAGAACAGTAAAGCACCATTTATGATTTATATGTCTGTAAAGAGAGTACGTACAAAGACATATAAATAAGACAAATGTACATTCGAATAAAAATTAAAGTATATTATCAGAAAATCAAAACTCTGGAAAATCACCACGCAAATTTTTCTCTTTCCTTTTGATTTACGTTAGTTCTACATAACTTAGCGTAATTTAAGCATACTGTGGGGACAAAAATTGAAAGCTATATAAAATTATCTTTATTTTTCTCCTTGGTAACTCAATTTTTCGTATGTCGTTTTACTGAATTTTCATTTCTATACTTTATCTTAAGGAAATCGAAACTCAGGGGTATCACTTGCATATACTGATTTTGCTTGAAATACGTTATTTACAAATAACTTTACATGATTTAAACCAGGGACTGTAAAAAATAAGTATATTACACTGAAAATATTTCATAGTTTTGATATGAAAGTTTTTTATTTACTTGGTTTTACAACACAGTGTAATTATAACATGTTGTGTTGAAGTTGCTGGTAGCTACAGCCCAACGTGTAAAAATAATGCACTTTTTTCTGTACAAGATCCATCTACCTGCTCTTCCTTTTAATTCAAATTATTATTCTTATCCTAAAAGATGACAAATTACTATATTGTTATAGGAAAAATTTGTTAGGCACGTACAGCAAGCAGACTATTTTCGTTTTTACACCATAATATTTTCGTTTTCCGTAATTCAGTGATAGGCTTTCTGTACACTCTAAAAAAATTGTGCACCCTCTAACCGCACAATCGATGTGCGATCCGTGAGCGCACATACTATTTGCACAAGGGGGGGTATTCAGGGGTATTCAGGGTATTCATTTGTATTCAGGGGCGTAGCCAGGGGGGGGATATCGGGATATATCCCCCCCCCCGAAATTTTTGGATTGGTGATAAAATTCCGTCTATTTATACACATATAAGTTCATATCCCCCCCCAAAAAAAATTTTCCAGGCGCATATCCCCCCCCCGAAAAATTTTCCTGGCTACGCGCCTGTGCACAATCATTGCACAATAGTTTGACAAACATTGACGTCATGACTAAAGTCTTGACGTCAGAGATACACTGAATTTCTGATTTTTAAAAAATAACTATGAATAGATGGATGTAGCTTAAATTAAAAATATGTTTCTTAACTATACATAAATTTAATTTAGTTAAGTACTTCTTGGGGCCATACGTTAAAAATTAAATTGATAATTTCTACTGGCAGGTATGCTGCGGAGCTGCAACATGTTCAGCGCCGCTTTTTTTACTTCCTCACCGAGCAACGAGGCAATTCAAAACGTGTGTTAACGGGTTTTGTATTTTATCTATCAAATTAAAGGTATATCGTTGATTTATCATTATTATTTTTTTGCATTAAAAAGTTAGAATTTTGTTTTGCATCATTTGAAACAAGAACATCGAATTATTTAATTTGATTTCTATTAAAAAACATTTTCGCGATCATCAGTTTACACGTGGGCTTAATATTCCCGATTAAATGTTGCCATGATGGGTGCAAAAGTACATGAACAAATTTATTTAATCTCATGAAACGTATTGAAAAATATCATTTATCAGCGATGGAAAAAGTAACTTTTGTTCCTAGTTTGTTGTCTGAAGTAGATGAAAATGTGTATGATGAGGTTCAGCCAGTGGAGGTAGCGTGCACGTACTCACAACAAAATGAGTAACATGTTGATTCAAATGAAGCTCTCAGACATGAAATTTTATCCGTTGTTTTTGAATTTAGAAGTAATGTCAGTCTTCCACATAACATTGTATCTCTTATTGTAAATGCTGGTAACTCTGTAGCACAGCTAATCACTTCTCTTTGTGTTAAAAAATTCGAACAATACCACAAAAGCACAGCTGCTAACTCTCCCGTTTTTTTCCGTCAGATTTCCCACAACAATTTTTAAAGAGTTTTATTTTGGATTAAATATTTGGCCTTATATTAACCATATACTTATTTGGCGCCAGGGGGGGCTCTCTTGGTTGGAGGCCGTCCATTGCATTGCGGGCGGTTGGCGGCTGCCACTTCCGTAAAATGCGGTTGGTTGGGGCCCACAATTTTTGGTACTAATTGAAAATTAGTGGTGGAAAATCTCCGAAAAAAACGGGAGAATTGGCAGCCCTGACAAAAGTGATGCAACAAAAGTGCGCATTGAATTGTGCATCCCGAATACACAACTGAGTACACGGTTATGAGTAGCCTTACCACACATTCATTATGTAGATTAAGTGCACAATCAATTGTGCATCCTGAATGCACAAACTGAGTGCACAATTATGTGCAGGTACTGAGAGTGCACATACAGTGTGCTTCCCCAGTACACACATGTGTACTCTGTAAGTGCACAATCTTTTTAGTGAGTATTAAATATCATCAAGGAGCTACGATACAACTCTTTTATACACTACAACTTGATTTGATATTCATCAAATCTAAAGTTAAAATATATTCTTTAAAAATAGCATATATTATTTTCATGTATGTTCAATATTTTCATTTAATACTCATTTCCTCGATAATATTGCATGCTTATAATGAACTAAAAATTTAAAAATCCACACACATATAAACGAATGTGTGCTACATAGTTTTATATATATTTGTTTTATTAGGTCTCCTATCCTTAATTAACGCATAAATATCATAAATGACCAATTTAGTAAGTGGACTTTTAAATTTTAAATTTTATTGAATTTAAAATTTATTTTAAAGTTAAATAAAGGATTTGTAAGCTGCATAATTTTCTGAAAAGTTTATATTAATAAAAAAAACTCTAAGTGTACTTTATATGATACATTAAATGATAATACTAAGTTCTTTTAATATACAGGAACTACATAAGAAATTTAAGACGCATTAATTCTAAAAGAAACAGAATTATTTTATTGCTTTTTTATAATTATTAATTTTTTTTAAATCTAAGACTTAAAAATTATCCGTTTATTATTATTTCTTTTATTACAAAAATTCTTCATTTATTCGGAAAATAATTTCTATTAAATGACTTTTTGCATCAAATAGATATCTATTCTCTGGTTGAAAATTATTTTACTACTACGGATATTTTCTTTATTCGTTTCCTTGATAATTGGATCTGAATGATTACACAATCTGAATGATTACACAATATTTTTTATCTCTACAAAATACAGATTGAAAAAATTAAAAATATATGTAAGTGTGAGAGAGAAAATTAAGGGAACACTTACATAGTTTTAAATATTCACACCTACAAAAGCAACAACCGCACAACATGTAGGTAAACATGGCTTAGCACATTGTAATGTATATTTCATTTAATTGAATTTTCAAGAAGAGTGTTGTTACAACGTATTGTGTAGCATACTGGCGTTAAACGACATAATGTGTTTACTCGCGTAATAGTCACACTTTTTTGCCAATTTATAATGCGGGGAAATCTACTACAATATATTGTACACTCTAAAGCTTAAAGCTGAAACATTACTGATATAACAATAAAACTACTAACTTACCGAATGTTTCCATATTATCAGCAGCATATTAAATAATCTTTTGACCACAAAAAGAGGCATTTTTCTTTTTACAGTCATATTTTTATCGACATAAATACGTGACTGCGACTTATATGCGGCAAAAATATTTTGACGATTTTTTCCGCTTAAAAACGGGGGTGCGACTAGTATGCGAAGGTGACTATTATGCGAGTAAACACGATAATATTACACTGAGCTGAAAATTTGCAACATGATGTTGCTCCAAGGGACCGCTCCTAACGAGCTTCAAACAACCAGCTAACTTTTTTTTTCCCAGCTGAACTGGAGAACAGAGAGACACGAACAGTCTCATTTCTTTTAAAACTTTCGGCCCCAGATGAGCTTATCATACCACAAAAAATTAACATAGTCCTTAACACCAAACTACTATATTAAAAGCCATGAAAGAAAAACCTGATAATACCATACCTCCACATTGAAAGCTCTGCATAAAACAAGACTGTTGAATTTTTTTTCACCCCATTTCATATTGCTTCGTAATGCACTTACGAAGAAAATAATAATCATCTTCTTATATAATAAAATCCGAGAGTAAACATTGTATGTAGCTATGTAGGTAGGTAGGCAAGTTTGTGGCCACCGATCTTTTTGCGTGCGTCTCTGGATCGCATTGCGCCGAGACGGTGGGTCACAGACCTACCGAATTTTGCATACGGCTTCACTAGGACAGATCCTAACACGCCTCGGAGCGATTTTTTCGAAATTCTAATTAGAAAATGTTTTATTTTATGTTTTACCCGATTTTTAGCGATTTTTCTCGCTTAATACGTAATAACGGCGGTAATTACACTCGCAAGAAAACGAAATTTACACCATCGGATAGAGGAGAAAATTTTCTTTTAAAAATTGTTTGTTCGGACTGTCTAACATAATTTGCAGATTTTTGGGAATTTTTCAAATAAAATTAAATTTGACGCTGACTTTCGTAAAATATTTTTAAAATTGCTGCATTTTGAATTCTATCCGTCATAACTTTCTTATATTTTGTCAAATGACGGAGCACACATTTCGCCCTCTTTTAAAAGAAAAACCAGAGGAAAATATAAATTAGGAGATTTTTTACGAATTTTTAAGTAAAGAATTATTTTCATTTCAGTAGCAGCAGCTTAAAATTTTCGGTATGATATCTCGCGGTTTGGTTGTCTCAGAGACAGTAACAATGATTAAAATTGCCAGTTGAAAAAAAAATAAATAAAATTACTTTAAAATAAATGAGTTATCGCATGTGAAAAAGGCGTGATTTTGATGTCATAAGTTTAAAACCTCTTTCGAAACTCAACCAGAATAACGGACTCACAAGCAAAACATACGCCACGCATGAAATAATTCTATATTTTACTTTACGTTGCCAGATAAATAATTGAATGCTGTTTTTTCACCAGTGAATTAATTATCCAGCATTATTTTCGATTGAGATTTTAAACGGGTCACGTTTTCGAATAGCAGGAAATATATTGCGGTATTAAACAGGGCCTGATTATGACCAACAGGGGGCCCCGGTCATTGATGAATTTTGGGCCCACCCATGTATGAAATTTGTTTTTTTTTTCATAAATTTTTTTGTAAAAATAGAACAGCATTTGAAATTGGGGGCCATTTCGCCCCTGGGCAAAGTCCCGATTTGCCCATGCGATAATAGGGCCCTGGTGCTAAATACACCAATCTGACAAGAACTATGCGTAAAAATTTATGGAGAGCTGATTTAGTGGCAACCATAAACTGAAATATGATTATCGTTTATGCTCAGGGGCGTAGCCAAGGGGGGGTTAGGGGGGTCATAACCCCCCCATGAGGAATATTTTGCCATACAAAATGTATATTCTTCACTACATTATCACAGACACGTATACATATATATGAGTCGTAGTAGTCGCACCCCCCCATGAAAAATTTCTGGCTACGCCCCTGTTTATGCTAATGCGTAAATTGCAAAGAATCACCAAAGAGTATAGGCCTACATTCGTGGCAAATATCTAAACCGTTTCTTTAAATTAAGCATTAACGGTTGCAAAACGAAAATATATTGTATTGGTATCAGTAAAAGATAGTATAAGTAATAATAAGTACATATGCTAATGCAATATTGATCAAAGCACAATATACCGCATTAATAAATATTTCGTGAAACTAAGCCTTCTATTCATTCTTAAACAAACGTCTTACATCACAGCTAACAAAATAGTAAGTAAGTCCACGTCGCGTTAATATATCCCGTAGTTTCAACAAAAAAGACTGTAACAGAACTTTCTTTTTTCTTGGAGATTCTGTTTTCCCCCAAGAGTTATGATCACATTTTTTAGGAAAATGTTCTCTTCTTGCCTTGCGAAGAGCGGGTACACAACTATTTAATTATAAAATAAAACGGTTATCCACATCATGTAGTATCTAAGGTATTAATGGCATAACTTAAATCTAAAAAAGAGTATGATGCAGAAATGAGACATTTTCAATATTAGGAATTTTCACTGCGAACCGTCACGCTTTTCTTTTCTAATTGCGAATGACACCGACATAGTTTTTTACGTCATAATATTAAAAATGGTCTCAGGTCAGTACTTATACTAACTTTACAAATAACTAATGAGTAACTTTACGCCAAGAGTCAAATCATTTTGCTTATTTTTAGATCCCAAATCACTGGAATCAATTCGAACTATACATGTAAGAAAAAGTTTCGTTCCCTACCGTGCGGAGAACGGGTACGCAGCTAGTAATAATAATAACTGTTGAACGGTTGTTCGAAAAGTTCTTGTGGGCAACTCTGTCTTAAGCACCTTTCTTAGAGGCAACTACATTGTTTTTTCTACATGGCGTGGTAATTCAGGTGCAAGCTCTCATCTTGGCATTTTATTCTAGAAAACGTCCCAGTGATGATGCTTTCGCTTTTTAAAAATTTAATATTGAAAATAAACAATTTTAGTCCAGGTATGCCCCCCACTGAATAGTTAGAATTATAGAGCTATCTATTAAAAAGTTAAATTTTAATGGTTTTTTAAGCAATAAACGTCTATAAAAAAATCGTAATTATAACATTCTAACAGGCATGTGTTTTCCTGAATTATAGAAAACTCTTACAAAATGGAATTTAAAATTAAATCTTTGGCAAAATAAAATATCAATTCAAAATACAGATTTTATTAAAAATCACAAAAAGAAAAGCCCCTGTTTTTGTTTTAAAAGTTTAAAATGATTATACTTATGAATATATTTAATGTTACTACACTATGCTAGAAATAAACAAAGAAGGAAAAATTAATTACACATTAATGAAACACAATTAAGGCATAGTTAAACACATTAGCATTAATCACATTTAAGCAGAAATTTATTTCTTCAGTATTCTATTTCATATATAGAATAAAATATGATATTTCTTATATCAAAATGTATTCATATTTTTCATTTTTTTATAATTAATAATTGATAACCTCATCTTTTACTTTTTTTTCAATCAAAATGTTAATTCTCGCAAAACTTACAAATGGCGGGTTGTTTTACTTTTCAAACATCTTTATTTTTATTTATTTATTTATTTTAATCACTTTGAAGTAATCAAAAATCATTTTTTAATAAAAATTTGAAAAACCTAAATTCATTCCAAAATTGCCATGCAAAAAACTCTCCCGTGTACTGGCCGCTTCCGATGATTATTAACCTGGTGATCCAACGAGAACTGGCATTTCCAGCAAAGCATTATTGTATTTATTAAGTTAATATTAGTATCACGTGGTTATGAAGTGCCACAGTGAGTTCAGCGAAAGTGCTTAAATTCAGCTTTCTGCATTTTTGATGAAAACATTACAACAATATTAAGCACAGCGTATATGAATTCGTGTTTACTGCTCGTGTGATGAAAAAAACATAGAAAGTGTGGAAATTCTTATGTTTTCTTTCAAAACATTTTTGCGGTGTGTATGTTCATAATTTAAAATTAAACTATACTTTTCTGCATATCTTTCAACAGTTCATAAAATAAACATAGCTTTGGTCTGTAATGTATATATTTATTTAATAAAGTATAGTGAATTTTTGAAAATCTGCATTTTGAATTTTTTGTATCGACTTCAAATACAGAGTAAAAATATAGAATTACAATTGCACTTTCAGTGCTTGGGTTCTGTCTTAATATATAGCATGTATATATCCAAGAAACGATTTACTATACATAAACATCTATTGAAGTTAAACGGTACCTTTGTCTTGTAATTTATAAACATAAATCAAATGATTCTTTTAAAAGGTTATGTAATTTAAGTCTCCAACACCAAAGTATGCAGAAGAGTATATTCCTCTCCCTGATTTTTCATCGAAAAAATGCATTTAATAATCGATAGTCTTAATTTATTAGTTATAACTTGATGTTCCTAATATTTTATCTGAAAGAAATATTGAATCTTCATTAAACTATTAAAGTATTGTTGACTCATTTTCAAGATAGTAATGCACTTAAATATTTCTTTTAGTCAGACTTTTTTAATTTTTTTAATTTTCTTTTTAAAGTACCAGAAGAAGTCACTTATTCGTGAATTTGAAAATTAGATTTTTTTATAAAAGCATCGAATAAGACGAAATTTAACTTTAACTAGCAAATTTTTTCAAAGAAACGAAAATGAAATACGATACTTTATATCGTATTTCATTTTTATCATTTTCATTTTTATCGTATTCATTATCGTATATTTTAGTTCAAAATTAAAAATAAATAGAATAGAGAATAATGATTTAGTTTTAGTTTTCCATATATTTCTAATCTTAGTCGGGGGTCTTTGTCCAAGACTATAACTGTTTCGTTGACTCTTAGGATGAAATAAATAAATAACAAATAGCTTTCTATATTCATATTTAGATAAAATTTATTAAACTTCTATGTGTAATAGATTTATTTTTAACCTGGTTTAACCATCTACAAATATCATCGTCATAAAAGAACATAAACAACAATAATACTATATTTTGGGTCTAAATGATCATATGGTAAAACTTATATACGGTAACGAAACTCAGCCTAAACCGCTTGCAAGTTTCAGAATGAAATATTTTCCGCACATACAAATCTTGCATAAATCGGTAATTTGTCTAATGCAGAAACGAAGCTCATTTTTTGAATAATTAAAAAAAAACTTAGAGGAATAAAACGAATATATCAAATTGAAGTCATGCGTCAGTTTTCATAAACTTATGTTAAACTTTCAGGCACCATATTTGCACTGTAAATTTAATGGTGAAGTTTTTTGTTCTGTTTTATAGAGAAATCGTCCTTTAATTTTCAAATTTGTTCATTTTGCGTTTTGAAAAATCATGTTTAACGTATTATACAAAAGGCGTTTTAAAATTAAAATAAATCTCTTACGTAGTATTGAAGCTGGTTTGATGAGAATGAACAATTTAAAAACTTACTAGCAGTTTAAAACTTATATACTACCTGTAAACAGTAATACTTTTTCTCACTCTCAAGGAATTAATACGAATAGTTTGACTCTTATGTTATGACTGCACAAGACACAGCATACATGAACACATAAACATGTATATGTACTGTATATATTCACTTCCTCGTACAAAATAAAGGAAGCTTTGTAGTCGCGAAAAAATTACGTCAGACTATTACAGAGGGTGTACACGCATTTTTATAACAACTTGAAAAAATATACATAAACAAAGATAAAATTTTATTTTCTAATACGTTCGATTTGATAGCCTTTATGTTTAACCCTTATGTATGTATGTATGTATTACATCCTGATTTCCAAGATAAAAGTGCTTTTCTTAAGGTATCAAATTTGATTCTGTTCCATTTCTTCACCATAATTTTACAGAGTGCTCTAAAAGTTCAAATGCACAGTCATCCATCGGGGGAAAATCAGAAGTCATGGGGATGCATTTAAATATTTCATTTCTCATTTTTTTCAAAAAATAGAGCGGCGCATTTGGAGGTATGTCTGGGATCTTTATTCTGATGGAACTTAACACAGTTAAGATCGATTGAATAAAGTGATAGAATATCTTCCTTGAAAATAGGTGTTAAAACATACTCCTGATAACAGTCCGAGTTAATTTTGACATTTCACATTTTTTGTTCTACTTTTCTTATTTTTAGTTTTCCATTGTCAAAGAATCCAGTAATAGCCATAAAACCTTTAGCAAAAATTTCTTTGTTTACTCTGAACCAAAACAGATTGCGTCTATTTCTCCTCTTTTCGGTAGTATGTCACTCTCTTTTTCTATTGCAGTCAAATAAATATATTTAAGCCTCATCATTTGTAACTATATATTTACATTTTCCATCTGCCAAATGATTTCCATACAACAATCTGAACATAGTCTTACACTGAAAACTTCTTTTGGCGTTAAACAACGAAATTTTTAATTATTATTATTATTATTATTATTATTAGCTATAAGTCAGATTTTATTATGTTTTTACACTTCCCACATTGATTTTTAAAGATTTTACGATACTTCTTTGGTGGTTGAGTTTCTTTTAAAGCATGATATGCTAGTTTAAGTATAACACGAGGTGTACGTACCCTTGTAGGGCATGCATTTTTTGCTTTTCCCCTTCAAATGCAAACTTTGAGGCTTCTTTCCTTTTTAGATAAGATAAGATTTGTATTGTAGGAATGATATCGCAAAATAATTATCTGACTAGCGGGTTCAACTCACCAGTATTAGCAGGTCGTAGCTAAGCTAACTCTATAACGGCGTTCTCTTTGTGTATGACATAAAAAGATGTTTGTTCATGTCATGCAAACGTAGTTCCTGTGATTTACATATTATTTTTTACTTATAAAACCTGTTAATGAAGAGAAAAGCTCTTAAAAGCCACACGCTTGTTTGAAATGGCCTGCTACGATTAATTTATCTATTTTTTTCTATAATGCAGATAAATGTATTGCAATTGGGTGACACACAATTCTTCAGGTACACGTCTGAAAAGGATTACACCTCTAGGAAATGAAATAAATGTCTTACAGTCATTTTCTTTTTTATTATTCATCTTCTTGTAGCCATCTGCACCTACTACAAGCAGATGAGTCTGAATAAGCATATAAACTGGCTTACTATGAAAACAGTCATTTTTACACATTTTATACTTAGGAAAAGATCAATTCAAAGGATGAGGAATCTTAAGGCTTGTTTTTTGTTTTCTTTTCCCATATTGTTAAAACTCCACGCTTTATTCAAAGAAACGCTTTTCTTCAAAGTGAGAATATCCAAAAAGTAGGACCGCATACCTCGGCCATTTCGCTCATATTGATGCTTTGTAATCGCAGAAAACTTTTTTCTGCTTTTCTAGAACCGTTACTTTTCCTGGAGACTTCACTTTCTACTACTAAAGAGATGGAGAATTTGCTGCATTGGATTGAATTTTGATAATTTGCTTTAAGCTTGTCGCTGAAGTCAGTAAAACAAAACATTATAAAATGTATATTCAACCCTCATTTTAATTTTTAAACGAAAAATCTATATGAAACGAATTTTAGAGTAAAATAGTATTTTGAATTCAATTATTTGCTGTATATATATATTTTTTTTTTAATTTTAGTTTTATAGCCATTCAGTTTTAGGTTTGTGTTGTGTTTTCAAAAAAACATTGAACAATCTTAGATTTAAAGAAATTATGTTTTCAAACCGGTTCCACATTTTCAAATCGAAAGCAATGTCGACGAAATTTTGATGTAACGAGTTTTACAATTCATTCAAAAAGTATATTAAAAGACTCTAACGTAAACATCAGTACGTGTACGAAATATTCCACGAATTCTAAGATTTTTTATTAACTGTATTAAACTTGACAGTTATGTGTCATTTACGGAGCTAAAGCTCTCAAAACGTCAGGATTTATTCAGTTTGAGACACGGCTGCTAGGGTCTGCGAAGTGCGCTTCTACAAGAGTCATCTCTGGAACGTCAGTGGCTTGCTGAAAGTTTGTAGATAAGATCTTTCTCTCTCTCTCTCGGGCCCCACCATGACCGAGTGGATAAAGACACTGAACATGGTAGATGTCTGAAGTGTTAAGGTCCCGGGTTCGGGCCCATCGATCTAACGGTCTGGAGTTTTGAGCGATTATCTCCAGATGTAACGTGAATACGCGTTAGAGCCCCTCCTTCTTTTTCTTTTGTGTCTTCTTTTCATGGATCATGGGGGGCTTCGGCACCTCTGCTTTATATCATTTTGTACCAACCTCAAATCCAGATTAGATTGATAGCGTCAGTACCTGCCAAGTGTGTTCATTTCCACCACAACTTCCGAACAGTTCATTTCTATCTCATTCAGGAGCCGATAGATGGCAGCACTACCGATCGTTAGGCGGTCTTTAGTTGGTCCCAGGATCGAACTCACAACCTTTCGGCTGCGAGACCGACGCCTCTTCCAACTGGGCTACCGCAAACCCCTAGAGCTCCTTAAAAAGGCCTCTTCCCAAGGCACCCCTCCCTAGGCAGATAGCCTTCAAGTAGCTTTACCTTAATACACAATACAATACACTCTCCTGTCTCTGTGAGAATTTTTTTTATTCACAAAACTCTTGTCTCTAAATGTTTTTCTTAAGCTTTATTTTTACACTTACAACTGAAACTTGTAAAAATAGGATACATTTTTAACATAAAAAAGAACACAGGACACTGAACGTTTTATCTAGGTGTTTCTATATCGATACTATCAACAATATTTTAAGACTTTTATTAGGTAAAATTTCTTTAAGATAGTCTGCAGCAAAATTGCACTTGCATGTATTGTTAACGTTTTACGAATTACAAGACACAATAAAAGAGTTCTCCAGACAGGTGACGTTATTTCAGAGACTTTAATGCTAAGATCTTAAATAATAAAATTTGATTCTGTAGAGATAAAGCGTTCTGAAAGTCAATAATTTCGTCTGCAGAACGTCAAGCTCTTTCTTATTAGACCCCAAGTAACACTGACTCAGTCTTTAGGTCATGATTTTGCAATCTCATTTCATATCCAAACAGGCTAGTACCCGTAAGGCAAATACTTATACCAGGCGTCAAATGTCTGAGAATTTCTAAAGAAATCCGTTTTCATGGAAATAATTTCAATCATATGTGTTTGAGGGAAACATTTACTTCTTCCCGTGTGAAGAACGGATGCACAGCGGCTAAGTAAACAGGTTTCGTTTCGTTAATTAAGAGAATTTTTTTTTTAAACTTCCTTTTAAACAGTCATTTAAATGTAGATTTAAAGAAATAAAAAAGCGATATTGCAATAGCTTTTTAAAAAGAATTTCACGTGTATGCGTACTAGACAAGCATAGTACTCAGCATTAGTTATTCTAAAACTTCAAAATGTTTAGAATATGCTGTTTGGCGAATGTAAAAATTGCGTGCTATTCACACATTAAAGTTTCAAAGTCGTTTAAAAGTAAAAATTACAATAACGCGAACGGTCCCATGGCAAAAAGTTTGTCTTATATTGCAGAGGTAATTATAAACAATGATCTGAACTAAGTTACTCATTACTTTTTTTTAATCGTGATTCTGGCAACAAAATTTCGTTAACTACCTTTTCGTGCAAGAGCCGTCTCCGCTTGTATGCATCGAAAATTTCTCTTTACGAACAAAATCAGTTATGCAGATGTGCAAAATAAACAAATGCTGAGGCAATCATACGATATCAACCATCACATATCAGGTAACCGTATAAAAAAATATATATAAATATAAAATCCGTGAGAGTTTGGCGTATGGCTTTATTTTATAAATGCACGAAGAGAGAAGTCGATAAGCGTTATATACAGGAAATGCCTTTTAACTCGGCGTCTGCAGCATTAGAGTAAGTATAACCTGTACATATCACTTTCGACCTCCGAGCACAGATTTACCTCATGCTTTGTCACGCAACAGATAGTAATGCATGACACTATTATGCAAATATCGGGGAGGCTGAGAGAGCAGTAGCGAAAGCCGCAGCTTGATGCGATGAGGGAAGAAATACAAATTGTGGAATATGACAGAGTAAAATCTGTGCAATACTGCAGTAAAGTATTGCACAGATTTGTACGTTGAGATCAAGTTATAAAGATAAATCAGGTTTAATGGAGAGAATATGGAAGTTCTTTTAACTAAAATGACTGTAAACAGTTTCAATGTTTTTACAGTAAATAACTTAATGCTCTTTTGCATTTACATAGTGTTTAAGATTACATTTATTTCTTATAAAAAATTAAATCTTATGACCAACTAAAAATCTGAGGCTGGGAATTTTAAGTTATATATATTTGGCCATTTTTGGAATGAAGATAATAAATTTTCAACATTCCTTCATTGGTGAAGTCTTCAAGAGGTACTTCCGTGAAAAATTTGAACGAAGCAGAAAAGTATTTTTCGTATACCAGACATAAGGACGTAGCTATAGCTTTCAGATGGGGGAGGGTCCATTGTTACTGCAAAATTTGATTGACGGTAAATTTTACTGTAAATAACTTTTTTTTTTAATTTCAGTCACATTACAAAATTTTAATCGTTATGGTAATTTCTTTTATTACCCATTAAAATATAGAGTTTACAAGTAGATATTCGGCTAAAATTATCATTTTTGTGTATACTAAAGGGGGGGGGCTATACCCCTACCCCCTCACACACACACACACTATTATATACGTCTGTGCAGAAAAGTATTTTTATATATTTATCTCGCACACTGTAAATTTGCCCTACTCACGAACAATTGCGCTTTCGTACTATCAATTTTTACTATTATTATTATCACGTAGTTCTGAACTTCACATTTTTTGTACTTGATGCTATAATTTTAAGGTTCATTTTTTTTTTTTTTTTACAAAATGTTGAAATGAAGTTCCTGGAAGATGCAATGTGTAAGCAACATATTTCTCTTTTGTTTTAGAATAACATTCTTTTGACTAATATTTAAAAAATCGTTCAAGTAAAAAAGAACAAAGTGTATCTATTACCAAATTGTGATTTCAATAATTTTCATTAAATTGAAAAAACAACCAAATTAGTATTTTAAGAGTATCAAATTATGTCAATGTCATCTAATTTTTAGAGAAAGATGGAACAGGATTATTTTATATTATATTCTTCTGACCGTTCGCCAATTTCTCTTAAATAAGTGGATTTTAGCAATTTTTACACTAAATAATGTATACTTAAAAGTAAAAAATATATGAATTCGGAAATAGTCTCAAGTTTCAGTGTCTCTATATTTAGAAAATTTAATGGTATTTTTTAGATCAAACTTTCTTTGCTTCAAATCTTGCTCATTGTAACTTAGAAAGATTATACTTAAAACATGTTTTCTTAGTATTAATGAACATAAAGGATATTTTTACCATTTCTCTTACTTTTTTAAATTTCAACAACAGAGTATTAAAATATTTTTAAATTTCTCCTTTGAGTACATTCTAATTAGTCATTTTTACTTCTAAAAAAAGCATGATCCTATAGGGGTACATTGTGGGCAACCAAGCGTTCTAAATATATGACTGGTACATTTATATATTTTCAGTACTTCACCTTACTAGATGTACTTTCTAAATCAATTGTTGACCATTGTAAAAATAATCATGCCCTAACTAAAGGTTTGATAGCTGACTACATTATTATTACACCATAATACGATGGCTAAAACTTCACTTTTTTGAGACATTTTATAAAACTGAGACAATGTTCTTAAAAACAAATCTACAAAATATTCAGTTATCTATTTATATTGTCCCAGGCAAACATCCGAACAATGGTAGGTTTATTTATTGGGCTTGTTTCGCGTGAGTGACCCCCCCCCCCTCTTCCTCCTCACCTAAGCACCGGCGACATTATGCGTGACCCGTAGCCGGGCACGTGTCACCTGTAATCACGGGTGACGCCGACACTGTAATCACAGTCAACGAGGCAGGGGCAGGTCATTAGTGATACGAAGTCACTCTCATTGTATTATATTTATTACCACCTTGTATCTTTTGATGCAGTCGGGTGTAGGCGAATTTTGTCAGTAAATAAATGCACGTGTAACGGGCATTATTCCACAGAACGGTGAATAAAAAATAACGCTTGTATGGATGTTATGTCTGTTTAAGAAGCGTTTTTTGACTCACATAGAACGATAGGAAACATGTATTAAAAACGTCTGTCTGCATGATAAAATTATAAATCTACTAGACAGACAAAACTGCTAAAATACTGCGTCAGATACAAGAAAGATACAAGGGAGGGAGATAATTAGGGCGAAGTATACACTCTGAGAAAAACTCGCTTCTATACACTAATTCATCCCACATTTCTCTACGATTAATTTCTGTATTCTATGAAAACTATAATATTTCCTTGAATTCTTCTGCCCGAAATACTGAAGAGGAAAAAATATTCGTTGAATCTGATAAGTTTCTTAAATTGATAGGAGGGAAAAAAAAAAAAAAGAAAGAAACAGATGTTAATCAAATAATGTAGAAATGCCGGCAGTACTGCAGCCAGCAAAATTTCTGCTAATTGAAGAAATAATTTTTTAGAGTGTTCTTCTATACACTAATTTATTCCTCATTTTTCAACGAATAATTTCTGTATTCCTTGAAACGTGATATTACCGCAAATTCTTCCCCAAAATTGTAAAGAAAAGTAAAATATTTCGTTGAATCTGAAGAATTTTTTTCAATTTACAGGAGAAAAAAAAAAGGGGGGGGGCGTTTGTCAAAAAAAGGAGATATTCCAATAGCACTAGTGACAGTAAAATTTCTATGGATTTGAAGAAGTAATTTTTGAGAGTGCATTATCATATGGGCCACTCTCTTTATTATTATTATTTTTCTTTTTACCCGATCATTTTTAATTTTGAACCCATGTTTAACCTGCTCCCTTTCATCATTCAAAAGACGCAACGGAGAAGACTCTCAATCTTTGACCGATATTGCCTCTCAGAATGGTTCGCTGGATACTGCGTTAGGGCTTAGAGATTGCGCAACGTAATCGCTAAATTCTGGTACAGCATCACTGCATCTGATTCACATAATCAGTTTAAAAAGAACAATCACACTTTAAAACAAGATAGTCATGATGCGTACGTATAGCTTGTGTTTAATTTTGCGTTCCTTTTAATAGTTCCTCGTACGTTCAATAGGAATTGTGAGAGTGTAGAACCTTCTTCTACTACTCAACCTAAAAAATGTTCCCCATAGATTAACCTTTTTTTTCATTTAAAATTATGCGAACAATAAATTCCTAAAATTTCTCCTTATTTTTCTAAACCGATATTAAATGTAGAGAGCAAATCATTATTTTCCTTTTTTATTCCCAACATCAACTGGAAGAACTCTTTATTTTCTGTCAAATTAAAAATTTGATTTTTCTCGAATATCTTTATAACGTACAAGATTCGTGGGAAAATAATATTTGAGACATCTGAAAGAGTGCATAAGTAAACGACCATATAAAAACAATATGACACTTCCCAAAACATTTAAAATGTGCTTATGGCATACTTTAGTTTGTTTAACAAGCCATGACCTGAGTATGCCTACTCTTTGTGCTGCAAGTAACGTGAAATAATACAAAATTGAAAAGCTACCTAAATCAGAATAATTAAAAATCACTCTAAAAACTAGGTAAAATATTATAGTTATTAATAAAATTGTATATTAAAAGAAAGTATACTGTGTATTTAGATATTTATTTAATTGCTGCAAAAATATACTCATAAATTGAGCACATATGCTCAGTGGGAGTGAAATTGCATTTCTGTCTCCCTTGGAATCAATTCTGCTCTATTTGGAGATTCTTTGTTTTGTTGAATTGCGATCATGATAAGCAGATGCCCGTATACTATTGTGATCTTTTATGGAGTGATTAATTGTAAGCTGTGTTTCTCTTCTATTGCTTTTTCAAGAACTTGGGAAAAAGAAAATTTGCAAGTGCACGTAAAAAATGTATTATTGATTTAGGGTAAATTTCCGCACATAAAAAGCTGGGATTTTAACAAAATAAAGAAATAAAATAGATATATTTTTATGAATATTTAAGATTATTTTTATTGTAGCTGGAAGTGCATTCAACAATAGATATACTGAAGAAAAAACAAACAAAAAATAGTGCTGTTCACACCAGAACTATTTCCGTATATTTACGGTATTTTATTTTCCTTTATAGTCCAGTCATTTGGTAGTTTTACATGGAAAGTTTTCCGGGAGTTTTGAAAATGAGCAATTTTATAGATGTCGATGTGCTCTTTCCGAATTTCAACTTTGCCCCCTCGTATCTTTGCCGCTCGCGCCGCTATATTCGAAAAATGGCGCCCAAAAGCAGTTTTTTGGCAATATCTCCTATTCGACTCATTTCACGAAAAAAACAATTACAAGAAAGGAAACTAGAGAAAATTTCCTACAATTTATGTAATTACCCTTTTTTTCGTAAAATCAATAGTTTTGGCATACGAGCGCCGCAAAGTGTAGTTCTGTATGCGTTTTGGCCAAACAACGCATTTCCACACCACCTTGTGCGGTAGAGTAAGCGGCGGTTTTTTTTTTTTTTTTTTTTTTTTTTTTTTTTTTTGTATCCCCAGTAGGCCCCATTAGTTGTTGGCGAAGATGTAGATCTTATTCTTTTGACGGCTGTATCTTCGCGTTAAATCATATATATTCTCAAACCAGGAAAAGGAAAAATTTCGCAACAAATATATTCAACAAAAAGTATCATAGATAAACCAGCCGCAGATCATATTTTATTCTTGCATGCCTTCAGTGGCTGTGATACAACATCAGCATTATTTAATCAAGGAAAAATGAAATTTATTGATGTACTCCGAAAAAACCCATATTTAAACGTGGTTATCCAGGTATTCAAAAATCCGAATGCTGATCCAGAGAGCATTGCTAAAGATGGAGAACGCTTCCTTCTTGAATTATACGGTGACAGTAATGTGAAAAGTAAGAAAAGTATGTCTTTAAATAACTATAGATATGCATGCTTCACAATATCAGCATATAAAGGTAAATTTAGTATTGCGCCGCTACCACCAACAGAAGGAACAAGACAGCATTCTCTCCGAACCTATCATCAGGTTCAGCAGTGGTATGGGAATGAACAAAATGCAGAGCAATGGGGTGGAAAAGAAACAAGGGCGGGCTAATGCCTGTCACCACACTCGAGACCCCAGCTCCTGGAAGCTTGTTAAAACTTATTTCTTGCAAAAGCAGGAAGAGATATCAGAAAGCCTGTGGATGCAGAAAGACTGGGTTAAAGTGCTCCGTTATATCAACACCTCCTTCATATAGAAAGCCTAACAACTGAAGCTTTGACGCCACCTCTAGACCTTCAAGAGTGACTTCATCACAGTTTTACTTTCATAAAGTAAAACTATTTAAATTTTCTGGTGAATGCTACAAATATTAGAAAATAACTCAAGTTAAAGATAAAAAATAAAATACCTTTGTGGTACAAAACAATTCATTATGATCTATTTCCTTATTACACTACATAATTAGTTACAGTAAAAATCTTGCCTTTTGCCGCAAAATTAAAATTTTCTATCTCAAATCAGTAAAATGCTGTTGTGCGTGAGTAAATTCACCAGAAATTTTAAATAGTTTTACTTTATGAGAGTGAAATTGTGATGACGTCATTCTTGAAGGCCTACTGATGACGTGAAAGCTTGTGAACGTACCATTTGTTAGGCTTTCTATATCTAGGAGGTGTTGGTTATATGCACGAATTGTAATGGTACCTGTGATAACTCGCAAGTTCCATTACAAGATAGTGATGATGAGGAAGAATCGGAGACTATTTTCGAGCAAATGTATGATGAAATCGAGAACGAAGAAGATTTCGATGAAACTGACAATCCCATCGCGGCTGATGTGGAAGAAATTTCGGGCTGTGACATTTCGATCGGTACTAGAGACAATGAACTTGCAACACCTGGTCCATCAAGAACAGCGAAGCGAAGGAGAACGTGCTAAATTTTGGATTAGTTAAATTAAATGCATGTGGGTTAGGCCTACTGGGGATACCACAAAAAAAAAAAGGCCGCTTACTCTACCTCACAAGGTGGTGTGGAAATGAGTTTTTGGCCAAAACGCATACTGAACTACACTTTGCGGCGCTCGTACGCCCAAACTATTGATTTTACGAAAAAAAGGTAATTACATAAATTGTTGAAAATTTTCTCTAGTTTCCTTTTTTGTAATTTTTTTTTTTTTTCGTGAAATGAGTCGGAAAGGAGATATTGCCAAAAAACTGTTTTTAGGCGCCATTTTTCGAATACAGCGGCACGAACGGCAAAGATACGAGGGGGCAAAGTTGAAATTTGGAAAGAGCACATCCAAATCTATAAAATTGCCCATTTTCAAAACTCCCGGAAAACTTTCCAGGTATCCCCCTCTTTTTTGACCAAATGACTGGACTATTAAATTCCAGAAGAAATTCCATTTCATAGAGAAGCTGACCTTTGATATACGGAATTTGTCCAGCATTAAAATATGAACGAGGAATTTTTGTAAAATTTTACGTAGAGTTTCTAGTAAATATACGATTATTTTTTAGAGTGTAACAGTAAATAAAATTTATTTAAATGTTTAAGATATGCGCTTTATTTCTAACATTAAAGATAGAAATAAAGAATACCGGTTGAGTGAGCACAATCGATTCAAAGAAACGCACATAGGGATTTTTAAAAAATGCTCGGGTTTTTGGATTTTTTAACCTTTGAAGCGCAAGGATTTTCACATCAATATACAAGACCATCTGCATAGACGGCCCAACGCTTAAAAACTGCAGCCATTGCCATCGATCCATTTAACTACCAACAATATGGCAGGTCGACCGAATTGTCCATCTGGCGCCACAGAGCTAGAGAAGTTTGACACAGCTGGCTGTGGGGTCGCGTATTTCAACAATTATTTCTTTTCCTTGGAATGAAACGTGTTCTTATACTTTCGTAGACTGCTGATTCCATTGTTTCAATGTTTATCATTGACATATTCTTAAAGAGCAGTGAAGTGGCAGATTTTTTTCAACTTATTTATACAATCACTCCTCTTTGTTGAAAGTCACTCTTTAATAATGTTTTAGTCTATTGTTTCAAAGTACACTCATGTCCATAAATTAAGGATAATGAAGTTCAGGCAAAGAAAGAGAAAGAAGCAAAACAAATTTGACTTATTTGTAGAGTCTATTTATTAAACAAAAAGTAAAGAGCAAAAAAGATGCTATATGTTTGACATAATTAATAAAAATTGCAAGTTTTACTCCCTTGACCAAACTTCAAAAAAGAACCTATTTACAAAAAACAGTATAACATGGTTAGTAGGATGGTTAATACGGAGTATGTCTCCCGGACGATGCAATACAGGCCTGACAACGCCTAGGCATGCTGAGTATCAAATGATCAATCTGATCTTGGGGAATATTACACCACTCATCAAGCAATGCACTCCGAAGTTCCGGTAGACAGGTGGGAGGAGGTTGACTGGCTGCAATTCGTCGGCCAAGCATATCCCACACATGGTCTATTGGATTCAAGTCCGGTGAGTATGCTGGCCAATGCATACGGGTGATATCCTCCGATTGAAGGCATTCGTCTACAATGTTTGCACGGTGAGGACGGGCGTTGTCATCCATAAACACAAATTCAGCACCCATGGCGCCCCGAAACAAACGTACATGTTGTTCCAGAATGACATCCCGATAGATGTGGCCTGTCATCGTTACACTCTGAACATGCAGGTCAGTTCTGGAACCAAGAATAATTCCTCCCAAAACGAGCCATCCTGCACCACCGTAACGGTGTCTTTCAATGGTGTTCTCTTGGTGGTAACGGGTACCTGGCGCTCTCCAGATGAATGTCCGGCGAGAATCAGACTCCAAACTAAACCTGGACTCGTCGGAAAACATCATACAAGACCACTGTTGCGGTGTCCACAATGCATGCTCTCTACTCCAGGTTAATCGCAGGCGACAGTGAGTTGCGGTAAGTGGAACACATCTGACAGGCCTACGAGCATATAGACCAATGTGCCCTAAGCGTCTGTACACGGTCTGCCTTGAAACTGTCGTACCGGTAGCTGAAGAGAGCTGACGAGACAGGTCTGATGCTGTACTCCGTCTGTTTCTTTTGGCAGTAACTGCCAAATAGCGGTCCTCATTCGGCGTTGTAACTCGGGGGCGACCTGTGCTGTAACGTCTACTCACATTACCATCATCTTGGAATCGTTGCCAAAGCCTGGAGATGACACTGTGGGCGATTCCAAGTTCCCCGGATACTTCCAGCTGGGTACGTCCACATTCCAGTCGTCCGATAATTCTGCCACGTAAAACATCATCCAAGTGCCTCCTTTGTGCCATAACTATGCGGTTTTTGCACTGAAAGGCACTCACAGCGCTTGTGAACAATTTTAATTCTTTGCCACCATTCCTTATATACCCCTCTCTTACACTCTCGTCATTGTGACGTACCATCCACGCCATCTGGTGGTTTCCTGTAATTTGCATATTCTTCTTCAAGATGTGTGTGATCATTCCACAGGTGAAATTTTTATTTTAGAGATCAATTTCTGTGTGATTCTGAATTATCCTTAATTTATGGACATGAGTGTATATTAGTTAGTTAAATGGATCTATGGCAACGGCGGCACTTTTTCAGTGTTAAGGCCATTTACCCATAACTTTTTTTTTGCGACTAGCAGTGAAAGAGCTGAAATAAGGTGATTTCACGGTGCAACCCGTGCGTCAAAGGGATAACCCTTTGAGGCGCAACCCTTTCCCAATGCTGAAAAAAGGGCAGCCGTTGCCATCGCTCGACTTAACTACCAGCAAGATGGCGGACGATCGAAACGTTCATCGCGTGCCACAGATCTAGAGACCCTTTTTTGACGACAGCTAGCTGTGCTCGCGCACAGCCAGCTGCGTCAAAGAAAGGGTCTCTAGATCTGTGGCACGCGATGAACGTTTCGATTGTCCGCCATCTTGCTGGTAGTTAAGTCGATCGATGGCAACGGCTGCCCTTTTTTCAGCATTGGGCAATCTATCCGGCTGTTCTCGCATTCTTCCATTTTTCAGCAGATGTCAGTGCTGTTAAAAATAATCGTGACCTTTTTTTTTACGGGAAATGACGTGCTAAAAAAGTAAAGAATTCTCGTGGAGCTATGTCACCCGGAACTATTTTTATAGAATTCATATCTATTCTTCGTGACTGGCAACAGTCAAAACGTCAGAATTTGGTGTTGCCAGAGCGGGAACACTGCGCGTTAAAGGGTTAAAGTGCAAGAGAAGATGGCACCCAGGATATTTCTATAAAAACACTACAACACTTTTAAGTCGTCCTCGCACCGGCTCATATCGTAATCACAAATCTCTTCACGCAGCCTGGTGTGCGTGATCCCCCTGGCTTTAGACGCGGGAGCACGTACAAAGTATGAAAGTGAATTACCTCAACCTGGTGCTTCTGCTCACCTGTCACTGTGCATAACTAACTTACATCACGAACTTACGTTTCTTGCATCAGACGCGAATCTGGAAAGGAGAGATTCCAAATAACGCTTTCAATTATTCAAAGGCGGCATTCGTTAGTATGCAGAGAAGAATGTTTCTCCGCAGCTTAACGAACGCTGAGCGTCAGCTAGAACAAGCTGTTTCAGAAAAGGGAATTATTCTGAACTCAGATTAAATATATATATATATATATTTCTTATTAGAGTTATGCCATATATTTTTTGTACTGTAAGGCCTGCAACCAGTACACTATGATTCCTTGCATGCACATGAATACTAAGAACACTTACATAGGAATTTTTGTTACCAAGCATATAAATTTCCGGGTGTGTGTGAAAGTAGGGTACGCTTTTGAATATGCGCACATATTCTTGATAATCTGTCTGACATCTCCTTGGATGAAGAACATGCAACTTCATATTTTATTTATCTGGGTTTTTCAATTAATCTAAAACTTTGAAATAGAAATTAATGACATGGACTTTTAAAGAAATCGGAGATTTTTCTATAAATTTTCTTAATTTTACAATAGATCTATGCACTTTTTTAGTTTATTAACTTATTTTAGCATTTTCGCTGACACATACAACTGAATGCGTTCTGTTCTGCGTGAGATAAGTCTTTGCATTCGTCAGAGATTAAGAGTTAACACTTTTCTCTTGCAGTAGATCCCGATTCTGTGTAACAACCAGGCTTAATATGCATGTTAATAATAGACCATAAATTATACAGTGACGAAATTTTACGAGATTTATAGGTCTTGATGTCAATGGGTGGTCTTGGAAATACCAGAATGTAGTTTATTTCCCTCATTCAGACAACTTCGCACTTCCGTAAAATGTTCTCGATATGATGACCGATCGTCGTTGGTGAGCAAAGTGCTGTATTTGTATTGAATTTGCGTCCTATTTTCATCCCCAGAGAAGACATCTTCGACACTTACAGGGTTGTTAACTTACTTTTTGAGGCTAAATAGTTAGTTTTAACGCGTGGCACTTCCTGGCCTAAAAATATGATCATTTTAACTTTACTGATTTCACTCATTTTAAAATTAGTGAAAATTTTCGTGTTTTTATTCGAAATTTCGGGCTTGTACTTCGCACATAGTAGATATTATATGCTATGCAAAAGAATTATATCCTTAGTGCCTACGTGGTTTGGCCAATTTTGCCAGGTATTACATTAAAAGTTGTAAAACAAGGCACCCTAATAATCACCAAATCATTTAATTTGGATCAATCCTTTGAAAATTCCAACAATCCTATTAAATTGTCCGCACTTGCGCACACTACTGCTTTAGCGCAGTTTGTGATATTGTGTGCGATTTGTATTTAGTACTAGCTGAAGTACCCGTTCTTCGCACGGTAATGAATGGACTTTTTGATATTAAGATTTGTGGCGATTACTATTCATTGTAATAAACAGATATAGCAAAATTGATATCGCGTTATATTGTGTTCAATAATCATGCATACCGAATTTCAAGGCAATCGTTTGTACGGTGCAGAAGGCGATGCGACGTAGCGCAATCTAGTGGCGAGTTTTAGCAAAACGGATACGGCGAAAATATTCTTCGCATTCAGATATCGATGTATACGAATTTTCATGACGATCGGCTGAATAGTCCTGAAGTTCATGTGTGGACGCAACATCGAGTGGCAAGTTATAGGAAAATGGATAGCGCCAAACTCATCCCCGTGTTCAAATATCTATGTATACCTATTTTCATAGCGATCAGTTACCATCTAGTGGTCAGTTAACCATCTAGTGATTAATTAAAGTAATGATTTGCTACAGCGCCGTCAAGTGGCGAGTTGTAGCAAAATAGATAACGCCAAAATATTCTCATTGTTGAAATAGCTATGTATACTGATTTTCTTAGCGACCGTTTGAATGGTCAGGAATTTGGCCTGCTGCAGGGTCATCTAGTGCCGAGTTAAAACAATAATGCATTGCAGTGCCATCTAATGGTGAGTAACATCAAAAGGAACACAGTTAGAATATATTTTTTGTGTTCAAATGTGCAAGTATGAAAAATTTTATGCCGATCAGTCGAACGGTATAGAGGTTGATGCGTTGCAGTGCCATTTAGCGGCAAGTTACAGCAAAATGGATAGTGAAAAATATTCTCCGTGTTCTAATATCCGCGTGTACCAAATTTCATCGAAATGGGTTGGACGATATTCGCATAGCAAACGGCTAAACGGAATAGAATTCGACGTTCTGCTGCGCCACCTAGTGGCAAGTTAGAGGAAAACGTATAGCATAAAAACCTTCTCCATGATAAAAGACTTAAGTGAACCAAATTTCATGGTGATCGGTGAAACGGTGCTGAGTTTTTCAACCTCCTACACACATACCAACATTCATTTTTATCTATCACCAGTCTTATTATATATACCAGTCTCAAGTAAAATCCAGTTTCAAATCTAAGCCTCGCCAAAGTGCCAGCATACGCCATTTTGCAAGAGTTTTTTCAGGGAATCATTCGAAGCATTGACTTAGCAGTAATCAAAATGGGAAATAGTTCGATCGCCAGGCATTTTTTTGAAAAGTGGAATCCCTTAATACAGCCTGATTTTTTAAATTATCAACTATAACATGTTTTATTCATCGTTACCTCGATGTACTAAATGCGAAGATTTCAATTTTCTGAAATTTGACGGATTTCCCCCAAGTTAAATCAATGTACTCAATTGGCGAGAATTCTGAAGCTACATCGCTTGAAATGCAATTAATAACTGCATTATTTCTGCACGGATAGTTAAAATTTAATGCTGTATTCTAAGAAAACCTATACACTTGTTTTCAAAAATGCTATTAAGCTCTCAGTAAATTGCGCCAAAAAGCCTAAAACTGTGCAAACCGCTAGAACTCACTTTCTAAAAATCGGCCTATCAGCCATTTTATTTTTCCCCAAACTAAAAAAATTTACATATTAGTCTCGGAAATCTTCGATCCTCATTGTTTTGCGTATAAAACATTTCATTCCTGCTCTCATTTCTTATGCGCACACGATATTATAATTAAAAAAATAGCCTTACAAATATAAACTAAAAAAATCATTATTATTCTTTTATTTTCACTTTAAGAATTTAAAACATTTTATTCGGCAAAATCGCCACACATGGCAACCAAGATGCTCATTTCACACTTTCACTACAGGGGTTACAATTACATAAAGCTTTCTGCGTGGAGAACATAAAAAATCTCTTAAATTCCGGGAACGGGTGGACTTTCAAAGTTTTAAAGTGGACTATCATTTATTCTATATTATTTTACATATATCTGTGTAAAATTTCAGGCTGACAGGTCCATTTTTGTGGAATTGTATACTACCCAAATCAACAAATTGACAAACAGAATTTCATTTTTATTTATAAGATAACCTACGCTTGTTTTTAAAAATACCCTCTCATTAAATTGCGCCAAGCGCTAGAATCATAGAAAATCTGACACACTTTCAGATTTTAAATACGCACTAAAGTGCTATATATAAAAAGAGTTATAATCCATAGGTCTTCCCTATTTTCGTTCCTTATTTTATTAAGTTGGAAAATGTATCATTATTCATGAGTGTGATTAAACAAAATTAAAATTGATATTTCTAACATCCTTTTTTCTGGATGTAATATATTAGAAATAGATGCAATAAAGCTGCTCAGAAAAATGCACAATTCCAACTGAATGAAAATTTCAAAAACTTATACGCAGGTGTATTCATAACCCAAATAGCAGACTATTAAATTACGATAAATAGCGCCAAGCGTTAGAATCCTCCTCAAAATCGCGCATGAACCCCTTTTATTTTTCGCCCAATTAAAAAGTTGCACATTTATTTTCAGAAAATTTCCAAATTCTATTTTTCTTTTGAGTATAAATCATTTCATTCCCGCTCTGATTTCACATGCACACGATATTTTAATTTCAAAACAACCTTACAAATAATCTAGTCAAAATAAAAAAAAATCGTTATTCTTTTATTTTTACTTCAAGAGTCTGAATCATTTAATGAACTGCCGAATGTGGCAACCTAGATAAGCTTAATTGTCGCTTAATGCACTGTGGGGTTAAAATTACGAAATGGCGGAAAGCAAAAATTAGCCTTTTGCGATACGTTTTTATCGATATAAAATAGTTCGAATTTTGAAAAAATCGCTTCGAGGTGTGTCGGGACCTGTCATGGAGAATTTCCGTTCAAAAATTGGTAGGTCTACGATCACCCGTTTGCGAGCTACGCGAGACACAGACAAACAAACAGTTTACACACATAGTTTTATTAATATAGATACCAGTCTTAAATAAAATCCAGTTTCAAATCTAAGCCTCGCCAAAGTGCCAATATACGCCATTTTGCAAGAGTTTTTTCAGGGAATCATTCGAAGCATTGACTTAGCAGCAATCAAAATGGTAAATGGTGCGACCGCCAGGCATTTTTTTGAAAAGTGGAATCCCTTAATACAGCCTCATTTTTTAAATTATCAACTATAACATGTTCTATTCATCGTTACTCCGATGTACTATATGCGAAGATTTCAATTATCTGAAATTTGGCGGAATTCTCCCAACTAAAATCAATGCACTCAATTGGCGAGAATGCTGAAGATAGATCGCTTGAAATCCCTTAATAACTGCATTATTTCCGCACGGATCATTAAAATTTAACGCTGTATTCTAATAAAACCTTTGCACTTGTTTTCAAAAATCCGTTTCCTTAAGCTCTCAGTAAATTGCGCCAAGCCGGAAACAGTGCAAACCGCTAGAACTCACTTTCTCGGCATTTGAGCCATTTTATTTTTTCGCCAAACTAAAAAATTTTAACATATTAGCCTCGGAAATCTTCAATTCTTATTGTTTTGCGTATAAAACATTTCATTCCTGCTCCGATTTCCCATGCACACGATATTATAATTTAAAAAAAATAACCTTATGAATATAAACTAACAAAAAAAAATCATTATTATTCTTTTATTTTTACTTTGAGAATTTAAAACATTTTATTCGGCAAAATCGCCACACATGGCAACCACGATCCTTATTTCACACTTTTTTCACTACAGGGGTTACAATTACGGAAAGCATTTTGCGTGGAGAACATAAAAAATCTCTTAAATTCCGGGAACGGGTGGACTTTCAAAGTTTTAAAGTGGACTATCATTTATTCTATATTATTTTACATATCTGTGCAAAATTTCAGGCTGATAGGTCCATTTTTGTGGATTTGTATACGAATCAAATCCACAAACAAACAAACAAACAAACAGAATTTCATTTTTATTTATAAGGATTTTTATCTTTCTTTCAGCATCGCCTGTGATATCCCGGGCCTTGGCTTCCACTTTGCCCCGGCGACCTCGCAGTGAGAAGAGGCCGATTCCGGACGACCAGAAAGACGACAAATACTTTGAAAGACGAAAGCGAAATAACCTTGCCGCGAAGAAATCTCGAGATGCCCGCAAAGCCAGGGAGGACGAAATCGCTCTCCGGGCCTGTTTTCTGGAGAAGGAAAACGCCATCCTCAGGGCCCAGGTCACGACGTTGAGAGAGGAAGCGCAGTCTCTCAGACAGCTGCTGCTTCAGAAGAGACACACCGAATGGTGCAAAACGTGAGAGGTCGTCCAAGAAACCAGAACGCCAACAACACGCTGTCAGGTGCACAGCTGTATCCACTGCATGTAGCAGCAATATTTGAAAGCTGGATTAATGTCGACGCATTGCCTTTCAACGAAATCTGACCCTCGTCTGCTCAGCGTAATGTGACGCTAAGAACGTTACTTTGCATTGGTTTACATAAACTATCCATAAACATCTTCCCAGCGCCGGCTGTTGAATGAATTACTTACTCGGGTAAAATGTAAACTTGATATATATATATATATATATATATATTAGCCGTAAGGCAGTGACATGTACAGCAAATAACACCCTGGCTCAAAACCAAATTAAAGAATGCAGCAAGCGGTATGTTTATTATGTAACCTGCAAAATAATAGTATTTGCAATAGCGTACATAGACTTCCTTTAAAGGGGGGTGGGGGAGGATTGGATGTAATATTAATGTTAATAGACGTATATTTTATGCTGAAATTACAAATTTACGAACTTTGTGTTTAAAAATCTTCGACAAGGTGCATTAGAACCCCCAACGCATCTCCCTCTAATGTACGTTTTCCTAACATGTTTCGCTGCACGTTAAAATCGATCTACGATCATCATGTATAAATATAAACTAATTCTCTGCAAGTAGTCACAACATAATCTTTTCAAAATGCTCGCCCTTACGACATACAGTGGTGGCGCAAAACAAATAATGCTATTTGTCATCACAACCCGTAGTGTCGCAACAGAAATGGATTCGCATGCTTCACAAATCGACGATTCAAGCTCGTCCAGCGAGCTGTTATACCTCCGGTAGACAGTGTCTCTGAATGCCCCACAAAAAGTAGTCGCAAAGAGTCAGTTCGGGAAAATATGGAGGCCATTCCATTAGCGAGGCCAGCGATTGCAGCGCCATCTCTTGACGGTTTTTATAACTATTATTTCGAAACTTTTTTCCAGCTTACACAATAAACATACCGTTTACTGTACCCTTTTATTAATCCTTGAGATTTTTAACTTTAAAATTAGGGTGTTATTTGCTTGCCACCCTCTATCATGGGCCATAATTGATTCGATTATCTCTTTATTACTCATGGTAAGAATTCTTATGTATAATAGGTTTAAGATTCTTGCAAATTATCCAACCATTTTCATTTTGTAAAAATTTTCATACATTTTTTTTTTAATTTAAGAAAGCATTTCATTCTTAACATTTGTATAACTATATCATCGTCTGTATAAAATAAAAGATCTATATGAATAGCATATTTTCATTTCATAATTTGTTGATTGTATACATTGTAAGAAATACCTGCAATTTTAGCCCACATATTGCTGTAAAATAATACAGCACAAGTGCTGCAGCTTTGGAATACAGCACTTTGTGTTGTAAATCCACTCACGAAATGACGTAATTACGACGCGGTACTACACATTGTGCAGCAAACTAGAAAAACATTTTTTCAGAGTAGTTCTCACTGTAAAAATATGTTGCAAAATAATTGCTAGGATTGTTTGATCGTCAGTCTGCGGATGTATTTTTTTACTACAGCCGTAAAACTAACCTAAAATGAATCCTTCATTAAGCAGAAACTTGTTTTGAATAGGAATATTTCTTTGTACTATTAATTTCAAGATTAAATCTTGATATGTCTTTTACAGCAATATTTACCAAACACTACGACTCTGTGATTCAGGTGACCTGAATGGCCGGCTTAACGCTGAGAAAAAATGCAGAAATTAATTGTATTGGTCAGATGTTATATGGTCACTTCCGCTAACTTTTGAAGCAACTCCACTCCGATAAGTTAACTTAAAAGTTTAATATTTGATGAATATGGGCATTAAATTGTCTAACGACGAAAAGGGTCGATGAAAAACTAAAGGTAGCTTATAAAAAGGAATGTATTCTCAATTTTAATACTTTTTCTCTTTCTCTCTTTCTCTCTCTCTCTCTCTCTCTGTCTCTCTCTCTGTCTCTCTCTCTGTCTCTCTCTCTGTCTCTCTCTCTGTCTCTCTCTCTCTCTCTCTCTCTCTCTCTCTATCGATCTATCGATCTATCGCTATTTATTTTATTTTATTTTATTTTTATTTTTTACTTTTGAGCAGGACAGGAAATATATCCTGTAAAAGAAAAAAGCGGATATTCGAATTTCATTTTTTAAATATATACAAGTTAGTCGTAAAAAAACTATCCCGATATATAGACCTATAGCGGCCGTTTCGTTTAACCAATCGAGATGAAATTTCGGATATAGTTATTCAGGGATATGAGCTTGGAATTCCGCGAATGACAACAAAGTGGCTCTTGCGATTATCTCTATAGATATAGAAACTTGAAATTTTCAAACTGCAACGCCCATTTTTTTTTCCATTGCAAAATGCTCAGCGAATGCGAAAACCTTAAAAAGCGTAGGAACTGTAAATGTATCACAGAAAATTTGTGCGTTACACATGCACAAAAAGCAGCTAGCTGTACGAATGGACAGTAAAAATACCATTGGGGCACACGAAAGAAATTTGCATCATATGGGAAAAGCAAGACACCAACCACGTAACGACTTTCGCCAGACATTCAACATACAAAATCCATAAAAGGCAGGTTGGTAATGTTGGTTCTTCAGTCAGAAGCTTGCAAATGCCAACGTATGACTGGCAGTAAAAGTTAAGTTGTTTTTTGTGCATGCCTAAAGCGTCCGTTTTTTGTTATCAACGGCCTTGTCTTTAGGCTTTTCGCCTGCTCATGATCATTTTTTTCTATACCTATGAGCGTCACTTTGTTGCCGTGCACAGAATTCCGAGTTCATACCTCTGAATTGCTGTATCCGCTAACAGAACTGAAGCGCATCACAACGCTCATTAGTGACAAATACAGCCATTGTCTGCATACATCGGTGAAATGGCTTGACGAATAGAGTGTTTCAATTCCTCTGATTTAGCAGGTTTGGAACGATGCACTTGCGATTTCGAACAGCATCTCCATGACCAGAAAACCAAGGGTGTAGTGTCAGTTGATCGTTGGGTCTATGTAAAGTTACAATTTTGACAGGTGACTCTATTTTAAATAAGTTGAATTCACAAAACACTCCTTTATTACCTGCTCTTGATCACGTGAAGATAACATTTCAATGTAACAATCTTTTATCAACTAAATAAACTACGCACTTTATATGTTTCAAAGCAAATCTCTTTTCTTTTCATTTGGTAATTCAATATAGGAGATTTTTTTGAGGGGGAGGGATTTTTTTGAGGTATATAGGGGATTTTTTGAGGTAATTGTTTTTGTAATCCCAAGAAAAGCGAAAATTCAAGTAAGCATTTTTATACAAACAGTACTTTTCAGCAACCTTTTCTTATTATTTTCTTGACATTCATAAATTTCTTGGCATTCTCACATTTAACGACAGTTAGAACGCAAACAGAAAAACAAACCTAAATCATGAGCATTTTTCAACTTTGCTGAAAAAATTGATGAAAAGTAATTTTTATTAAATCGGTAGTTTTTTGTATGGGAATCGTATACAAATTTAAAAAGTGTAACTCTTTTAAATTAACGGGAGGAATTTTTTCTTAATGTAGGCTTTTTCCTACGTTATTTTGAACATTTTTTAAAAATTTACATCGCCCACTTATCTCTAATAGGTAAAGAACTAAAGCATGTTACCACCTTTTGGGGAGCCCTGTATAAATAGAAGTATCAGATTTTCCTCACATCACACTTATCCTGTGTTCTTAAACACAGGCTCTCGTTCTTGTGGGTTTGGTTTCTAAAATGAGCATTGGCAAGGCCTGATTAAAAAAATTCTTGACGATAGTCAGAACTCGGAATGAGGATATCCTAAAACATTGATGTCAGTGTTAAATTTTTTAAATTGACACTTACGCACAAAATCGTGAATCATTGTGAAAACACCATTTTACCAAGAATTTGCCATCTAATTACAGAAGCCAAAAACACTATAAAATAACAAAAAGTAATCCTACTAATATTATAAATGTCAGTGTTTGTATGTATGTTTGTTACTCTTTCACGCTGAAACAGTTTGACGGATTTGGATGAAATATCGAATAAAGACAGGTGAAGTCCTGGATCAACAAACAGGCTACCTTTATCGCGCGTAAAAAAAACACTGTTCCAATAATATACAAAAAAAACTATCTTTTACCAAAAAAAAAAGTAGTTTCTATTTTACAAAGCCGTCGTCAGATGACGCAAACTTATAGAATACGCAGTTTTTAATTAAAAAAATCATCATTTTATCGTCTGCTACGCCTGGATAAAGAATGCACCTGAATACGTTTTCCCTTCTGATGTGTATTTATAAGCGGAGTTCGGGCCAAGAACACAAATCCGAAATACATGTTACACAAACAAACAAAAAATAAGTTTTTGAAACTTTCATTCAGTTCGAATTATGCATTTTTCTGCACGCCTTTTTCCGCTTCTATTTCCAATGTATTACATCCAGAAAAAGAATGTTAGAAATATCAATTTTAAGTTTGTTTAATCACACTTATGAATAATAATACACTTTCCAACTTAATGGAATAAGGAAAGAAAATAGGGAAGACTCGTGGATTATGATACGCTTTTAATATGTAGCACTTTAAAGAGTGTTTAAAATCTGAAAGTGTTTCAGATTTTCTTACTTTTTTTTCTTCTTTCGGTTTTTTGATAACGGCCAATATATCTAGAAGCTCTTCAGAATTAATATAGGACGAAAATGATTTGTACCTTTTGTAGGTTTTTACCATTAAACCATCTTGTTTTTGTAACCAGGGATGGTGGCCCGACACGGTAAGCAAGGCAATCATCGCATCGGGACGGTGGCTTCGAAGGGGCGTCATGTCGAACTCAAAAACTAAGTAGAGTATAAAAGGAGGCGTCTTTTTTACATTAGCAGGGGGCGCCACTTACCCTAGGAGGTCGTCCCTGTTTGTAACCATCTTAATTTTAAATACCATTCAGAGTCTGAGATATTTTAGTGCCAAGGAAGCCGGTGAGAACACAAGATTTATTGAGATGTCGAACCAACTGGTCGCCGGAGGCGGCTAATCTTATATAACAAAATCCGAGAATAAACAAAATTTGTGGCTGGCTGGCTATGTAGATTTGTAATTCAATCTTCTTGTGTGTATCTATCGAACGCATACCACCGAAACAGGTGGTCACATACCTACCATACTTTGCATACGGCTTAGCTAGGACAGGTCCTAACACACCTCGAAGTATTTCTTTCAAAATTCGAATCAGAAATTTTTTATTTTATGTTTTATGCGATTTTTGGTATTTCTCTCGCCTAATACGTAATATGTATAACACCGATAATTACACTCGCAGTAAAACGATACTTGCACCATCGGATAGAGGAGAACATTTCCTTTTAAAAACGGCTTGATTTGACTATGTAACATTATTTGCAGATTTTAAAGTATTTTTTTAATAAGGATCAAATTTGACAAAAACTTTCGTAAAATAATACTAAAACTGTTGCATTTTTTACTCTAACCGTCATAACTTTTTAATATTTTGACATATGACGAAACATTCATTTCGTCCTCTTTTAAAAGAAAAACAGAGGAAAATATAAATTATTATTTTTTACGAATTTCTATGTAAAGAAGGATTTTGAATTCCATAGCTGCTGCTTAAAGATTTCCTTATCATCCTTGGCGTTAAGTTTGCGGATTCCGTCGTCTTAGTAAAAGAGACATTGAATTAATGCGCGTTGAAAAAAATAAATAAAACTGCTTTCAAACATGATTCCGAATTTTTGTAAGTGAAATCTGCATCATTCTGATGTAACGAGATTAAAACCCTCTTTCAAAACTCAGTCAGAATAGCAGATTCTCAAGCAAAAAACACTCTCATTCAAAGCTAAACGACAGAGAAATATCAATTAGGAGACTTTTTAATTTTTTTTCACGTTTTCTTATAGCAATGAAAGGATTGAATAATTCTGCAGTAAAAGAAAGCATGAATTAAAATTAAAGGACAAGTACCATGTAAAAGGCGAAAAGTTCGTTTCATCTGCTATGCGTAAGAGCATAGTACGCATGTGCAGCTTCGGGTAAATTGAAAAGGCTGTTGCCAGACATACGAAGGAAAAACTTCAAAATAGCTGCAGTGGCAGCTATTTTGCAGTTTGCATTTTGCAGTTTGCATGCTTGCAGTGGCAGCAGACCGCCCCCCCCCCGTTTTAAATGAGGTCCTTGGTAATGGATTCTGTTACTATGGTAATGATTATGACAAATATGAAATTACCTATGAAAAATTATTAAAGATGAAATTTTAAAATATGAAATTACTATTTTAAATTCTAATTCTAACTGAATTTGACATCATTTTGATATCACAAATTCCAAATTGCAATCGCAAACTCAGTGAAGGAAGCAGCTTTACAGAACAAACGTTTCACTAGGCTTTACTTTTACGACAGCTATGACAGCCAAAAATTTCATGAAAAATGAATGTTTCTTGAAGATATTTCTATGTCTGTGATAGCAACATTATTTTAAGACTTATCTGTACAGTAAAGCTTTACCGACGTATTCTGCATAATGATTGAGATTACACGTCTTTCCCGCTTCAGGGATTAGAAGGAAAAATAAAGCAGTTGTCCACGCCATGTGACGCTATTTTAGAACTTAAACCAGAAAGAAAAAATGTTTATCTTACAGAAGCACTTTGAAGGTAAATAAGATTTGTTTGCAAAAAAATTTTTACTTCTTTTTGGTCTGAAATAACGCTGACATAGTTTTTTCTGTTATCATTTTTCAGATACACTACAAACCATCTCAAGTAAGTATCTGTAAGGCAAAGAAAGAATTTCTCATATTTGGAAATTTCTTAAAGATGGAATTATGTTCACTTATTTGAGTAACAAAAATATTTGATTCCTTCCGTACGTCGAACGGGTGAACAACTAATAAAACCTTATATGTCATATTAACTTTATTAAAAAATGTAAAGCTAGAGAAATAAATTAAATTGTGGGTATTTTCTTTCCATTTTCTTTATTTTTTATTCATTTATTTCATTTTATTTATTTATTATTTATTTTCGAGGAGAAGGGTGCTTGTCCCGTGTCATGTGAAAAATCAGGTCCTTAGCGGTGCATCTGGAATTGACAGTTCCCATGCGTACAAATTCTAGAGTGTAACAAGTGGGGTATTTACGAATACAAGGTACATCTCAGGGACAGAGCAAAAACTGGCGAATATCAACATTCACAGAATCGCTGTATGTTCAAAATATTTGCTAAGTATCATTGTTGACGAATAATGTCGACATTCACCATGCACTGATGGTGAATACAGAATAAAAATATTTTTTATTGCGCAATACAGAAGTGTAACTTTATCCAAAAGCAGTTTGTGACAACGTTCAAAACTATTTTTATAGGTGTACGTACCACTAATTTCAAACAGAAATCTTTATAGTTCCAAATTTGGACAACTATACGAGAGAGGGGGGGGGGGGGAATGTTAAAATGTCTGTTTGAAATTCGCGGTACGATTACGAAAAAGAGAAAAAAAAGTGATAGTCAAGAACCGGCGCGTATCCATCAGGTATCGTGATATGATATACTATGTCAAAAAAGAAGGAATAATGTAACATGTAACAATTTTGACTTCCATCAACTCTGATTTACGATTTTCGACGTACTCGGATGATTTTTCTAAGGAAAAATAATATAATAAAACATTCCGTCTTTCACCGATGTATTTGGTATGTGGTTCGCATTCATAGGAGAATACGGACATCGTCTAAATTCGGATTTTCACGGTAAAAACGTCTGTATTAAGAACTGCATGTATTTATTAACTTATTAATGCTTTGATCATGGAAAAGAAAGTCTTCGTCAGAGTGAGTGTTGTTGTTGTTGTTTTTTTCCCAACTTTAAATATTTTGAAGTAATCTGGATTAAAAAATATTGGACAACCGAATTTTTGCACAGTTGTTGTTGCAAATGCCCTCTGGCAACCCCAGAGATGTGCCAGATCCTCAATATAAGACGATGATGGGCGAAAGGGAGCTGATTCCATTTTAATGAGCCCGATTAGGAAGAAGACCGATTTAGTTCGGGGGTCTCCTAATTTTGAACCATTTCTGGGTGAGGGACCTGGCATATAAATCGGTACTCCCCCCCAGAGGTATTTTTCTTGAACATGGAGGACACTATAGAGCCGCGACAGATTTTACGGGCACCAGCTCCCATTAGCGTACACCGTCCCACAGCAGTCCAGCAGAGAGAGAGTTCAACCTCCCAAGCACTGGCCAAGCCGGTGCTGCTTCACATTCCGTGTTCTTAAGGGAACCGATTTTACACAGTAAATTTATATATCAAGCAGCAATGAGCATCGTGAGAAAAGACATTGAGCTTTTTCTCATTCCGACGCTTTCAAAGCTCAAGTACTTGGCGTGCCTTTTTCACATCCAAAATGTTTTTTGACTAGGATTATATATACATTAACGAACACATAATTTACATCCGACGTGAATTTTAGTCATTAGCCGGACCTGCATGTCACATTACTGCACGTTCGCTTTAAAAACAACCCTCTTTGTTTACAATTCTAAAAACGAACGCTTCCTTTCCCCCTGTTGCATTACTTTCGCTGGCAAAAAACAACCTCGACAGGTCTAATGCATTCTGACCATTAATGGCTATTCTGACATCAAATTGCAAGCGCCGCATATTCGCCAATGTGTAACAGTCAGTACGGTTTGTGCAACAGCAAATCACGGAAGTTGGCGTGGTGGAATTAACGGTAAACAATCTTTCGGGACAGACGAGCGCATTATTAAACACGGATTTTCTTTTATTTACGAATAAGCAATTGACGGGACTTGCCAATGGCCAAGGGAAAGTAGCATAATGGACTTCAAAGGGAAAAACAATGTTTTGGATGTCGTTTTATGCAGCGTGAACGGTAATCCATTTTGTGGAATTTTGTTTGCGTCAATGACCGACCGGATAGTTCCGAAATTTCGATTTAGAATACAGTTAAGAAGCAAAATTTTGTAACTCAGGTAGAAGTAAAAATTAGGGAAAGTAAAGAGACACTTAAGGGGAAATACACAGAACGCACTTTGTTAATGATGCAGGTTTTTGGAGTATTTACTGTTATGAATTAACAAGCGAACAAAAAAGAAGGGAAAAAAAGAAAAGATAGATAGAAAAAAAACGAACAATTTCCGACGGAACTTGTTAATACTAAATTGATACTTTAATAGCTCTGCCATTACCATCCATTATACATGTTTTTAACTTTACGTGCAAGGTCTAGAAAATTCTTTTCACTGATTACCGTTTTACATTTGTTAATTCTTCTCTCTGATTAATTTTCTCTAAAAATGCAATGCGTATAAAATTCAGCCGAGACTGTTTTTACCCGATTTTATCTGCTAATAAATTAGTATTTCCACAGAGATATTTAAAGATAAGTCTGGTCTGGGTGTGCTTATGGATGTCTAAGATTTACTAAATAATAGTTTTATAAAACTAATTGTATTACATTACTAAACATTGTATTACAATTACGTTTTATATGAAACTAGCTAAATCACCCAGCGTTGCAAATACCAAGATTGAAATGATAGGAGTAACCCCCAGCTCCCGCCTAAACAAGGTATTCATGTTAGTTATATTTTAAAATTTAAAACGAGAATTTGATGAGTACCCTTTAAAAAAAAAATGTGAAGTATATGTGGGGAAAAGAAGCATTTTGGCCACCTGCACCCTTGGGAAGAATTAAAAATTTTAAAATTCATTTTTATGAAACGATAAAAATAAGATGATTTCGAAATTTGGCGGATAAATTTTGAAAAATCGCTTAAGTGATATATTTGTCATAATTTCAATTCTCTCCAAAATTTTCATATTTGTATCTCTCTTGGCTAGGCGTTAATAAGTCAGCCAATCACTCACTCACTCAGAACATTTTCCTTTGCATATATAGAAAAAAAGGGGGGGAGGGGTGAATCTGTGTTAAAATTGCAAACAAATATATTTCCTTACATTTATTATATTAATACCCCTTATATTTATTATATTTCCTTATATTTATTATATTAAGTTTACTCGAATGTATAAGGAAATATGAGTGCTGGAATTTTTAAATGAGCTATGACTTGCAAGGAAATTTAGCACAAGATAAAATATTCAACCATGTATTTCGAAAAAAAATCCTGTGATTGTGGTACATAATTACAAAAAAAAAAAAAAAAAAAAAACCTAATGATATCAAGCTCTTCAAAACTTTTAAAATGTCTTTTTCCAAGCTGTACTATACAGTTAAATAAATGACAAACCTCCGTCAGTTATGAAACTTCTAGAAAAGTTCTTAAAGATCAAAAATTTTGAAGAATGTGTCTGTTAAAAAAATTCCATGTTCCAATTTTTTTTTTTTTTTTTGTAGTGCAGCTTACAAAGAATCATCCTGAATTTTTTTTCAAATCCCTGATACGAGTATTGTATTTTAATTTGTGTACTAAGGCCGTGAGATAGATTTCATTTCTTCGACATACACCCTTAATATAAAATTGACATGCTAGTTATCTATTACTTTACATCCTTCCATTTGGAATAGCTAGTGCATATTACTGTTGAAATAATGTTTAGCTTAATAAATAAATAAATAAAAAGTTTCTAAAACTACAAAAGAAAATTCTACCTGTCTCTTAACTGCGCACCACATTACTGTATTGTGCGTCTATAAAATTATGTTCATTTTTTGATGTATTTCATTTAAACTTATCATTTTAAATTGATATACGCTACTCCAATGATATTAAGTTTGGTGATTTCTCACCAAATATAAGAGCTATCAACTTGATAGTTTCAGTTTTGGAAAATTATTTTTGGCGCTAAATTTGGTAATATTTTGCAACAAGTCGCTAAACTTGAAGGTGACGCAATTTTCTGCATGGCCCAGACAATGATTGGCCATGTACAGCTGCGGGGGGGGGGGGGGGAGAATGTCCCACTTGCTCTTTATTTCGCTGTCGTTCGTCATACAGGAAAGTTATATATACCATTCGTTTGCAAATAACGCATACTTTAATTTGCTATTAATTTAATTTGCATAAGGGGACGTCTTCATATTGAATTCTGCATCAACTTTTTTTTTTTTTAATGGAAGCATACTACTTTATTAAACGAAAGAAAACCTTCAAATTACCCTGAATTTAAATTTTCACCAATTTTTTACGATAATTTCCGGAGATATTGCGAATTATTTTTTTGCGCGTTTTTAAGGGACTTTCTGAAAATTGAAAAACGCTATTTGTAGGTTCCGAACTTTTCGCCTTTCATTCATTTCGCTCAAGAGAGTTAAAAGAAATAAACATTATTTTGAAGGAAAATATTTTTTCCATCTCTCTTAAAAATTTTTGTAGTAAGAATATCAAGGGTAGAAATTAGAATATTGAGTCAGTGGTCCAAATTACCCGTGAGTTCATAAGTTCCTTGGTTCGTACACATGATTTAAAGGAAAAATGCAAAACGACTGCTCACGATTTTGAAAATCTTTCTAATTTTCGAATTGAGTATTTCCCTTGATGGTTCTCTTAGACAGGGGAAATGTTGGCAGGAATGAGAGGCTGCTCTCTGCTCTTCTGACTACTCAGCTACGGTCAAACTTGAAGAATGGTTTCATGATTGAAAATTTATTTGTTTGAATTCCATGTAAAAAAACGCAATTACTTTTTTGCCGACCCAATATTATCACTGTGTTTGTTATTTAACTTTCTTCAGTACCAGGTTACCGAGCCATGCTCAGAATCTAAAGGCTCCTTAAGTGCAAAATAATGAATACGTAAAAGCCTTGGCACGTATCAATAATCTTTATGGTTGCCGAAGATTTTCATCGCTGTCGGATCACCCATACATTATCAGGTAAGCTTTGGTCGGCATTCAATGTTACAATGGCATATACTTTGTTTTGAAGAGGGATGCTAAATATTCGATGGTCGGTGCCATCAGAGTTGAGCAAAAAGTAGTTTAACGTAAGGTGCCTCCTTTCCTTCTATAGCAGATCAGCGAGGGTATCAGCGAAGATCTTGGGCGATGCATTCACTAACAGCGTCTTCGTTACTTCAGAAATATATCTGTCCATATTGAGGACGTTCAAATTCAGCATCAAGAATCTGAGTTGGTTGAACTGTCAGATGAATGACTTTATAAAACAAATTCAGCAAGTCTGTTATACACTGTTCGCAACGTAGCAGTACACACCAAAATCGTTAATAGTTTCACTCGTCATATACTGTGAACAAAGCCATTGTAAAGTATGCTTTCAAATTTCGAATTCTTTGAAATGTGGGTGACATCGAAGAAACAATCACACCAATTCATTAGGAAATTCGGAATGCCCTACATCAATCTTACAGTCCCCAAAATGGTGTCGGTTAATTTTTGTTTTTACTCTTCAGAAAAATGCAAAGCTCCAGGGTGAATTCAATCCATGTTAAAAAGTTTTAAACTATGATAATAAGTACTCACATTTGTGGCAGCTTTGTAGATACTTAGACTGATTACCCGAAATATTTGTCGACGTCTAGCTGTTCCATGTCGTTCTCCTTCCAAATACTAATCATCTGCTTAATCTGCTTGTGTTTGAACTGCACGTTCACACATTTGGGCTAAGTGCTGCTGTCGGTGATCATATGTTTCCAAAGCTCGTTTTTGAGCTACACTTTCATGCATTTACGTCTTTATAATACATTTATTATGATAATTCTTTACGATTGAAATTGTAAATTTCTCTATAGTGCTTCAATTCAAACATAAAATACTTATTTTTTTCTAATTCAAAGAAAATACATCATGCATAAACAAATTCTACAAACGTAAATTCAATCTTATAGATACATAAATATAGATGCCATAAAAGTATAATCTTACATAAATATGCTTTAAACATAATTTTATTTTATAAATTCACGCTTAAGAAAATAAAAAGTGTAACACAATTTAAATTATTAGTACAAAAGGACACTTCGAAATCATGAAATCAAAAACAGAATAGATCAAAAATATTCTTTTATAATAACCCTAACAACTACTTAAACGTTGACAATAATAGAACAAACGAATGGACTGAAGAAAAGGGACTTCTAACCTCGAATAAATCAAAAATAATCGCTCCTATATAGTTACGCTGATCCCTGACTCAGTCACAATTTCAGTTCAACCACTCAAAATAAAACCTTTACCATCCAAACAGATTAAAAATGTATTGTCTAATAACTTAAAATTTACACGGTTCGTTGGTGCGATCAGCCTGAAAATTATCATAATTATGTAAAAAAAAAAAGAAAATAATAAGAAAAAGAGGAAAGAAAAAAAAAAAATCTGATAATCCACCCGTTCCCTGATTTTTAAGTTTTTTTTGTATTTTTAGCTCTATTTCATTTAAGAGAATAAAAAAAGCTAATCATTTGAGTGTCAGAATTATCTATTGCAAGTGACATTGACGTTACATTGAAGTCACGGTTATCAGGCTTTGGAGGAAAAATTACGATTCTAATTCACTTAAGATAGCTTTTCTAAATTACTACTCAGTTTAACTTTTTTTCAAAAAATAAAACGGTTTTCTATGCATTAAGCATGGATATAGGAGAGGATGTTGATACCAAACGAAATGTTTCGAATACGAAATGTTTCTGCAGATTATACAATTCGAATTTCGATGTATAATAAAAATTGAATTTGAAGTTATTTGATTTTAAGTGGGTACATATTAAATATTCTGAGTGTAGACATTCTATCGCCCGCTGTAATTGTCTCCACAAAGGGCTTTATCCTTTAGCTTAATGATAGTACACAACACAAAACAACACAGTCTAATCCACGTCTAAATAAGAATTGAAAATGTATTAGAAAAAATCTTAGTAACCAGATTTCAGCCTCCCAATTTACTGCTTCCACATATGGACAACTCCCAGCCTGGGACCCGCCATGGCTTTTGGACCAGCCTTCAGAACAAGTCAAAACCCTGTATAAAACCTATATAAAACATTCAAACTTCCATATAAATCCGAATTATACGACCCGCGATTTCGCTAACATCTTGAAGTCAGGCCCAGGAGGCCACTATCGTAAAGTTCTGCCCGCAACTTTTAAAAGGTTGTCCGTACGATGATAAAATAAATGAGTTGAAATCATGAACTGTAGTGAATGAAAACTAAACTGATGGCTGATCATCTGCAAAATTAATTTGAATATCGGCTGCAAGCCCAATTTAGGAATCGATCGTATCATTTTTTCATCGGAGTTTCGAACATCGTTTCATTATAAACGGTTGACCCATTAAAAAAAAAAAATCGTCAGGGTAACTACATTTAAATATTTATCGTCAACTTGGCGGAATAAGGCAGTTAAAATAGAATCCAACCTAGTGCCGTTATTTTAAAAAAAATGGAATTTTCATGTTACGTCACAGGATCTTTTTTCATACTGTGAATGACTGAAAAGGGTGTCATTTTCATTTAAATTATTCGGCTAAGCTGAAACTTTTATGCACTTTTGAAATTCGCATCATATGGATCAATAAAACACATGAAAAATATTTATTGTTTCAGTATATACGCGAAAATACATTTAGCTTTACGTTAGTTACAAAAAGATAATTGTAATAAATTCAGGCAATTTTTCACATAAGATTTACGAGTAGTTTTGTATTAATAACTATGAATTAAGAATAATTAAATTATTTACGTATATTACATCAAGGTGCTTGCGGGGATGGCAACGAAGACTCTTTTTCGCTTTTTCTTTCGCTGGTTGCCAGGACGATATTTTGAAATAAAAATAACTTTTTAATTCTAAACAAATTTATGTAGCAGAATGGTGTAATATATCTAGTTACTAAAATATTTATTTGTCTGTGTACTGAACATCAAGTTCCATTTATTTTGTTTCTTTGCGAAATTAATTTTTACTATTATATATCGATGGCGTGTATTTTTTAATCCGCCCGAAACTTATTTGAGCGTCCCTTTTAGGAAGATTGCCTCAATTGTGTTTTTCAAACGCTCAATAGATGGCGCTACCGTCCAAACATTTTTAAATTTTAAATTTTGAGCGTTTTAGAGTTTTTTCAATAAATTGACCTCGCTCAATCGTTTCAGGGGCCCAAAATACCCCCAGGTACGAAATTTAAAAAGAATCCTTAGAGCAGTTTTCGAGATCGTTCGGACACACACACACACACACACACACACACACACACACACACACACACAAACATTCCTCGTTTAATATAAGAGCGGATTTAATATTATCGTCTGCAAAGTGCAATATTCTTATAACACTTTTGGCGGAATTTTAATTTATATTCAAATGAAAATTTAGACAGAAAAACGTGATTTTGAATGCTTTTTTGAATGTTTGATAAAGTATGGGGAATTCCAAAGACCCAATGTTTCCAATATTAAAAAATCTGATGTGTCCAACACATGACTTCCTTGCACGTCTATTAAATCAAAAATGTTTTCTACGCACTTCCTCTAAACTTATTTGTTTGAAAGTAAAATATCAATAATAGTAAGGTTTAGCGATTTCTAGCCAAATATTTCGATATCGCCAAGCTGAGTTCAATTTGAAAGATTTCCTTCTGACACTTTATTTGGCGATATTTCACCAAAAGCCGACAAACTTGAGATAGTCTGCGAGATTTTGGGGATAGCCAAAGTAGTCATTGACCAAGGACTTTCAATGAATTGAATGCATCCATACACCTTAATGTATTTAAAGTCATTTGGCTCACCCTGTAAATAAATTCCCAGTCGATTGCTGTCAAAAAAGATATTGAAAACAGTTAGATATTATAATATAGTTCTAAATACAAAAGTTCAAAATTCTACGGGTTAAAGTTTTAGAGTTATACAAAATACGAAATAATTTTTGGCGCCAAATTTGGCGATATTTCGGCGAAACTCGTCAATGTCGACGACATTTGGCGAGATTTTAAGCATGGACCAACAATGACAGATTATCGCCAAATTTGGCGATATTTCGCCAAAACTCGCCAAGAACGATGACAAATGGCGATACTTTGGGCATGGACCAAATGACTGACTATCGCCAAATTTGGCGACCTTTCGGCAAAACTCGCCAAGGTCGAGGACAGACGGCGAGATTTTGGGCATGTACCAAACAATGACTGTCTACAATTGTATTATATTGAAGATGTCCATAGACATTAAAGTACTGAAATTCTTTTCGGTGGTCCTGTAAATAAACTCTCCAGTAGATTGGAACCAAAAATCGAGATGCACAACTAGATGTTACAACAATCTTATATATGAAATTTCATAATATTTTTGAGATTTGAGAGTTAAATATGCACACACGTACACCAAAAGTCGCCAAGCTTGGCGACTTTTGGCATAGTTCTTGAGGGAGGCACGTGACCGTGGTCGGACCATTACCTAACTTATGTGGTAGGACGGTATTGTGCTTGAAATGGATGAATGTCCCTAAAATTGCCATTGACCGTAATGTATTGGAAATCTTTTGAGTGTTCCTGTAGCAGAACTGTAAATGATAAAGACACTTTTTTTAATGGAGAAATTCATTTTCTAACTCTTTACAGCCTATATCACTTCTGAGTCATTTGAAATAGCCCAATACCTCTAAAAAACGCTTTGATGAATTTCGGCCCATAGAGCGTAATGTATTTCGAATCTTTTAGGCGGTTCTGTAGATAAAATATCCAGTCGAATGGAACCGAAAGGGGAGGTGCACAACTAGATGTTACAACAATCCTAAATATAAAGTTTCAACATTCTACGCCTAATAGTTTTTGAGATATGCGAGTTTAATGAATTTCGGCCCATTGAGCGTAATGTATTTCGAATGTTTTGGGCGGTCCTGTAAATAAACTATCCAGTCGAATGGAACCAAAAGGGGAGGTGCACAACTAGATCATAGAACAATCCTAAATATCAAATCTCAACATTCTACGACCAATAGTTTTTGAGATATGCGAGTTACATACATACGTACGTACGTACAGACGGCATGAAAAAACTGACCACAATAGACTCGCCTCTGGTCAAAATGAGTTGCAGACGCGTTAATATGATCGTGCATGCTAGCCTACGATGAGATGCATCGAAAAAATTCTTAAAATTAAATTTAGAGGTAGTCAAAATCGGTTTTCTTGTCGAAATTTGGCCCCCAAAATTTTTCGGGATCACATTACTTCCTTATACTACGTACAAGGAAGTAAAAAGGTCAAATTCATGCCTCGAATATTGACGATGTTAGTTTTTCAGAAATAAGACGTTGTATTAGAAGACATACATCTACTGCTTCTAATTCTATACCTGGAAAATATTTTATTTGGGGGATATGGTAGCGGACGCAACAATAGACGCTTTATAGAATCACCATCAAACTGTAAAAACCTCAATTTATTTGCTTCAAATTTTGATATTTTTACTTCCTTGTACGTAGTATAAGGAAGTAATGTGATCCCGAAAAATTTTGGGGGCCAAATTTCGACAAAAAAACCGATTTTGACTACCTCTAAATTTAATTTTAAAATTTTTTTCGATGCATCCTATCGTAGGCTAGCATGCAGGATCATATTAACGCGTCTGCAACTCATTTTGACCAGCGGCGAGTCTGCTGTGGCCAGTTTTTCCATGCCGTCTGTACGTACGTACGTATGTATGTAACTCGCATATCTCAAAAACTATTGGTCGTAGAATGTTGAGATTTGATATTTAGGATTGTTCTATGATCTAGTTGTGCACCTCCCCTTTTGGTGGCAATCGAATGGATAGTTTATGTACAGGACCGCCCAAAATATTCGAAATACATTACGCTCTATGGGCCGAAATTCATTAAACTCGCCTAACTCAAAAGCTATTAGGCGTAGAATGTCGAAACTTCATATTTTGGATAGTTGTAACATCTAGTTGTGCACCTCTCCTTTTGGTTCCATTCGACTGGATAGTTTATCTACAGGACTGCCCAAAACATTCGAAATACATTACGCTCAATGGGCCGAAACTCATTAAACTCGCATATCTCAAAAACTATTAGGCGTAGAATGTTGAAACTTTATATTTAGGATTGCTGTAACATCTAGTTGTGCACCTCCCCTTTCGATTCCATTCGACTGGATAGTTTATCTACAGAACCGCCCAAAAGATTCGAAATACATTACGCTCTATGGGCCGAAATTCATCAAAGCGTTTTTTAGAGGTATTGGGCTATTTCAAACGACTCAGAAGTGATGTATGCTGTAAAGAGTTAGAAAATGAATTTCTCCATTAAAAAAAGTGTCTTTATCATTTGTAGTTCTGCTACAGGAACACTCAAAAGATTTCCAATACATTACGGTCAACGGCAATTTTAGGGGCATTCATCCATATCAAGCACAATACTGTCCTTCCACATAAGTTAGGTAATGGTCCGACCACGGTCACGTGCCTCCCTCAAGAACTATGCCAAAAGTCGCCAAGCTTGGCGACTTTTGGTGTACGTGTGTGCATATTTTACTCTCAAATCTCAAAAACTATTATGAAATTTCATATATAAGAATGTTGTAACATCTAGTTGTGTATCTCGATTTTTGGTTCCAATCTACTGGAGATTTTATATACAGGACCACCGAAAAGAATTTTAGTACTTTAATGTCTATGGACATCTTCAATATAATACAACTGTAGACAGTCATTGTTTGGTACATGCCCAAAAACTCGCCGTCTGTCCTCGACCTTCGCGAGTTTTGGCGAAATATCGCCAAATTTGGCGATAGTCAGTCATTTGGTCCATGCCTAAAGTATCGCCATTTGTCATCGTTCTTGGCGAGTTTTGGCGAAATATCGCCAAATTTGGCGATAATCTGTCATGGTTTGGTTCATGCTTAAAATCTCGCCAAATTTCGTCGACATTGACGAGTTTCGCCGAAATATCGCCAAATTTGGCGCCAAAAATTATTTCGTATTTTGTATAACACTAAAACTTTAACCCGTAGATTTTTGAACTTTTGTATTTAGAACTATTCTAATATCTAACAGTTTTCCATATCTTTTTTGACAGCAATCGACTGAGAATTTATTTACAGGGTGAGCCAAATGACTTTAAATACATTGAGGTGTATGGATGCATTCAATTCATTGAAAGTCTGTGGTCAATGACTACTTTGGCTATCCCCAAAATCTCGCAGACTATCTCAAGTTTGTCGGCTTTTGGTGAAATATCGCCAAATAAAGTGTCAGAAGGAAATATTTCAAATTTAACTCAGCTTGGCGATATCGAAATATTTGTCTAGAAATCGCTAAACCTTACTATTATTGATATTTTATCTCTTTCAAACAAATAAGTTTAGAGGAAGTGCGTCGAAAATATTTTTGATCTAATGGACGTGCAAGGAAGTCATGTGTTGGACACATCAGATTTTTTAATACCGCTATCTTTTACTGTGTTTTTGCACAAAAGAAATCTAATTTACTTTTATTTTAAGCAATTTTCAAAAAATTGTCACTTAATAAATTTATATATGGTCCCTTAACGCATGAAAATAACATATTTTATTTAATATATATTAAACTACCGAACGTAAAAATTTGAAATTTTTCACAGCCATGTCATATTACTTTCTGCATCTATTTCCATCGAAATTTGGCTAGGTTTCTATTCATAATTTCTTGAATATTAATTTAATAATTCATAATTCATATTAATATTTTATTTAAAATCATAATAACATTAAATTATGTTTGGGTCGTTTAGTTCTAATAGTACGAATAAAAATCAACTTCTTATTATTAATATTATATGAGATATGATTTAAAGTATGAAAAAATATTTTAACATATGGAGAGAGGGATTTTGGGTGCTCATAACTCACCCATTTTCAGTTCAAAATTTATTGAAAATGGGTATCCTTGGTTAAAATGAGCTAAATCTTTGAAATATGAAGTGAAATCTAGGCGTTGCTATTGGGAAAAAAACGTCTGTAACTTTGCTGTACGACGATCGACGGCCGAAAAAATTACAAGTGGGACTTTTTTTTTTTTTTTGCAGCTGTACTTTTAATGTATGTACGATGTCCATAGACATTAATGCATTAAAAATCTTTTCGGTGATCCTGTAGATTGCAATTTAAAAAAATAAATAAATAAAGGTGAACATTCCGCCCGGGTTGTGTAGTGGTTAGAGAGCTATACTCCCACGCCACGGGTCCAGGTTCGATTCCCAGCAAGGGCTTGGGTGTAATTTCGTCCGTCCTTTCATAGGAGGCAGCCCTGGTCCTGCTAGTAGGTACCTCCATAATAAAGGAGCCATTCTGCACTTGGCAGTGGCCAATGCCTGAAAACGGCAAGTGCCTTCCGTCGAAAGAAAAAAAAAAGAATATAGGTGAACATCTGGATGTTACAATAGTCCTTAATGCAAAATTTCAATATTCTTCGGGTAATCATTTTTGAGTTATTCGAAATACATACATACAGTCCCAGGAAATATTGTAGCTGTTGTTGTTGTAACATATTTTTGGATTTGTGGTTTCCTGGCAATATTAATGTAACCACTAGACATTTTCTGCCCTAAACACCAGTACTGCCATCCTAATCAAAATTTTTTGGCACATATATTGATGAAAGAGTTGCCACTACTGTAAAACAGCAATATATTTATAGAAGTTTTACAAAAAAAGGAGGGAAAAGAAAAAAAAATTGAAGTAACTCCACTCGACTTTCCGAACGCTGATCTTAATGTATAAGAACTCTTTTTTGTAGCCTCGTACAAAAACTATAAGTCCTTTACACACCAAAAGCTATACAGGCTGTGTGACGGTGACTTTTAATATACATCCATACACAATTTGAGCTTATTCGAATACATCCATCAGATACTATCACACTTTAAATGATTTGTGCCCGTAGGTCCTAGTCCATAGTATTTGGGTCCTGCAATTTACTTTATATTTCTGGTACAAAAATTACTGGTTGGCAAAATTACACAAACCCTGTTGGCAAAAGTAAGAAGTTGGGTAATATAGATGATAAAAAATGAATAAGTTGATAAATACTTATATTTGACCTGGCAGTTTATCGACATCCCTCCCCCTAAAAAAAGTCTTCGCAGTGGCCCTGCTTATAGTATACGTTTCCAATTTGCGCGCAATCGATTGTACTGTTTAGATACTAGCGCACTTTCTAGAATTTGCCTCCGTAGGCTATAATGTACAAGATATATTTTTTGTAGCACTGAAAATACATTGTATGTCCTACACACACCAAAATCAATACTGGACGTACGAGGATGATCTAAAATATAGATACCAAATTTGAACTCAATCAAACGTACAGTTTAAGAACTATCGTCTTTTTCTTTCCTTACATATGCGGAACATATACACATACGGAAAGTAAAAATTATATATCTTCTGGTGGACATATTAATTTGGTCAGATAGTGTACACACAGGTCACCAGAAAAACTATTCAAAATGGATCTTACATACATAAATGCATACGTACGTTAGAACTTCCAACAGGGACTCTCAAAGTAAATTTAGGAATGGTCAAAATCTTAACATCAAGATTTTTGTGATTACAGCACTTTCTTTACTTCGTACAAGGAAGTAAAAAAGAAAGGAGAGGAGAACAAAATAAAAAATCTGGAGTGACTCCACTCGACTTTCCGAACACTTACGATTAAGATCATTACCAAGCATTTAAATAAATTTTAATCGATGAATAATTCAAACATATATACAAAGAAGCTCAATCCAATGCGCAGTTTAAATGCTAGCACACTTTCAAGAATTTCCCCCCATAAGCAATAATGTAAAAGAAATCTTTGGCGTAGCCCTGTAGAAAAACTATGAGTCCTATACCCACCAAAATCAATACCGGTCTTACGATGGTGGTTTATAACATGCATACTCAATTTGAGCTCAATCGAATGTACCTTTTAAACGGTAGCGCACTTTCAAGAATTTCCTCCCATAGGCCATAATGTAAAAGAAATCTTTGTCGTAGCCCTGTAGAAAAACTATGAGTCCTATACACACCAAAATCAATACCGGTCTTGCGACGGTGGTTTATAACAGATATACCCAATTTGAGCTCAATCTAATACTCCGTTTAGGAGCTATCGTGTTCACTCACATACACACACACACACACACACATCTCGTAAAAATAGCATAAATGAATTCAGAAGACCTCAAAACGTGTAAATACACCAAAATCTCCAAGTCGAATTTTTTCATGATTACAATACTTTCCTTACATGGTACATGTTCGGAAAGTAAAAATGGCTATGATGCGCTTGCCTTATAATAAGTCAACTAATTAGTTTAATTAATTTTTAAATAATCAATATATACAGAGTGGTTATAATTAAACTCTCCCTCTAAAAAGCATTCTGAAACTGAAACGGATCAACAGATTGCCAATAATTTGGCATATGGACTGTACACGAAATGTGCTCAGAAGAGAATTTTAGTAAGTTTAGTTCAAAAAATGTCCACTAAGTAGCGCATTTCATGGGGAATTCACCTAAAAAAATGCCCAAATAAGTTTCAACAATTCTAATATTTATTCAATAGTTTTGAATATTAATAACTATTCAAAACTATTGAATAAATATTAGAATTGTTTATACATTTCAAGTGAGTCATTTCTACAATTTTCTGTTTTTTCATGCAAAACGCAACCTAATGAATATTTTTTTAACTGAAATTTTTTTCCGAAATTCTTGGGAGCATCTCATGTATAGTCTTTGTACCAAATTTGGTTACAATCCGTTCGTTTTAGCTGTAGAATTTTGTTTATAGGGGAAGTTTAACTATAAATACCTTGTACACTTAAATTTGTAATACAAATCCCTCCCCCATTGTCAGAAAATCCCTTCCCCAATTTACAGTCATAAATACCGAAATTGCTTTCATTAAAGAATTAATGTCCGAAAACTCATTCAGAAATAAGCATTAAAAGCTTCTTTATTATATAAAGATCTGTAATTAGGGATATTGATAATTTGGCCCATCATTATCATATTGTATTCATAATTTTACGTTCAAACAATTCCTGGCGTGTTTACCAAGCTTTATAATATACTAAATAAGCAGCTAATGGAGGTTTAATAGAAATAAATGATGTTTTCATGAATACCTTTAATTTAAAAACGCAATTAAGGTTAAAAGCAAAAAAAGAAATCAGTTTTCCCCTACTTTTCCATGTATATTATTATCACGCAAAACTATGACTATCACCGCTCATCTGTTAATAAACTGCATTTGCCATTTCACTATAATTATACCGGTATCTAGTGCAATTCTATAAAAATTTTCTAATGCAGCTTTCAAGAAAGTTTAGGAACATAAATATAACATCGGAATAATATGTTTTCTAATGAATCCTTTCGAAAAGTGTAAATGTGCGCAAAACCCTTCCCCCTTAATTTACTGTGGAATTCTCTCGCTCTCTCACGCTATATGATAAAGAACATCGGAAGGGCATGCAAGCGTGCGCGATACAGGAACCATAACTTATATCTTGAGCTTGCCGTCTTCTCAAAAACTTTTAATTATGCTATTCGTTAAGTTTGGACACGGAAGATTATAATAGATACCAACCGAACTCCTCTGGGTGCAAATTTGCATAGAAATGCGTTTTTATATGCCCTCAGGGTAATTCATGCATGTCTTCTAAATTATCACGAATTTCACATATTGCTTTCATGCTCTTAACCGAGACTTATAGAAGAATTGCTTAAAATATCAAGCTTTTATGGAAGATACGAAAACTTTTTGGAGTTCATCCTCTAGCACATATACGTACACGCTAAGTTCTGCATGTCCTGGAAATATTTATAGAGTTATTATCGCACAATTTACTTTTTTAACAAAAGCATCTATTATTCTCGCTACATTAAAACAGTGTACCACCAATCAGTCTACAAAGTCAGAGAAATTAGTTCCTGAGAACTACTATTTATTTACCATGAAGCAATTATTCTTCAGCATGCCTTTCTGTTTTCTCTATTTAATAATGCATGAAGGTAAGCTAAGAAATTAAAATCTCAAAAGAGACTTTTCAAATTCGGGGAAAGTTTTCCGTTTAAACTGACGCAATTAGTAGAAATGCTTAGGTACGATGCTATCCATCAAATCGTTTTGCCATGTTGTATAAAGGAAGCACATCAGTTTGGATGTTTATTAGACTAAGGAATTAACGATAATTTAATAGTTTGCCACTATTATCCCCAGAACGTAATACGTAATACCTGAAACATTAAACAGATTGTAGAATTGTCAGAATTGAATTTCAGAAAATCTAATGCCAATCTAAACGATTTATTTTTACTGTACGTGTATTTCTTTATTTATTTTCCTATTTACCACTTATAAACTACTTGATAGTCCTGATCAAGTTACACATTCCAAAAATTCTTTGTTTTTTCTTCCTTGACAGTCAAACTTTGAATTTGTGAACCAAATTTGACATCAAAAAGGAAGAGCAGTCAATTATTCTCAGAGACATTTTTATGCATCTGAGACACATACAGACGTTAATAAGGAACTATATAAAATGTACTATAAAAACTCTTTGCGTAATATTTCGAATCATTTTTGATTGGGTACATGTCCCATACAAGTATTTGTAGCCATAAATAACTAGAATTTTATTGATTAAAAATAGAGACAGCGAATTCCGCTAACCACAGCCAAATGTCAATCCCAAGTTTTTAAAAAAAGAATCATAACAAGTAACTTGATTTTTTAAAAAGAACACAAGAGCATTTTAAATACATTTAAAAAATGGCAGAATACGAATTAACACGTTCCGTTTTAAACTTTATCTTTAACCAAACTTTCTATCGTGTTCTAAAACAATTTCGGATCATTGATGGTTGAGAGACGAGAAACCGGATTGAATCGTTTGTTTGTGGTACAGCAAGCTTACACGAGGGGCATCTGCCTGCAGGGAGGGGGGGGGTACCTTTATTGGAGGACTTTTCAAGGGGCTCTAACGTGTATTCGCGTTATATTGGGAGAAAACCGACCAAAACTCAAACCGTTAGATCGACAGCCGCGCGGTAGGCCCGAACGCGGAACCTTCGCACTTCAGCTGTCTACCATGTTCATTGCCTTATCCACTCGGCCATGGTGGGACCGGATTGTCTCGTCCCGCTCAGAAAATGCGAAGGCTTTAGTCTTGTAAAATCGTTGTGCAGCAATAAGAAATCGGCCTGTCTCGTCTTGGTCTCATGCTTATTTCTGATAGTTATTTTATTTTTCCCTCTTTAAACTAATATAGTGGGCTGTTGTGAAGTGTATTTATAGTATTGTAAAGTTATTTTACCCAAGGAAAGTGAATCAACTCGCGAAATGTATATATTAAACCAAAAAATTATGCAAGGTCATGGAATTTCCTTTTCTAGATCTAAAAGCTATAATTTAATCATTCACGAGACCACATCTTGGAAAGCGTCACTTATTTCGCCAAGTTTAGACGTAGCTTTTATTGAATGCGACTAAGCTACGATTGGTTGAGTGCCTGAACTGGTATTGGACTACTAGCTCAGTAAAGGCACAAAATGGTCAGTACCAATTTAGAGTGAATTGCATTAACGTGTGAGAATTTGGAATTAAGAGCAGTACAATCTAGATAAATTTCTACCAAAATTGACGACGTTTGGATACAACGGGTATTTTATATTCCATAGTAATTATTCATGGACAAATCAGAACGCAACACCTTGAAATAACTTTGAATTGAAGTTACTTATTGGTGGTTCCAATAACTCATTGCCTAGTGCAGTACTAAATCTGTTTTCAATTTCACATTTCAGTTTACAGCACAAGTACCCTAAAGATGTGCATTAAAACAACTTGATTTATAATATAGGGAAGGGGTAGAGGATACTGTGGGAACTTGAAGTCACGTTGAAAAACAACTAAACTTTAGATCGACTGATTACTATCGTGTACAAGTACGCTAAATCCGTGATTCCAAAAGTCCTATGGGCGGACTCTAGCAATTTGGAAGGGCAGCAACATTATAAGTCCCCCATGTCCACATAAGGATCTATATTGAAATGGGAAAGTCAAGGAAATGCACCAAGTAGCTTTAAACGACACTTTCCGTGACATAAGTTGTCCTCTGCTGGCAAATAAACAAAATGAAAAACTTGGAACACAATTTTCGAAAAATGAGCTGTGAAACCCTAGGTCAATGTCCGCACCTTCTGTACGAAGATTGTAAATAAATTCTTCTAAGAACGCGAGGTAACAAGCACCCTGCTAGTCACTAGAGCTCATAGAAGGGTTTTTGGTGATTGCAATCTGGGCTGTAACTAGGGGTGCCAACGGGGCACGTACCCCGTGTGCCTTGCTGAGAAACGTGCTAAATCAACTATAAGTCTGTGAGCGTGATAGCTTTTATCTTTTCTATCCGGCTCACTCATCACACTTTTTACCCCACAAACCGGCAAAATCTGTAAGACTTCGACCTCTACTTTTCAGCTAAAGAGCTTGCTTTGTCTTTTGTTAGATAAGTGGATGAAAAAGCAGGGAGAGTGGGAAATTCAGAGTTATTGCCTATAATAGGGATTTTCAGGAACATATAGTCAATTGGCTAAGAATACGCTCGACTTTCCTGCACCGTAAGAAAAGATTTAGCCATTCCTTATCTATATTTCTTGAAGGGCGAATGGGTATCTCATCGAGATAGGCAAAGGAAATCTCCGCTAAGGCATTAGTACCAACAACATCGTCCTTTAGTCTTTCTTTCTTTGTTTTATTTTAAGAATAATTGATGTACCACCGGATTTAAGAGTTTAATTAGAATTTTCCCACTGGTGAAGTAAACTCTAGTTGTAGCACTGATCATAACCTCCTACATAAAGTTTTTTTTTAGACAAAAAATGAAATTGCGGAACAAATTACTTAAAAAAAGCTATTACGCCAGACATTTCTGCACATTATTGCATAGCCGTAGGTTCTTAAAATGTTTAAAAGAGCATAGAAACGTCAATCAGTTTCAAACCCTCTCAAACCAATCTGAAACCCGTTGCCACAGATACAAACCACAACTTTATCCCATCGAGGGCGGAGCTCCAGCCGAACTATCGACCAATTGGGAAGTGGATTCTATACGTCGGAATACACAACACAGCAATTCAATGACGCGCTCTTGCATTATTGACAAGATAGCGTTACCTCACTGGAAGCCTTCTGGCAGTTTCTCACGCTGTAAAAAGCTACTACAGTATCACTCATAATTATACGTATAGCTCAAAACACGCATGCTGCTCTTTTGTCAAAACTTTGGAAGTGGGAAAAAAAATCTTTTTTGATAGTGCGTATTGACTTCCTTTCAGTTCGAAACTCAGATATAACGATGTGGAAATAAAAGGCTCGGGTCAAGGTTAATAGCGGGAGTTTGACATTATCGCCCCTGTGAATATTAATGATATCGGTAAAAAATGGGAAGAGCAGGGACTTTTTTTTATATAGATCTATATCATTATTCGGAGAGTTTTTATTATGCTTTCTCTTCGTAATGGGCTGTCAATCAATTCAGAGCGGCCGTTATTTTCAAGTATACAAAGAATGCAATGCACTTTTCGGAGAAATGCATCAAGGATGCCTTGAAAGAAGGTGACGAAAAATTATGAAAAGCATCTGTAGTTGTACATTTTATCGAAATAATGCTCTTGTACCTTTCTTCCATATATTTTTTTATTGTTCAGAATGTCCTGACTTTAAGGAGCAATCGATACATTTCTTTTCTGTTCATAATGAAAGAAAACCGAATAGTATTTTCAAAGGTGCTATATTTTATTGCATTTATTTATTTATAGGGAAGCATTCATTAATTATGTGGATTTGTGATGCTTCATGGGTAATAAAACATGTGTTATCGCTTACAAAGAAAAAAATATACACAAAACTGGCTCAGAAATTAAAAAATTTGCGCACACCATAAGTTCGGTCTCACTTTTAAACCTTTGAAGAGCAAACATTTTCACAACAATATATAAGACCAACTGGATAGACTGCCCAATGCTGAAAATGTTCAGCCGTTGCCATCGACCCTTTAACTATCAAAAACACGGCGGTCGATCGAATCGCCCTTCTGGCGCGACAGAGCTAAAGAAGTTTTCTGACACAGCTGGCTGTGTGGCCGCGCATTTCAACAATTACTCGTTTTCCTTGAAATGAAATGTTTTCTTATATTTTTGTAGACTGCTGAGTCCATTGTTTCAATGTTTATCATTGATATTTTCTTAAAAAGCATTGATGTCGCAGATATTTTTCTAACTAATATAAAAAAATCACTTCCCTTTGTTGAAAGTCACTCTTAATCTGCATTTTAATTATTTTTCATTTTCAAGATACTGGGCGCTACCATTTTGAAAAACGTGGTTTAGAGTTACCCTGCTTGGAAAGATAGTCTTTTGCCAGATCGTACCTGTACCTGATGCCAAAATGACGCTTTTTCAATCAGCTAAAATTCGTTATTCTGTTTTGGAAAAACGAATAATCGGTAATCCTAAACTCCTGTTATCTAAGGAAACTTACTATTTCAAAATTGTCAACTTTGTGTAACACACTTTGACTTATTTATTTCAAAACCTTTTAAATTTGGCGTAAAATTGGTGTCATTCTACTTCATGTTTGTCAATTTCACGCGATTCTGCATACTTGGAATTGCTTTGTCGCAAAGGCATGAATGATTTTATGCTGCCGAAAATTGCCAAGCCTGGAAAATACTATGCTTATTTTTTCAGTTTTTTATTAATGTCTTCTAAAATAATTCGAATTTCGAAATTTAAATCAACTTATCGGCTTCCTCGGAATTTTCCGAATTCGTGGACACCATCGTCGAAACTCAAATCTCCACGGTTTCGAAGGAGATATCAGATCAAGCTTCTGACAGCGGCTGCTACTTTTTTGGAACATAGAAAAATTAAAAGGTAGTCCATAATACTCAGGAATAGTGAAGCTTTCTATTAGTGAAAACATCTTTAGAATCGGTTCAGTAGTCATGGAGATGTCCTGAGCGCATAATGTATTAGAATTTTTTTTATTGTCCATGTAAAAGAACTATTTATGCTATATGCATTAAAGGTAGTGTTTAATACCCAGGAATAATGTAATTTTCTATGAGTGAAAAAATTTTCAGAATCGGCCTAGTAGCTACAGAGGTACACATAGAGCGCAACGTAATTTTTATGGGTGTCCCTGTAAAAGAACTATCTATGTTTTATACAAGAAAGGTAGCCTACAATACTCATCAATAGCGCAGCTTTCCATCCGTGAAAAAAGTTTTAAAATCGGTTCATTAGTTCCAGAGATCGTAATGTAATTCGTATGAATATCCCTGCAAAAGACCTATTTGTGATATATTCTTGACAGGTAGCCCATAATACTCATTAATAGTGTAGCTTTCTATCAGTAAAAAAAAATTTTAGAATCAGTACAGACGTCAAAGAAATACCCATACAGCTTAATGTATGGCAACTTATTTGAGTGTCCCAGTAAAAGAACTATTTAAACTTTTTTTTTTTTTTAAAGAATTTTTTTTCGTGAAAGGTAGCCAATTGTTGCAGAAAACGCTGCTTAATTTCTGGGTCCGTCGTTCTAAAGTCCAGTAGGAGTAGAAAGATCTAGTAAAGAGTCCACTTGTTAAGATGGAACACTAACTTTATTGCTTCTAGCTGTACAAAATTCACGGGCACTAACGGCCAGTAGCTTGCTTATAACAGTCCGCGCAGTACCGAAGCTTTGAGAGATGTTGCAATTCACACCCAAAATAAAATACTTCCACAAGCAAAATATTCAGTGGAATTTTACGAAGGATTTCGCAAACAGTCCCTCAAGCCTAAGTAATGAGGAATTTACACACAGCACTTAAAAACGCGCTTTTAAAATCATGCAAATTACTGCTTCTATAAGCGCTATCACAGAGTCTTTGTACAGAACTTACGTGTATTTCTCATAGCAGTAAAAAACAGACTGACTGAACCGGGGCAGCACGCTGTCGTATTAATAGAGGTCGCAGAAGCTATTAGAAATTTCTCGAAGGGTCCCCTTAAAGAGCGAAGTTTGATTACGTCATAGGAATACAGTAGAATCCTTAGACTATTATGCAATATTAATGCAGGAAAACGAAATTTATAAGCCCCATTGGAAAAATCGCGCCATATATCTTAAATATCGCCAAGCCTGGCGACATTTTGGCGAAATATCGCCAAGTTTGGCGCCAAAAATAAGTCTTCAAAAGTGACGTCAGCTAAGCTCTAACATCAATATTTCTCGAGATTTTAGAAAACCCTATGTTAAGCAATGGGAACACCCAAAACTCCATATCTCCCGTTCTAGGTAGCTGATTTTGATGCAACAAAATACAAAATTTCATTATTTGACGCGTAGAAAACAAATTTTAAGCTAGGTTACCCCTGAAACAGCGGGTTGGTCCAAAAATTCGTAAAACTATAATGCTTAGGAATAGAAGCTTTCTATTATTGAAAAAAGTTTTTGATTCGGTTCAGTAGCTACAGAGATATTAGCTTCGTTGGGATTCGATACTTGGGTTCATCGTTCTAAAATCCAGTTTATGTAGAGAGTTCTAGTAAAAAGTCCATTTGTTAGGATGGAACACAAATTTTATTGCTTCTAGAACTTCGTCGAAATATCAGCTGTACAAAATTCACAGGCACTAACGGCCAGTACCTTTGCTTATAGTAGTCCGCTCAGTACAGAAGCTTCCACACATGCTGTATTTCTTACAAAAAATAAAACACTTCAACTGGCTAAATTCAATGGAAACTTACAAAGGAAATCATAAACAGTCCCTCAGGACTCAGCAATGAAGAATTTACACTCTGTACTCAAAAACAAGCAAATTATTCCTTCCAATAGCACAGTTTACAGAATAATGCATCGAACTCAATTAGCTTTCGGATATAACTATCTCTGGTGCCCTATCCTGCCTCTATTTATAGGTGTCGCAGAAGCTAAGCGAAAATTCTGGTAGGAGCTATTTCTCGAAGAACCCCCATAAAGCTAGAAATTTGATTATGTCATGGAAATGAGTAATACTAAGCTACAGCGCAATATTAATGCAAGGAAACAAGCATTACAGGCCCCAATGGTAAAAGCGCACCAAATGGCCGAAATGTCGCTAAGCTTGGCGAGTTTTGGGCGAAATATCGCCAAATTTGGCGTCAAAAATAAGTTCTCATAAGTGAAATCAGCAAAGCACTAGCATTAATATTTCTCGAGATTTCTAGAAAACCCTATGTTAACCAATGGGCGAACCCAAAAGTCCATACGTCGCGTTCTATTTAACCGATTTCGATACAACAAAATACAAAATTTAATTATTTGACTAGGAGGTTACGAATTTTAGAATAATTTTAATATGTAGGAGGCAGAACAAACCGAAATATATATATATACTAGCTGCTACCCGCGACTTCGTCCGCGTCGGCTTTAGAATTAGGTCCCGACAGAAATGTAGCATGTGTGAATAACAAATATTGTTGCGACAAAAGGAACTGCATTTAAATATTATTTGCTTTTTACTTGTTTCAAATGAAGTACAATGCATGTTAGTATACTTCATTTAAAATAAGAGAATATGCACAATGTTACTAAATTTAGTTTTTTTTGGGGGCATTTGGCGAAAAGAGACAGTTATGACAGTATTTGCGAGTTGTTTTGTAAAAGAAATATTTATGCTATATGCATGAATTTTAGTCTAAATCAGGAATAGAGCAGCTTTCTGTTAGTGAAAAGTTTGAGAATCGGTTCTGTAGTTACAGAGATACCCAGAGAGCGTAATGTATTAGAATTATTTTGAGTGTTCCTGTAAAGGAACTATTTATGCTACATGCCTGAATTTTAGCCAATAATACTCAAGAATAGTGTAGCTTACTATCAGTAAAAAAAGTTTAGGAATCGTTTCCGTACTTACAGAGATGCACATAGAGCGTAATGTAATTCTTATTAGCATCCCTGTAAAAGAGCTATCTGTGATATATGCATTAAAGGTAGCCTATAACACTTAGGATGCCACCAGTGTCTAAGAAGTTCTGCTCTCAAAACTGCAAGAGGGGAGGTGCCAGATTTAAACCCTGGTCGCGCCTGTCGACCTAGCTGCTCCCAGTTTTCCGTGGTTTTCTAAAAAACCTCGCATAAATACGGGCTAGGATCCCTTAGAAAATCCCCCACAGAGGAATTTTCCATATAGGCCTAGGACCCTAGTGCAGTCAATCGGTCTTAATCCAAAAACAAACAATGATACTCAGGAATAATGTAACTTTTAATCAGTGAAAAAAGTTTTAGAATCGGTTTAGTAGCTATAAAATGTCCATAAAGCGCAATGCATTAGAATTATTTTGAGTGTCTTTGTAAAAGAATTATTTATGCTATATTCTTGAAAAGCTGCCTGTATGTTAATCCAGGGCATAAGCTATTTTCATTACAAATTTTTTCAAATCCGTTCAACCATTTTTGTGTGATTCAGTCAAAAACATCCAAACACACAAACGTACACATTTATGTTATTGGTAGGATTTGGAAATTTATGAACTTTAAGAAACACATCTGGATTTTTCTTGGTACTTACGTATTATCCCAGCGGTCATTCCCGCCAAACTGTTTTATCGTCAAATGGGTTGCCAAACGTATTCAAATCCATTAATAATTTCATGTGCCCGGCATTTATTTCGGCAAAAAATCGCTTGTCTTGGCGGACCGCCGGGATAATACGTAAGTATCCCTTTCTTTACTTATGCTTTTTAATTTGGCGTAAAATCAACATAATTTCCATGTTTTTCAAATGCATGTGATTTTGCAAATAGAATTTCTGCTTTATTTCAAAAGCAGAAATCATTTTGTGCGGGCGATAAAACGGCTTTTAATTAATAGTTTGAAAAGTAGTTAAAATTTCAAAATTTTGAGCCTCAGGTGCACTTTACCGAAGTTATGGGCTCAATCATGCTCAAATTTTCAAAGCTCTGCTTTCTGTAGATTTCTCTGGAGAACATTCATTTTTATTATTACAGATAGATAGATTTGGCATAAAACTGGCTTAATTTCCGAGGTATTTAATGTTTTTCAGATGCACGCGCGCTTATTTATTGAAGTAATAGCATTCTTGTTAGCTCAAAACATGAATCATTTGATGCGGGCGAAATTCGCCAACCATGGCAATGTGAAAACGGTTTTTAATTAATAATTAAAAAAGTAATTAAAATCTAAAATTCTAATTAGCCTATAACCAACTCCAGGGTCCCCTCTATATCTAAACCAAAATGCATCCAGATCGATTCAGCGGTTTAGGCGTGAAAGCGTCATAAATAAACAAACAAACAAACAAACTCACTTTCGCATTTATAATATTAGTTAGGATATAACTAATAAGTAAAACACAAAACATACTGCAAATAATACGGTATACATACCTCGCATTAAAAATATAACAGCTAGGAGCAAGACTTAGAAACCACATTTTGAAAAGATAATAATAATAATAAAAATTAATGAAAGCCAAGCCAAATAAAGTGCAATAATTAATGTGAAAATAGAATGGAACGGAATTTATAACCACTGTCACCATCCTCAGGGGCCACGAAGAGTGGATTATAATTAGAAGCAAACAAAATAGTAGGGTTTCGGTTGTGTGGCATATCAAAAGAGATATCCACTCCACACGTTCTGGGCCCTACCCTACTATATAAAGGGGAAAAAAATAAAAAAGATAACAAAAAATTACATACCAGACTTGGGCACATGGAAAACACATTGAAAACAAGTAATACTTGTTGCCAATGTTAAGAATTGTAAGAAGTGAAAAATGGTGTTGCCACATAATAAAAGTGTAAAAGTGGAAAGAAGAATGTATAGGTGTTGCCAAATACTAAAAGGTAATATTATTATACTTCAAGAGTATCCAGGTATATTAATATAATTAAATATATATAGAATAATAATAAATTAAAATTATTGAATAAAATAGATAGTATAGCCAATTAAATATAACATATTGTTTTAAAAAATATAATGATTATTATTAGTGACAAAGTATGAATAATAAGATATTGTATGACTGAAGATTAATCTAATATATATATATATATATATATATATATAAACCCTTTAGTATTTGGAGGTACCTTCAGAAAGTAATGTAATTCTTATGAGTGTCGCTGCAAAAGAACTATGTGATATAATGCATAAAGGTAGCTTATAATACACAGGAATAGTGTAGCTTTCTGAACATGAAAAATGTTTCAGAATCAGTTCAGTACTTCCGGAGATGTTATAGAACGTAATACAATTCTTATGAGTCTCCCTGTAAAAGAACTATTTGTGAAATATGCATAAAAGGTAGCCTATAAAACTCAGGTATGGTGTAGCTGTCTATTAGGGAAGAAAGTTTTAGAACCTGTGTAGTACGTACAGTGATGCCCATAGAACGCCATGTATTAGAATTATTTTGAGCGTACCTGTCAAAGAACTATTTATGCTATATACATAAAAAGTAGACTGTACATTAATCCAGGGCATAAGCTATTTTCACAACAAATTTTACTAAATCCGTTCTGCCGTTTTTGCGTCAGTGAGTTAAAAACACACAAACATGCGAAATTTTACATTTATCATATTAGTAGAATGACTTTCAATAAAAGAGACATAATTTTTAAAATCAATGCTATAAAATACGGTATAATGATGCTTCTTAAAAATGTGTCAATAACATACTTTGAAACAATAGACTATCTTTATTAAAAATGACTTTCAACAAAGGGGCGTAACCGTTAGAATCAATTAAAAAATATACGGTATAACAAACCTCTTTAAGAAAACTTGTCAATCATATACTTTGAAACAGTGAACTAAACCGTTATCGAAATGGACTCTCAACAAAGAGACATAACTGTTAGAAACAGTGCAAAAATACACCGTATAACAATGCTCTTTAAAAATTTGTCAATAATATACATTGAAACAGTGTACTAAACCTTTATTTAAAATGACTTTCAAGAAAGAAACGTAATTGTTCGAAATAAGGCAAAAACAGGCGGTATAACAGTGCCCTTTAAAAATGTGTGTCAATAATATACTTTGAAACAGTGGACTAACCTTTATTTAAAATAACTTTCAACAAAGGAACGTAATTGTTGGAAAGAATCCAGAAATACATAGCACAACAATGCTCTTTAAGAATGGTGTCAATAATATACATTAAAACAGTGGACTAAACCTTTTAAAATGACTTTCAACAAAGGGGCGTAATTGTTGGAAATAACTCAAAAATGCACGATATAACAATGCTCTTTAAGACTGTGTGTCAATAATATACGTTAAAACAGTGGGATAAACCTTTATTAACCCTTTAACGCGCAGTGATCCCGCTCTGGGAACAACCAACTCTGACGTTCTGACTGTTGCCAGTCACGAATAATAGATTTGATTTCTATAAAAATAGTTGCGGGTGACATAGCGCCACGAAAATCCTTTACTTTTAGCACGTCATTTCCCGTTAAAAAATTGTCACGATTATTTTTAACAGCACTGACATCTGCTGAAAAATGGAAGAACGTGAGAACAGACGGATCGATTGCCCAATGCTGTAAAAAGGGCAGCCGTTGCCATCGCTCGACTTAATTACCAGAACGATGGCGGACGATCGAAACGTTCATCGCGTGCCACAGATCGAGAGACCCGTTTTTGACGCTGGACTAAATCTGGAAATTTAGTGGTTTACGAAGAGTTTTTCGAAGACTGGTTAAGAGAATGAATCATAGAAGAAATTGAACCATTTTCCGAAACCGAAAACGAATATTATCTACCTCACAGAGCTGTTTTGAAAGAAAATTCAACCACGAAGGTACGGCCTGTATTTGATGGCTCAGCTCGGGAAAGAGATTTTGCATCAATAAACGACTGCCTAGAAAAGGGACCGAATCTTGTTGAACTGATTCCAGCTGTGATCAACAGATTCCGGTTAAAGAAAATCGGTGTCATTTCCGACATAAAGAAGACTTTCCTCCAGATTGCTCTCAGTGAACGAGATAGGCCATTTCTCAGATTCCTCTGGTGGAATAGGAACGATCCATCGAGACTTAGAATTTTTCAGCACCGACGTGTCGTGTTTGGTCTTTCATGTAGCCCATTCCAGTTAGGAGCCACAATTCAGTACCATTTGAAAAATGCCCCTGAAAATCTCAAAGATACCGCAGAGAAGTTGGCTGAATCCTTTTATGTTGACAATTCCGTAACGAGTTTAGATAATGAAAACGAGCTTAACAAATTTATTGAAGAATCAAAACTTCTCCTCCGCTCTGCCAAATTTGAATTACGCGGGTGGGAGCGCAGTCTTATCTGCCCAAAAGAAGAATGTTTGCCATCATCTGAAAAGAAAGAAGTAAATGTCTTAGGTCTAACATGGCAACTCGATGATGATTCGTTAGCAGTCGACTTGAAAGAAATCCCTGAAGATGACTCTCCAGTGACAAAAAGAAAAATCCTGTCAAGCGTTCATAAAATTTTCGACCCGATCGGTTTTACATGTCCAGTTACATTGGAAGCTAAAATCCTGCTTCAGGAATGTATGAAGTTGAAAGTAACTTGGGACTGTGAATTACCGTCATCCATAAAGAAAAAGTTTGAAAAATGGAGAAGAGAGTTATGTCATCTGAAAGATACTGCTGTTCCAAGATGTCTCACAGCTTGTCCTAGCATGAACAGTAATTTAACCCTGCATGTGTTCTGTAACGCTAGTAAATGCAGCTATGCAACTTGCATATTTTTGAGGTATCGTATATGAAGGTATCGTATCCTGCCAACTTGTCCAAGCTCGTTCCAGAGTTGCACCCTTGAAGACTGTTTCCATTCTCCGATTGGATCTGATGTCATGCTGTATCGGCGCAAGACTGGCTCAGAGTGTCAAAACTGAAATGAATATGGATAATATTCCAACATTTTACTAGTCTGATTCGGAAAACGCACTTTACTGGATCAAAAGGAATGAAAACTGGACACCTTTTGTTTTTAATCGGGTGAAAGAAATCTTGACTGTCAGCGATCCTGAGAACTGGTATCACGTTCCAGGCACGAAAAATCCAGCGGACCTTCCATCACGTGGTTGCAATGCTGAAACATTGCAGGAATCCCAATGGTGGTATGGTCCTGATTGGCTGAGGGCCCCACAAGAAGACTGGCCGAAATCGGATTTATTTCCTGACTTTGAAATAGTGAATTCTGAGAAGCGAAAATCTGTTGCAAGTGCGATTAATCTTGAAAACTCAGTTCAGCGACTTTATGAATGTTCATCTTACGTAAAAATCATTAGAGTAATGGCATGGGTCCGAAGATTTCTTAATAATTGCAAATGTCCAAACATGAGAACTTCGGGCATCCTTACTTCAAGTGAGCTGAATGAAGCTGAAACATCGCTCCTGAAAATAGTACAGAGAGAATCTTTTGTTGGACCAGAAGACAAACGTTTGAGAGGTAGTTCTTGCATATATTCCAACGGACTTCTACGAGTAAAGACTCATATTTTGATGCGAAAAGACACAGAGAACTTTAGCTATCCAGTATTACTACCTTCTGAGCATCCTGTTGTAGAAAAACTTATTCGATCAAAGAACTTAAATATGGGACATGCTGGAATTCAAATATTAATGTCTCATTTGCGAGAAAATTTTTGGATACTAAAATACAGAAAAACGATCAGAAGAGTCATAAGAAAATGTGTGCAATGCAAACGATTCGATTCTAAACCAAACCTAGTTCCAGAGGCTCCACTTCCAGAAGACCGACTGAAAGAGGGTAGTGTGTTTGAAATAACTGGTATAGATTATGCTGGTCCTTTAGTTCTTCGTGGCGGACAGAAAACCTGGATAGTCATTTACGCTTGTGCTATTTTCACACCTGGTCACTTAGAAGTAGCCACTGCTTTAACAACTGACATCTTCCTACAAACGTTCCGCAGATTTATCTCGCGCCAAGGCAGACCAGAAACTGTCTACTGTGATAATGGCACAAATTTTGTTGGTGCCGACAATTCATTGAACTGGACTGTAATTTCTCAGTATAGTGCAAACCAAAAAATTCACTGGAAGTTCATTCCCCCATCTGCTCCATGGTGGGGTGGATGGTGGGAGCGTCTCGTTGGTATGATCAAAGGAATACTACGGAAAGTTTTAGGCCGAGCTTCTGTGAATTTGGCTTCTTTGAATTTCTTTGAATTGAGACGATGGTAAAAACTTCTCGTCTGTGACACTGAGAGCATTATGAACAGTCGTCCGTTAACTTATGTTTCTGATGACGTAAATGAATTCATCGCTCTCACGCCTTCCATGTTCTTACAAGATCTCAAAGAATCTGGAGCTCCTGATTTAGACAGTCTAGATTCATCGGCATTAAATAGGAGACTCGCGTATTTAGAAAGAATTAGAGAAGATCTACGAAAAAGATTCCGTTCAGAGTATTTAGGACATTTAAGACAATCTCGTAAGTACACAAAAACTAGCAAACCAATTCAAGTCGGAGATGTGGTTTTAGTTACTAGCGACAACACCAAAAGATTAGATTGGCCTATGGCCAGGGTATTAGAAGTTTATCCTTCTAAAGACGGATATATACGGCTTGTTAAAGTCAAAATGAAAAATGGTGAATTTCTGCGTCCTGTACAAAGACTGTTTGTTTGTTTGAATTGAGAATTGTTCTTGAGGTTTCTGACTGCAATCTCGAGGATGGTCTTATACCCCTGAATGTCCGTTTTGACATTTATGATTTCCATATAACATTTATTAATAGCATAGAGCACAACAGAAGTACAAACACAGAAGAAGGGGGTGGAAATGACAACCATGGGTTAACGGGATTCGAACCCGAGACCTCACCGCTCGCAGGCGGCTGGCAGAGATAGGTGCGCAAACCCTCGCAGCCATGAGATCCCCATACAAAGACTGATTCAATTAGAAGTTACTGATAAAGATGAGCAGCCCAACACGAACGTGGACATTGATTCCTTTTCTGCTGATCAGACAGATGAGGGCGGGACTAATCAAAGTGGTAATGACAATAACAATTCAACATCCGATAATGAACCTAGACGATCCCGGTATGGACGATTATTGAAAGCTAGACTTCAGATTTGAGTTTCAAACAGCTGAAACTCAAAGGTGAGAAGATGTCGGGAACCCCCGGCGCCTTCCTATCTCGCACAGAAAGTTTCGGTTCAGCATGGATCACGCCATCATGTGACTGATTTCCCCCCCCCCCTACTGTTTTTCTCTCTTCGATATAGTAGTTTCTTGTGAGTCGTCGTAAAATGTTGTTCGTGTTTTGTATGAGTGTTAGTAGAGATTAAATTTTTGTGTTTTGTTTTACAGAAATGGAGTTCGACTTAATTTTGATAATAGTTTTCCTCTAGAGTTTTAGAACCCGCGGCGATCTGAGAAAAAGGTAAGCGAAAATTTACCTTTTAATTTTTGATGATTTGTAACACTCTTTAAGAATGGTGTCAATAATCTACTTATGAAACAGTGTGAAACAGTTGACTAAACCTTTATTAAAAATGACTTTCAAGAAACGGACGTAATTGCTGAATAAAATGAAAAAATACACGGTATACCAATGGTCTGTAAGAATGTGTATCAATATTGTGCTTTGAAACAATGGACTAAACTTTTATTTAAAATGGCTTTCAACAAAGGGGCGTAATTGTTGGAAATAAGGCAAAACTACACGAAATAACATTACTCTCTAAAAATGTCTGTCAATAATATATTTTGAAACAGTGGACTAAACCTTTATTTAAAATGACTTTCAAGAAACGGACGTAATTGTTGAATAAAATGCAAAAATACACGGTATACCAATGGTCTTGTAAGAATGTGTATCAATAATGTGCTTTGAAACAATGGACTAAACTTTTATTTAAAATGGCTTTGAACAAAGGGGCGTAATTGTTGGAAATAAGGCAAAATTACACGAAATAACATTACTCTCTAAAAATGTCTGTCAATAATATACTTTGAAACAGTGGACTAAACCTTTATTTAAAATGACTTTCAACAAAAGGGATAATCGTTGTAAATCAGGCAAAAATGCACGATATAACAATGCTCTTTAAGACTGTGTGTCAATAATATACGTTAAAACAATGCACTAAACCTTTATTTAAAATGACTTTCAACAAAGGGACGTAATTGTTAAATATAATACTTTTAAACAGTGGATTAAACCTTTATTTAAAATGACTTTCAACAAAGGGACGTAATTGTTGGATGGAAATAATGCAAAAATACGCGGTAAAGCAATGGTCTTTAAAATTGTGGGCCAATAATATACTTTGAAACAGTGGGCTAAACCTTTAATTAAAATGACTTTCAACAAAGGAACGTAATCTATATAAATAAAATTAGACTTTTGTCTGTACATTTCTTGGAATTCAAAAATTTTGCGATTTCTATCCGTTTCAAGCACCCGAGAATCCGGTACGACCCTCCCTCAAATAAAGTTTGTCTGTCATTCTGCCCGTGACGCTTTTTTTTTTGTTGTTGTTGTTTAAGCATCACCTAAAAACGACTGAAGCGAATGATATGAAATTTGGTGTCATGATAGGTGGTCACTCAACTTAAAACACAGGCGTCGGATTTTTAAAGAATCTTGATTAGATTTCAGATTTTGCGAAAATCGTTTCAAACTGCGTAAATTCGTGTTCGAGCATCACGTAAAAACGACTGAAATTAATTTTGGTATCATGTGATTGGTGGTCACTCAACTTAAAACATAGGCGTCGAATTTTTTAAAAAATATTGATTAGATTTTGAGATTTTGTGAAAATTCTTTCAAACTGCGTAAATTTGTGTTCGAGCATCACGTAAAAACGACTCAAGCTATTAAAATGAAATTTGGTATCATGATTGGTGGTCACTCAACTTAAACATTAGGCAGCGTATTTAAAAAAAATCTTGATTAGATTTTTCAGATTTTGCGAAAATCGCTCCAAACTCCTTAAAATTGTGTTCGAGCATCAAGTAAAAACAACTGAAGTGAATGAAATGAAATTTGGTATCATGATAGGTGGTCACTCGGCTTAAAAATTTGTCGTCGAATATTTAAAAAATCTTGATTAGATTTTGAGAAAATTGTGTCAAACTGCGTAAATATGTGTTCGCACATCGCGTAATAACTGCAAAGGTGAAAAAATTGTATTTGGTGAAATGATAGGTGGTCACTCACCTTAAACTATAAGCATCTAAAAAAAAAAAATCGATCAGATTTTGGGATTTTGCGAAAATCAATACAAACTGGGTGAATTTTTGTTCACGCATTACGCAATGACGACTAAAGCGAATGATATGAAATTTGGTCACATGATAGGTTGTTGCTCAACATAAAGTATAGGTGTCCAATTTTTTTAAACATTTCTATTAGATTTTGAGATTTTATGAAAATTCTCTCAAAATACGGTTATATTTCTTCAAGCATCGCGTAATAACGACTAATACAAATATTTGGTGATATGATAGGTAGTTCCTAATCTTAATTTATAGGTGTTGAATTTTTAAAATATTTTGAGATTTTGTGAAAATCGTTTTAAAATGCTGAAATTTTTGTTCCAGCATCACGAAATAAAGACTGCAGGGAATGAAACGAAATTTGGTGACATGATAGATTGTCACTCAACTTAAATTCTAGGCTTCCAATTTTTCAAAAATGTTGATTAGATTTTGCAAAAATTATTTCAATATGCGGAAATATTCGTTCGCGCATCACATAATTACGACTAAAGCGAATGAAATTATATTAGTTACTCTCTAATCTGCAATATTTTAAAATACATAAAAATTATAACTTCGTTTTCTTTAATTTTGGCAGTATACTACACCCATTCTGTGTACTCCTACAATACTGATGAAAGTTCTTGTTTTTTGGAAATTTGCATTCAGTACTAACCATCAACGACGGGTACTTCAGCTGGTTGTTGAATATAATGCAAAAATACACGGTATATAACAATGGTCTGTAAGAATGTGTGTCAATAATGTGCTTTGAAACAATGGACTAAACGTTTATTTAAAATGACTTTCAACAAAGGAACATAATTGTTGGAAAGAATCCAGAAATACATAGTATAACAATGCTCTTTAAGAATGGTGTCAATAATCTACTTTAAAACAGTGGACTAAACCTGTATTTAAAATGACTTTGAACAAAGGGAAGTAATTGTGGGAAATAAGGCAAAGTACATGAAATAATAATGCTCTTTTAAAATTTGTGTCAATAATATACTCTAAAACAGTGGCCTAAACCTTTATTTAAAATGACTTTCTGCTAAGGGGCGTAATCGTGGGAAATAAGGCAAAAATACACGATATAACAATGCTCTTTAAGACTGTTTTCAATAATATATGTTAAAACAGTGAAATAAACCTCTATTAATAATGACTTTCAACAAAGGGGCGTTAATTGTTAGAAATAAAGTATAAATACACGGTATAACAATGCTCTTTAAGAATTTGTGTCAATAATATATTTTGAAACAGTGGACTAAACCTTTATTTAAAATGACTTTCAAGAAACGGACGTAATTGTTGAATAAAATGCAAAAATACACGGTATACCAATGGTCTTGTAAGAATGTGTATCAATAATGTGCTTTGAAACAATGGACTAAACTTTTATTTAAAATGGCTTTGAACAAAGGGGCGTAATTGTTGGAAATAAGGCAAAATTACACGAAATAACATTACTCTCTAAAAATGTCTGTCAATAATATACTTTGAAACAGTGGACTAAACCTTTATTTAAAATGACTTTCAACAAAAGGGATAATCGTTGTAAATCAGGAAAAATGCACGATATAACAATGCTCTTTAAGACTGTGTGTCAATAATATACGTTAAAACAATGCACTAAACCTTTATTTAAAATGACTTTCAACAAAGGGACGTAATTGTTAAATATAATACTTTTAAACAGTGGATTAAACCTTTATTTAAAATGACTTTCAACAAAGGGACGTAATTGTTGGATGGAAATAATGCAAAAATACGCGGTAAAGCAATGGTCTTTAAAATTGTGGGCCAATAATATACTTTGAAACAGTGGGCTAAACCTTTAATTAAAATGACTTTCAACAAAGGAACGTAATCTATATAAATAAAATTAGACTTTTGTCTGTACATTTCTTGGAATTCAAAAATTTTGCGATTTCTATACGTTTCAAGCACCCGAGAATCCGGTACGACCCTCCCTCAAATAAAGTTTGTCTGTCATTCTGCCCGTGACGCTTTTTTTTTTTGTTATTGTTTAAGCATCACCTAAAAACGACTGAAGCGAATGATATGAAATTTGGTGTCATGATAGGTGGTCACTCAACTTAAAACACAGGCGTCGGATTTTTAAAGAATCTTGATTAGATTTCAGATTTTGCGAAAATCGTTTCAAACTGCGTAAATTCGTGTTCGAGCATCACGTAAAAACGACTGAAATTAATTTTGGTATCATGTGATTGGTGGTCACTCAACTTAAAACATAGGCGTCGAATTTTTTAAAAAATATTGATTAGATTTTGAGACTTTGTGAAAATCCTTTCAAACTGCGTAAATTTGTGTTCGAGCATCACGTAAAAACGACTCAAGCTATTAAAATGAAATTTGGTATCATGATTGGTGGTCACTCAACTTAAATATTAGGCAGCGTATCTAAAAAAAATCTTGATTAGATTTTTCAGATTTTGCGAAAATCGCTCCAATCTCCTTAAAATTGTGTTCGAGCATCAAGTAAAAACAACTGAAGTGAATGAAATGAAATTTGGTATCATGATAGGTGGTCACTCAGCTTAAAAATTTGTCGTCGAATATTTAAAAAATCTTGATTAGATTTTGAGAAAATTGTGTCAAACTGCGTAAATATGTGTTCGCACATCGCGTAATAACTGCAAAGGTGAAAAAATGGTATTTGGTGAAATGATAGGTGGTCACTCACCTTAAACTATAAGCATCTAAAAAAAAAAAAATCGATCAGATTTTGGGATTTTGCGAAAATCAATACAAACTGGGTGAATTTTTGTTCACGCATTACGCAATGACGACTAAAGCGAATGATATGAAATTTGGTCACATGATAGGTTGTTGCTCAACATAAAGTATAGGTGTCCAATTTTTTTAAACATTTCTATTAGATTTTGAGATTTTATGAAAATTCTCTCAAAATACGGTTATATTTCTTCAAGCATCGCGTAATAACGACTAATACAAATATTTGGTGATATGATAGGTAGTTCCTAATCTTAATTTATAGGTGTTGAATTTTTAAAATATTTTGAGATTTTGTGAAAATCGTTTTAAAATGCTGAAATTTTTGTTCCAGCATCACGAAATAAAGACTGCAGGGAATGAAACGAAATTTGGTGACATGATAGATTGTCACTCAACTTAAATTCTAGGCTTCCAATTTTTCAAAAATGTTGATTAGATTTTGCAAAAATTATTTCAATATGCGGAAATATTCGTTCGCGCATCACATAATTACGACTAAAGCGAATGAAATTATATTAGTTACTCTCTAATCTGTAATATTTTAAAATACATAAAAATTATAACTTCGTTTTCTTTACTTTTGGCAGTATACTACACCCATTCTGTGTACTCCTACAATGCTGATGAAAGTTCTTGTTTTTTGGAAATTTGCATTCAGTACTAACCATCAACGACGGGTACTTCAGCTGGTTGTTGAATATAATGCAAAAATACACGGTATATAACAATGGTCTGTAAGAATGTGTGTCAATAATGTGCTTTGAAACAATGGACTAAACGTTTATTTAAAATGACTTTCAACAAAGGAACATAATTGTTGGAAAGAATCCAGAAATACATAGTATAACAATGCTCTTTAAGAATGGTGTCAATAATCTACTTTAAAACAGTGGACTAAACCTGTATTTAAAATGACTTTGAACAAAGGGAAGTAATTGTGGGAAATAAGGCAAAAATACATGAAATAATAATGCTCTTTTAAAATTTGTGTCAATAATATACTCTAAAACAGTGGCCTAAACCTTTATTTAAAATGACTTTCTGCTAAGGGGCGTAATCGTGGGAAATAAGGCAAAAATACACGATATAACAATGCTCTTTAAGACTGTGTTTCAATAATATATGTTAAAACAGTGAAATAAACCTCTATTAATAATGACTTTCAACAAAGGGGCGTTAATTGTTAGAAATAAAGTATAAATACACGGTATAACAATGCTCTTTAAGAATTTGTGTCAATAATATATTTTGAAACAGTGGACTAAACCTTTATTTAAAATGACTTTCAAGAAACGGACGTAATTGTTGAATAAAATGCAAAAATACACGGTATACCAATGGTCTTGTAAGAATGTGTATCAATAATGTGCTTTGAAACAATGGACTAAACTTTTATTTAAAATGGCTTTGAACAAAGGGGCGTAATTGTTGGAAATAAGGCAAAATTACACGAAATAACATTACTCTCTAAAAATGTCTGTCAATAATATACTTTGAAACAGTGGACTAAACCTTTATTTAAAATGACTTTCAACAAAAAGGATAATCGTTGTAAATCAGGCAAAAATGCACGATATAACAATGCTCTTTAAGACTGTGTGTCAATAATATACGTTAAAACAATGCACTAAACCTTTATTTAAAATGACTTTCAACAAAGGGACGTAATTGTTGGATGGAAATAATGCAAAAAGACGCGGTAAAGCAATGGTCTTTAAAATTGTGGGCCAATAATATACTTTGAAACAGTGGGCTAAAACTTTAATTAAAATGACTTTCAACAAAGGAACGTAATCTATATAAATAAAATTAGACTTTTGTCTGTACATTTCTTGGAATTCAAAAATTTTGCGATTTCTATCCGTTTCAAGCACCCGAGAATCCGGTACGACCCTCCCTCAAATAAAGTTTGTCTGTCATTCTGCCCGTGACGCTTTTTTTTTTTGTTATTGTTTAAGCATCACCTAAAAACGACTGAAGCGAATGATATGAAATTTGGTGTCATGATAGGTGGTCACTCAACTTAAAACACAGGCGTCGGATTTTTAAAGAATCTTGATTAGATTTCAGATTTTGCGAAAATCGTTTCAAACTGCGTAAATTCGTGTTCGAGCATCACGTAAAAACGACTGAAATTAATTTTGGTATCATGTGATTGGTGGTCACTCAACTTAAAACATAGGCGTCGAATTTTTTAAAAAATATTGATTAGATTTTGAGATTTTGTGAAAATCCTTTCAAACTGCGTAAATTTGTGTTCGAGCATCACGTAAAAACGACTCAAGCTATTAAAATGAAATTTGGTATCATGATTGGTGGTCACTCAACTTAAACATTAGGCAGCGTATTTAAAAAAAATCTTGATTAGATTTTTCAGATTTTGCGAAAATCGCTCCAAACTCCTTAAAATTGTGTTCGAGCATCAAGTAAAAACAACTGAAGTGAATGAAATGAAATTTGGTGTCATGATAGGTGGTCACTCAGCTTAAAAATTTGTCGTCGAATATTTAAAAAATCTTGATTAGATTTTGAGAAAATTGTGTCAAACTGCGTAAATATGTGTTCGCACATCGCGTAATAACTGCAAAGGTGAAAAAATGGTATTTGGTGAAATGATAGGTGGTCACTCACCTTAAACTATAAGCATCTAAAAAAAAAAAATCGATCAGATTTTGGGATTTTGCGAAAATCAATACAAACTGGGTGAATTTTTGTTCACGCATTACGCAATGACGACTAAAGCGAATGATATGAAATTTGGTCACATGATAGGTTGTTGCTCAACATAAAGTATAGGTGTCCAATTTTTTTAAACATTTATATTAGATTTTGAGATTTTATGAAAATTCTCTCAAAATACGGTTATATTTCTTCAAGCATCGCGTAATAACGACTAATACAAATATTTGGTGATATGATAGGTAGTTCCTAATCTTAATTTATAGGTGTTGAATTTTTAAAATATTTTGAGATTTTGTGAAAATCGTTTTAAAATGCTGAAATTTTTGTTCCAGCATCACGAAATAAAGACTGCAGGGAATGAAACGAAATTTGGTGACATGATAGATTGTCACTCAACTTAAATTCTAGGCTTCCAATTTTTCAAAAATGTTGATTAGATTTTGCAAAAATTATTTCAATATGCGGAAATATTCGTTCGCGCATCACATAATTACGACTAAAGCGAATGAAATTATATTAGTTACTCTCTAATCTGTAATATTTTAAAATACATAAAAATTATAACTTTGTTTTCTTTACTTTTGGCAGTATACTACACCCATTCTGTGTACTCCTACAATGCTGATGAGTTCTTGTTTTTTGGAAATTTGCATTCAGTACTATCAATAACGGGTACTTCAGCTAGTTGTTGAATATAATGCAAAAATACACGGTATATAGCAATGGTCTGTAAGAATGTGTGTCAATAATGTGCTTTGAAACAGTGGACTAAGCATTTATTTAAAATGACTTTCAACAAAGGAACGTAATTGTTGGAAAGAATCCAGAAATACATAGTATAACAATGCTCTTTAAAAATGTGTGTCAATAATGTACTTTTGAAACAGTGGACGAAACCAATATTTAAAGTGACTTTCAACAAAGGGACGTTCATTGTTGGAAATAATGCAGAAATACACAGTATAACAATGCTGTTTATAATGTGTGTCAATAATGCACTTAGAATCAAAGGGTTATATTAAAAATGCCTTTGAACAAAGGGACTTTACACTTAAGGCAAAAATATACGGCATAACTATCTTTTTTAAAAATCTGCCAATAATATACTTTTAAACAATTGGCTAAATTTAAAAGAATAACATTAAACAAATGGAAGTAATTGTTTGAAATATATGTAAAATTATGGGTTAAAGCTCTTATACACTGGATTATCTTATAGAATACTTTTCAGGCATTAGCATAAATAGTTCTTCTACAGGGACACTCAAAACAATTCTAATTCATTACGGTCTCTGTAACTGCTGAAGTAAATCTGAAATTTTTTTCACTGATAGAGTACTATGCTACTCCTGAGTAATATGGTCTGCCTTTTATACATGTATCACAATTTTACAGGGGCTCTCATTAGAAATACACAAAATTGGCATATCTGTAACCATTGACCCGATTCTAAAAAAATTTCTCAGATAGAAAGCTGCACTATTCTTGAGTATCAAACGCTAAAATTCATGCATAAGTCAAATGTGCCATTTAGTCACTAGCTTACTTTAAATGGTTTGTGTCCTAGGTCATAATATGCAAGAATTATTTTTTACAAGCCTGATAACAAACTATCAACTCTATATAAACCAAAATCTGTACAGGTTATGAGACTGTGATCTATAATGTACATACCCAATTTGAGCTCAATCGAATGCACCCCATAGACAATAGCACACTTAGAAGAATTTCAGTTCATAGGCTATAATGTAAAAGAACACTCATTTGTTGCCCTGTCAAAAAACAATAAATCCTATACACAGCAAAATCTGTACATGCTGTGTGACAGTGACCCATAGTGTATATACCCAATTTGAACTTCTTTGTATGCACCATTTAGAAACTAGCTCATTTTAAATGATTTGCACCCACAGGCCATAATGTAAAAGAATTATTTTTGGCAATCCCGTGAACAAACCATCAAGTCTACATACACCAAAATCCATGCAGATTTGTGACCGTGCACTTTTATACACATGCCCAATTTGTACTCAATCGAATAATACTATGCATATCATAGTCCTACACATACCATAAAGTCCTATATACCGAAATCAATACTGGTCTTGCAACAATGGTCTATAACATATATAGCAAATTGGAGCACAATTGAATGCACCGTTTAAAAGCTCTCATGTTACTCACACATACATACAACATAAAAAAACATAAATGAATTCAGAAAACCTCAAAATATGTAAATACACCAAAATTTTCCTTACATGGTACATGTTTGGAAAATTATAATTTTTTTTGCTTGGGAGTTTCTTATAGTGGGTATTAGAGGGTTAAAACAATGTTATTAGCATATACTAAATTCTATTAATAAATGTGAACAGCATTTATAATTGCAATTGTCTCACACAGGCAGATTTAAAAAAAAAAAATTTGGTCAAAACCTAAGGCTAGAGATGCATTTAAGCATGTAAAAAGCTAAAGAAAACATGATGAAAACATCAATAATTATTCATATCATCTCAAATTTTGGGATATATCACTGATATGTGAATGACAATATATTTCTTATAGAAAATATTCCAGTTCTAGATAGGTACCTACAATACGTTACACCTATAGGTTGGAATCGGCTTGAATCCAGACTTCACATACCTTTGAGAAAAGTATGATAAATTCTCAGGCATAAAAGTTACCTAATGTTTTTAATTACTGATTTAGGCAAGAGATAATTCAATTCAAGTACACACATTTCACCTAACTTTGAAATTTATTGTTAATTGTAAATGTGCTTCAAATAAATAAAAATTCACTGCATTGCCATGTCTTACAAGCACAATTAATTGTTAATTGTGATACAGGGTGACTACTGAATTTTTTAAAGTCAATTTCTTGACTTTTTACAGCTATGAGAAAAAAATTTCCTGACTGTCTATTTTAGTTAGGGAAATTCCTTTTTATATTTAAGTATTTTGCTACAACTTACTTGAAATAAATTTTTAATACTTTTTTAATACTTACTAAAATTTTAATACTTTTAATAACAAAATTTTTGATGCTAGATAGATTTTAAGTTGGATAGAAAATAATGACTATTTCACTTCCCGCAGTCCAACAAAAAAACATTCTGAAATTTTTATAAGGAGGAAAATTTATTATTTTAAGAATTTTTTTGACATTTTGCATTCCTACATTTTCCTGACCTATTTCCCACTTTCCTGGTATTTTCCTGACAGGTAGACACTAGACACCCTGTGATAATTTGCAATTCAATTGTGAGTTTTTAATTTTTTTCCAACAGAGTTTAAGGCCTTCAGTATGTGCCTTTTATTGACTTTTTTCCCATTTTCCTGACTTTTAGGTGACTTCCGTGACTTTCTCGATCATGTAGAAACCTTGATGTTTAACTATTTTTTACACGTGTGTGTTGCTCATGAAGTTTGTTAATTTTAGCCTTCAGACTTTTTTCTTTTAAATGAACATTTCATGTAAGTGTCCGATTGTTTCTAAGGTCAAAGAAAATAAGAATAAGCATTAGGAAGATATAAAACATTTTATTAATTATATTAAAACACATTTCTTTACATAACATTAATAAAAACTGTAAATACATCCAGCTTAAATCTAATAATGAATGAAAAGAAAATACCTAAATCTAAGAACTACTAAAATTGACATGCATTAAAACAATTTTGTGCAAGAACACAATAAACAAAACTAAACAATTCTGAAAATTTGAAAATGTGTAAAAGGAATACTGTAAAAGTACTTATTTTCACGAGGCATAATTTTTACAAAAATGAAGATATCAATGATTTCGTGAATTTTATATGAATAGAACCCAAAGTTGAAAAATCCCGAAAGTGCTTAAATATAGAACCTCTTTTGAATAAGGCATTTTAAGAAACTTCCTTTTGTCCGAAAAATCCCCTTATTTTGAATGGCTTCAAAGCTGGTATAAATATTGTAAATGAATGAGCTGCATTCTATTAGTTGTATTATTGTTTTATATTCAAGAAATAGTTGTAAGAAATAGAGATGAGTTCGGGCTGATTTTTTGAAGCCCGAGCCCGAGCAATATTATTTAAGTCGGAGCCTGAGCCCAAAATTTCAGCTAAAGGTAAAAAAAAGTTCAATTACTTCGTTGATAGAATATAAATTTTGCTGTTTCTGCAAATTAAAGAAAAATATAGTTGCAAACTCTCAATGCACTTCCTAATTATTTATATCCGTTTTTATCAAAAAATGTCGGATCTCATAACTAACTAAGTAATATAAGCCGCCGTTCTGAAATACCCAAAGAGCTTCACGCACCTTCTAGGCGCCTGTGCCCCTATTTTTTTTTTTTTTTATAAGTACTTTTATTTTCCTCATCAATCACTTTTTAAAATCTGTTTCAAGGAGTATGTTCAATAAAGAAGAAATTTTTCACGAGCCCGAACGCAGTTGTGAATTACAGAGCCCGAGCCCGGTTCGGGCTCGGGCTGAGCCCGTCTCATCTCTAGTAAGAAAGTTGGTAAGAAAGAGTTGGTAACAGCAATAAATCACTAAATTTTGGTAAGTAAAAAATTAGTTTTTTATTATTATTTGAAGAGAAAAAAAAATTGTGAGGCTTTAATTTTTGCAATTACAACAGGCTTGTGTAAATAAGTGCTTTTAAAGTAATAAAAGCTATTTCAAAACAATAATTCCAACAACAAATACAACATTTACTACCTTAAGTAGTATGATCCCCTAAATCTATTTAGATAAAATGTTTTTTTTAATGATCATAGTGAGGGATTGACAAAGTAAAACCTTAGGAGCCTGCAAAAATTTTTTGGAACCACACATATACATATACAGGGTGTCTAGTGCTAATGGTGCCCAATGGCTATTTCCTAAACTATTAGTCAGAGACACAAAATTCCAGTTGCAAAAGTGCTTTAAATTACATAAGCTATTATATCAGAAGCAAACACAATTGAAGTCAATAAATCAATTCCTATAAAAATTACATAATTTAAATTTTTATACGGTCTCCTGATCCTATTAGTTATATTTAGAAAATTTTTTCTTATACAATTTAATGCAGAATAAAATAAAATAGTCCTTCTATGACCAAAATTCACAGAGTTACAGCTGCTTAAAGTTTGAGCACTTTTTGAGATGTGAAATAGGGATTGTATACAAAATGAAGAGAAAAATTAATGTACATGGTTTTGAGCCTTCTAATATTTATTAGCAATTTCATCAACTATTTAACGATTGTAGAATGCAATAAAGATTAACATTGAACTATGCATATCCAATAAATTAACATAAAAATACAGCTTATACTGAAAATAGAATTTTTAAAAGAGTTTTTTAAACTAACTTGTGTTAAAAAACTTAAAATACAAAAACAAAAGAATAAAACACTTCATTAAACATTAAATGAATTATATTAAGTAAAAAATGAAACATTTTAAAGTATGAATATATGCATTTTAGAAACTTAAAATAATATTAGAAATCCTGTTAGCATAACATTTGCACAAAGTATAGCTTCCTTCGGCTGCAATGCAAATATGCACCCATGCAGAAAACTCTTCGTATACATAGGTGCATACTCGGTTATATCTAATTCCTGTACATACTCTTCTGTAGCATACTCTGCGTTACACATCTGCATGCTACACATATATGCAATTTAGCAAGTATGATCCTGGAGAGATTTTTATAGAACCTGGCTATAACATTTTGCTTAAAAATTAGTATTCTAAAATTAGTGTTGCTTCTTTCTCCGCATTATGCCAAATGAAATTATAACATAAAATTTAAGCTTCAATATTTATGTGGTACCTTAACGGTTTACTGTAATGGGACATTTTTAAATGTAGAAAAGTGATTTAAGTCAAAATGTTTGTTGCTTCTTAACTTGGTGAATTTTGGTCGTAGAAAGGTAAAATTTGTTTTTATTGTGCATGAAATTGTATAAAGAAAATTTTTCTAAATATAACTGATAGGACTGATAGGACCAGGGTACCGTATAAAAATTTAAGTTTCGAAATTTTCATAGGAATTGATTCATCGACTTCGATTGTTTCAGATGTAGTAGATTATACAATTTAGAGCATTTTTACAACTAGAACGATGAGTCTCTGACTAACGGTTTAGGAAACAGCCATTGGGCACAGTTAGCACTGGACACCCTCTATATTGAATTATATTAATGTAAAAAAGAAAAAAAAAAACTAGTCACTAAGGAATACTTTTCAGTTGCCTGGGTAATCCGATTTTATTGAACACTAAATCATAGCCAATATGCATTTAACCCTAATTCACACTCAAGTGTAAAAAATATTTAATTTTTAAATTTTACAATCTGACTAAATCAAGTAAAAATTGATTCAAAAATTTAATACTAAAACTATGTACAAGAAATAATAAAATAGCTGATTTATTTATGGTTTACATTAAGTTTTTCTAAAAATATAACAACAACCACATATAAACAAATTTTACAAAAATACTGTTTCAAAAGCTTTATAAGCAGAATTAAGAATTATTTAGACCCTTAAAAAAACACAACAAACATATATTACTATGATACAAACAATAGTTATCGAAGTTTTGTTTTGACCATTCCCAGCAAACACACACAGGTTCTCTGAACGTCTATTAACGTTCAGAAGACGTCTTCTGAACATTAATAGACGTTCAGAGAACCTGTGTGTGTTTGCTGGGTTACTAAAAACCCGTTTTAACTCATGACGAAAAAATGCTTTGACAAAGTTGAAAAGTCAATCTCATTACCAGAAAATCAGCATGTCTAATGCACAGATATACACACATAAAACATGCATTGTTGTTACATAACTATGTTTATACAAAAAAAAAATAGACCCAGAGCGAGCAATTAGGGAATGCAATCCCAATCCCATGGGAATAGGATCCTGTTGGATCCCACACAAATGTTTGCAGGATTAGTCTCAAGGGATTAGGATTGTAATCCTGCAGAATTGCAATTGAGAAATATATTTTTATTACAATTTCGCACTTCCCAATCATCAATTGACCAAAATTTTTTGCATATTTATGTATCTTATCTAATACACGAATCACAAATTACAAATTTTAATTTTTTTTAACTATATCCCAATAGAAGTCTGAATTAAAACACTGTAATCTAAATTTTTCGCAAACTTTCCAATTTCCAAATGCACTTAATATTTCTTACTAATTCATCTCTTAGTGAGCAATCACAAATCAATTATAAAAATTTCTCATTTTAGATTTTAATTTTTCAGTCCATGCTTTTAGTTGTTTTTTATTCTAGACTAGGAAATGATTCGTTGGACTTGTTCGATTTCTTATGTTTTTTTTTTTTTTTTTTTTTTTTTTTCAGCAACTAAGAAAATAATATTAAGTATGTTAATGTACCTATAAATTGTATATTTCAGTATATTATTATTATTATTTTTTTTTTTACATAAACTGGAAGCAGGACACTTAACTCCCCCCCCCCCATTCCACACAACAAACAATCATATGGGCACCCATGTCAGTAATGTCTTTAAAAGATGAACTTCAGTTAACCATGCAAAAATGCATGGCTCCCTCAGAGTTTTCATAAAAAAAGCTTTCAGGTCAAGTGCTTTTGTATTCCCTATCAAAATTAGACCTGGATTAGAAGATGGTGTTGACTTTTCTTTACACTGACTGTTTTACATTTTAGCAACTAATAAATAAGTATATTGTTCTGACTATCATGACTATAATTTTCATACTTCTATAAGTTATTGTATTATTGAATAAGATTAATTATTATTGTTAAAGCTACACTTCATAGTGCTTAAAATCTTACTTTTTTTCTACTTTTCTCTATTGAAAGGAATTCTTGGGCTGAATAAAATGACAATTCTGCAGGATCAATAAATCTCAATCCCAAAATCCCACAAAACGAAAAACATTGCAGAATTGCTCTCCCTAAGAGCAATCCAGCAATTCCAAGTGGATTTTTCCCATACTACAAGCATAAAAAAATCAGCCATAATGCAGCAAAAGAAAATTAAATCAAATATTCCAGCACAATTTAGATCCCTACTCACTCTTAAAATGTCAGTCATCGGTCTCTGATTAGAAAATCCTTACTGTCTGGTAAAATTTTAGCTCCATTCATCACAATAACTAATGATTAAAATTGTTATTCCATCTTTTATTATGGATGTAGCTTGTATTTTAACTGGCTGGCGAAAAATAAGTCCAGCCAACATGGCTGGTAAAAAATTTTCACTCCAGAGTGGATTAATCCTTATCAAAAAAGGAAGGTATCTCAGTTTTGGCACACATCAAATATAATTGTTTTGAAAACTCAGTTAATAAAATCAAGATGAGTAACGAGACAAACTATAGTAAAATATTTATTTGAAAAATACCCACAGTATAATTAATTACATTTGAAATAATTAAATCTGTAATATCACAGACATTGATATTCTTTAACAAATAAGAACACTAAGTCACATCTTCCTTCATCAAGCAAGTAATCTTCCATTTTGGATTTTGATCACCAACTGTCATTTTCAGAAAAATAACTTGAGTGCAAAGGTTTCTGAAAACAAATTTCAGAATAAAAATTCATTAGTAGGAGGAAAAAGTACTGCAAACAGAGTACATATTCAAAAATAAAATTTAATAATAAATAAACTATTATTAAAATTTTTTAATAATTTGTAATTTAAGGGATTTTTTTGTATGACAGTTCTTTGATTTCTAGGAAGTAAATTGGTACAATGAACTTGCTTTTAAAATTTTAGGTATGTGTAATAGTATATAGTTAAAAAAGGTATGTGTAATAGTGTATAGTTAATAAAAATTTAGGTATGTGTAATAGTGTATAGTTAAAAGTCATACAATTTTTTCTCTCACACATATTTTAGCAAAAAAATATGAAAAACTGAGATAGTCAAAACCCTTTTAATAACAATTTCATTTTGCATTACCATATTTATTAAATAATGATTTTAGAAGTGCTGCAAGCATTATTTTCTTTCCAGACTTTCCTGTAAAGTTGATCCATATTAGAGTTTCCAGATAAATATTAGTTTTCATACTAATATTTAGTTACTTCACACAAAAAATACAGAACTTTTTAAATTTCAAAATCATTGTATTCATACATTAACAACTAGTAGATAATGTGTGTTGTGTAGGCAACTATAATAGGCACTGCCTTATATTTTAAGCCATAATTTTTTTTACATATATGCCTCATGATTTTATAAGGCAGAAGTCGAGAATGGCTACATTATGCATTAACGTACTTAATATAATGTACTCAATATGTAAATATAACATACTCAATACTACATTGTATGATTTAACATGTATGTATCATGTCTTGTTAAAATCACTTTTAAAAATGAATTATGCCTTTTGAAATAATTTAAATGATCGGTTTATATCTATCAATTCTTTATCTATGATTTCATGCAGAAAAACATTAGAGGGCTATTTCTAATTTATCAAAATCCGCAAATTGGTGGAATTACTTTGCCTTTGGTGTAATTTGTATATCAAAGCCTTTCAGTACTAACTGGGTTTGTAAAGTAATTTTAAACTTGTGATATTAAAATGGTGTCAATATCACTTACAATACATGACTTGAATTCTTGAAATCAAAAATGAATTCTCATTTTGCAGTGCATGCAACATGTCAGAGTGTGTATTTTCAAAGAAGCACATTTCCCCAATCCCCACACCCCATATTTTTTTAGCATATTAGTGCAAATTTGCAAGTCAATTGGTCAAATGGTGTGAATTCCATTATGTAATTTTTCTTTTTACAAACTGCTAAAATTGCAAATGAGTATATTTGAAAATAAAACTTTGATATAGATGTTACAGCTTTTTTAACTTTTCAATCCAAATAAAGCAATTTCCTGAAGTCAAAAATGGCAAAAATATTGCTTTTTAAATAATGCAGATCCTTTTCTACAGTTTTTTTTACATAATTATGAGAATTTTCAAGTTGATTATACAAACAGTGTGGATTTTTTTTTTTAAAGGATGATTTTAAAATCTTTTTTAGTGTAATTTGGTAGTTTTGTTTTAGAGTACTACAACCCGGAATCATTACACCTCTAGGCTTTTATTTATATAATACTGTCTGCCAACATCCACTTTTGATGCAATATATTAATTGAAAGTATCTAACACAAATTGTCAGAGACAGTTATTTAATAAAGATTCCCTTTCCATATAACTGCCACTTATTCAAAAAAGGTATAAATAATAAACTTCAACTTACTCAAAAAAGGTTTTGATAATAATTGAGAGATGGGGTTGGATCAAAAAATACTTAAATTTGCATTATACAGTTTGACCTCATTACCTTGACACTTTGTGGACCACAAAAAGCATCATCATAAGTTGAGTGTCACAAAAATCAGAGCTGCATATGCACAAAATCAGGACTTTGAAAAACTGTCATAATGGGAATTTAGCTGAAAACTGGATGTTAGGATACCAAGTTCTGGCTGTAATAAGACAGTAATTGCTATTTTACATAACACAAACCACTCACAAAGTGTCTGCCTTTAAAATGAGGTGCCATTAATATGGGATTCTTCAATGCAGACTAGCAAAAATAAACAGATATTTGTAAAACTTATCAAAAGTGGTTGAAAAACATTATGTTTTATTAAATGCTATGAGATACGGTATAGCATACTATTATGCTTTTCAAATAATAAACTAAAAGAATGGGCTTTTTCGGTCAAAAGACCTTATTGCATTAAATTATCTAGTTCTTGCAAGTTCTTAAAACTATAAATGAAATAAGCTTAAAAAGTTTTTAAAAATGGAAACTTTACAAACCTTAATCATAACCGTAATTCAGTCATGATCTCTATGAAGATCAGGTAACCTTCAAGGAAAATGCCCAATCTGGGGATTTCTCAGACAAATACTGTTTAACACTAGTTTTAAGATCTGAACAATCACTACTAAAAGATGTTGATGCTCCAGTATTATAAGAGCTTGTAGATGCAGAATCTAGAAGTAAAATATTAGACTAACAATAAATAACTAAAAATTCAAAAATGAAAATATTTTAAATTATTTTCCAAACTCAAACTATTAATTAATTTAAAATATATATTAAAAATAGAACTCCATTAAAAAGTTATTCCTTAAATTTCCTTTTAAAAATCCCTTTTGGAGGTCCTTTCTCACTTCCATCCTCAGTCTCATCATTGTGCATTCATCTTCATCATTTTAATTAAGTTTGAAATTTAAAAAATGGTAAACATTTCATGCTCTTCACCATATTAAATATATTTTAAAAGAAGAACTTCACCCCATTCATTTACTAGCTTCCAGTTTTATGGTATAGCTGCAGAAAGCCTTCAACACTGTTACCTGACCATCGTTTGTCATAGAGCAAAGTTAATGTACCGATCATTTACGAATATTTCATGTTTAATTCATTATTCATTCAACAAATTAAAATAGCCATTATTTTTATGGAACATTGTCTATATGGTCGTCATATGGAATGACAAACTAATCAAGAAAATCTTCCAACATGATTAACCAGAAAATTATTTCGAACAGTAGTTCCTCGATTTTTTATAATTCCATCTCAGTATGGCATGTCTCTTTTGAATGCCAAACCAATCAAGAAAGTCTTCCAGAGTAATTTCCAGGAAAATTATGTCGAATAGTAGTTCCTAAATTTTATCTTGTAATTTCATCTCAGTATGGCATATCTCTTGCATGTTTCTAAGTTAAAGAACAAAAGAAAAAAAAAATACTGTCGTGTGAACAGTATATCATCAGGACTGTAACTGAATGATACGAAAGCACAAAAGTAATGTAAAAGTAAAGTAAAAAAATAAAAAATAAAGTACAAAGTTCCTCTTTAAAAGTCTCCAACAGACTAAGTTTTTTAATATACTGTATTTGCTGGTACATAGTATGCATGTGTGTATAAGGCACACCCTGTACTTTACAAGAAAAAAAGTCGAAATTTATTTATCTCGTATATATAATGTGAATCTCAAATTTGTCTTGTAAATGCATTTGAAAGTAACTAGGAATTTTTAATGAGATGGATGGAACTGAAGATGATGTCATTTATGAGGACACTGATGGGATCATCAGTATTAGCAATGAAAATTGCTAATTAGTGCTAAGTGAATTTACTAGCACTTTTGTAAAAAAGTGTAACAAGTGAAATAAAGATGCTGCAATACTTTCATTGAGAAAGATTTTCTAACTTTATTATCTACTTTGAATACATTTCTTGATTCATACACATATCCTGGATTACAAGCAGCAGTAAAAACTTATTCCATATTTAACGAGAAACCCAGAGTTTCTGCCTTAATATTTTGAAAAAAAACATGCATTATGAATGTAGCATGAGTTGATACGATAATATAAAAATTATTTTCGGCATTTTTGCTTCAAAAGGTCAATAATTTTGTTGTTATTTAACAGAACTTTAATGTTAAATAAGTAAAACCAATTTTAAGTCAGTTTAAATGTGGTGTGAGAGTTGAGAAAATCTGCATACATGGTGACTGAAAATAACATGGCCAAAATGAAAAGTCAAAACAGGCATACAAAAACAAAAAAAAATTGTACAGGAACATTTGGACTCAAACATTTTTTGGAGCTGCTGGAGGGGTTTTTCAATTATATGTAATACAAGGAAAAAAAACATCATAATTTTTTTTCTTTTCTTGAATGTATTAATATATATATATACTTTTTTTTTGTGTGAAGCGTGTGTTCTAGTCTAACTGGTATTAGGATGAGAACCCCATCCAGATGGCTTTGTCTTACTTTTATATGTTTTTTACGACTTTGTACTTTTATCTTATATTTTTAGCCTTTAAGAATTTTAGATTTTACAGGTTTCATTTGTTAACTTCTCACTTGCATTTTTTTTCTAACTTTACCCATTGTCTGGTGCAGTAGGTGTTTTTTGGATCTTGTGCCATTAAATTCTAATCAACCAGTCTTCCATCATTTAAAATCGCTTTCCAATTCGGGTCTACTTGAGCATGTGTGGTGTCGTTAATTGTGCCATTTGTTGTTAGTATTTGTAGAACTTCCATTTTCAGGGTGTATTCATGGTTGCTACAGTCTGCTAATTTTTCTATTTCATTGAAGTAAATATTTACCGGTCTATTTTGAGTAATTCTGGAGAGAGCTGTGCTTAGTTCACTGTATTTGATATCAGTTATATGTTCTTTTTTGAAACATGATCTTGAATTTTTCTTTATGTAACACTTATAGAGTAACCTGGTTCTTTTGAATCTTCGAATGTCCAATTTATTTTATAAATTCCTGCAGTTTCTATTTTTTCAATCTGGTCTTTATCATTTGGGATGTATTTGAAAATGTTTTATTAGGTTTAATGGGTATTTTAATATCTTTTTTAGCTGCTACATCAGAAATTTCTATAGCTAGTCCTTTGCAGTATAGAATAGCATTAGTATATTTTAGTTTTGGTTTCTGTCAATCTTCAATATGTTCCAGCTACTTAATTGTACTTTTATATAGGTTCATTACAAGGCTTTTAGCATAACCTGCATTTTCACACTGTCTTTTAATAAAATTTAATTCTTCGTGAAGCAGGGTTTCATTTTAGCAAGTTTTAATTGCACAATCAACAAAGGACTGAGCCTATATAAAAGTACAATATCAGAAACCCATTAAATCTAAAACATTTTTAAATGCATCCCAATCAATAAAGGCAGGATTGAAAAAGAAGAAACTGCAGGACTTTATAAAATAAATTTAACATTCGAAGATTCAAAGAACCAAGTTACTATACAGGCTTTACAAAAAAAAAGAAAAAGTAAGAACATATAACTGACATTAAATACAATAAATTAAGCATAGCTCTCTCCAGAATGACTCAAAACAGACTGATAAATATTAACTTCCAGGAAATAGAAAAATTAGCAGACTATAGAAATCATGAATCCACACTGAAAATGGAAATTCTATAAACACTAACAACAGATAGCACAATTAATGATGTCACACATGCTCAAGTAGACCCAAGTTGGAAAGTGATTTTAAATAAATTAATGCACGACAACAAGACTGAGGATGGAATTGAGATAGGTCCTCCTAAAGTGCTTTTCAAAAGGAATTTTAGGTAGTTTTAACTTTTTTTTAAAAATTTTATCTATTTTACATGTTTATAAATAAAAATAGAATTCCATTTTTTCATAAAATTCATTGATTGGTTTCCTATCTAACATTCCATAACATTTGCCATTTAAATTTTACAATACCTTCACATTGAGATGTTTTATTTTTCCACAAAAGGTGCTTTTTTTTTTTTTTTTTTTTTTTTACACAGTGACAGATTTTACGTTGCAATAACAGAATTACAGCTGTATTCTGCTAGCTGTACAAATTTTTATGCATTTTAACAACTTATATCTGGATAATTTATTTTATGTACTCTAGAAGTAAGTACAAAAAATATGTAATTTTATTATTACATAAAAAAAAACTGGTGAACCAATTATTCTTATTGCATTTTACCAATATATCCACAGCAAATTTTAAGCAAAATAAACAAACAGGGTATGGTCATAGTTACTAGAAAAAACAGAAAGTGTCCTTTTTAGCTTCTGATTTTTTAAGGAGGATTTCTTTTTTCTGATTCTTTTTTTCTTTTGATTTTTGCTATCACAGATGGGTTCAAGTAACAGAAAACTGAAGACTAACCAATAATTTAAAAAAAAAAAAAAAAAAAAAAAACTACACGTTGGCAATTTACTTAGCATGAAACAAATAAGCTGAAGGTATTAAAACTTTTTATTTTAAAATTTCATCCTTCTAGTATTAAATGTAAGCTGTCAAAAAGCATGAATCATCATAAATTTTAATCACATTAAAAAGGGAAGCTCTGTTTGAAGGCACTGCAATTGTATTTTTCTTGTGAAAGAATCGCAGAGAGAAAATTTAACAAAGAATAAATTAAGAGATAAATTGGAGAATAATTAAACCTACAAGTAAGATCAAAATTCCTCAGCATAACAACAAAACACACAAAAAATATTGATTTAGCTTTTTCCTTATTAATGAGACACTAGTTGTTATTAGTTTTCATATGTCAAACTCTATTGGTAAGAAAGGTTATTTTATTTTATTTTTTAAATGATTAAAGGAATTTAAAACAAAACTGCTACTCTGCAAATAAAAAATAAACATGCTTTTGATTTTTAAAAAGCAATCTAATATTTTTCATATCAATATTTTGGTGAAGATATTTCTTTTAAAACCATTAAATTAAAACATTGTCTAGAGATTAAAAAATAAGAGAAAACAAAAATTTACCATATTTTAAATTAACTGCTTCAGAAGAGGCACTGCTTAGAGCATCTAGAGGAGAATGATCATAAGGTGTTTGCAATAATTTCAACACTCTTTGAACTTCAGTATAATCACCTTTCTCTGCTTTTTCAACAGCAATTTGAGCAATATAATTGCGCAAAATAAATCTAAAAACATGAAAAATCAATTCTTTCAGTCTACATACAAAATTTTAGAAAAGAGATACAGTAGTCCCTTGTTATATCGTGCTTTTCAGGAGACAAGAAAATATGGGATATATACGTGAGCGGTAGGATATAGTAAAAAGTTTTCTTTTTTTTCACATAAAACAGTAAAATTAGTGTACCAATGTTAAATACTGAAAATCTAAGCAAGAAACAGCTTATAGTTTCCCTTGCCAAAATCCTCAACATTAAGAAAAATTTATTTATATTAGCTTTATGTTATCTATAGTCACCATATAGATAACATAAAGCTAATATAAATAAATTTTTCTTAATGTTGAGGATTTTGGCAAGGGAAACTATAAGCTTATATGAAAAGTCAAAAGGGTGGAGAATTTTTTTTTTTTTTTGGTGTTTTATCATTGCAGGTACCATACCATTTATGGAATATTGTCAGTTTAAAGTTGGCATGGAGCCAGTCCGGTGTCTTCATAGTTATTGCCACACCACTCCAAAGCCACCCCATCTTGAAGGGCCAGCCAGGCATGAAAGTGCAAGCTGATCAAAAAAGCTGAACGCTACCCGAATACAAAATTTAACGTGAAAAAAAAATTATATATATATATATATATATATATATATATACGTATGTGTATATATAATACATATGTATGTATATATTTAAGCACATGTGATTGCTTATGGCATGCTACCCGAATACAAAATTTAACGTGAAAAAAAAATTATATATATATATATATATATATATATATACGTATGTGTATATATAATACATATGTATGTATATATTTAAGCACATGTGATTGCTTATGGCATGTTTTTCCCAATTTTTGGCTTTGATGGCCCTGTTTCAAATTTATTTATAGCCTCTGGATTTCATTTTTATTTTCATGATTATGTATTATATCTGTTATAATGTGCTTTCAATTAATATTTCACTTGGGAATCCATTTTACGTAAGTTAAGCTATTTTATAATATATATATATATATATGCATGTATACATTTTCTCACCAGCCAGTACACTATATTCTTATAAGGGTCAATTTATGGTGGAAAAAAAGGTAACCAAATTTTTACAGATTGAAAAACAACTGTTTTTGTACAGTAATTTCTTCCAGTAATATATCACTCCATTCTTAAAAAACGATAGTACAAAATTTTCCCCCCATTTTCTATACATTAAAAAGAATTGAAATCAAAATGTTTTCAAAAACTTTCTTTCTTTTTTTTTTTCATTATTGCAGTTTTGATTTTATTCATTTATTTATTATTATTAAAGTGACCATTTTTTCTTAACCTAAAATCAGGACATTCCTAAACCAGTGTCGAGAGGGATAAAAATCAATCCCGAGCCCCCACCCCCCCAATAATAATTATGTAATCAAAGATTATATTCTTGCTAAACTCCAAGCACACTTTAATTACCTAATACAGTAGGGGACCCGAAATCCGGAACTTTTTTTTTCTGCAATTTCCCCCCCCCCCTACTGCAATTCCCCCCCCTTTTCTGCAATCCCCCCCCCCTTTCGCGTTATTTTTTTTTTTTTTTTTTTTTTTTTTCCCCTCCCTATAAGCATATAAAAACGGATATTATCTTTTTTATTCCTCATTTTCTTCTTTGAAAGACCGTTTTCAATTGAATAAACGTAAAAATAAGGAAACCTGTTAAATTGGAAAGAATTTCGTCGATCGCGGCGAAGCGCAGGGAAAGGAGGGCGCGTACCAGGAGAATGATCGATCCTGTCCACTCGCGCCTTTCTTCGCTTTGCGATCGGCGAGTTGCTGTTAGATCTTGTGCGGTAATTTTCGATTTCTCGTAACGTAAATAGATTCTATGCTATTATAGAATGACTTGCTTTAATGGGGAGAAAAATATGTGTCCTTTACACACACACACAGGCACGCAGCTTCAAGTGTTGATGATTCATCTAGTCTGTTAAATGTAAACAAAGATGAACGGGATTGGGTCTGCTTAATGACTGTTTCCCTCCCCCCCCTTCTCAAAGAACTGCAGATGTGTGAAGAAATGTTGGGTTGCGGGTTGCGTAATAAATTGCTAGGCAAATCAACGGGCCGAGGAAAGGCGGCAGTTGATCCGAAAATTGCGCAACTGCTCTATCCGTCCTTCCGTAGCCCGCTGAATTGCGGTGTAGGATGAGTTATTTCAATCGGAAACTATGTATGAAAAAGCGTTAAGTAAAATTTTAAGATTATATAAGTTGCATATTTTCAGCCAATTTAGTTGCAGCAATTGTCATCCGTCTGAAATAATCGTTGCTCGGCTCGATAACATAGCTTTCGAATTTTTTAATGGATTACTTCATCTTTAAGATACTGTATTATTCATTCATTCTTTTTTTTTTTTTTTTTTTTTTTTTTTTTTTTAATCAGAGATATATAATCGTGTGCATATTTTTAAAGTTTTTATTTAATAGAGTTTCAGTTAATATTAATTAACGTCATAATAGACGCTAAAACGCAGAAGGGCCTATGCTACAGCTTACCTCGGAAGACTTCCGGAAATCGGTAAAGTTCGCAGCCGGTATCCCAAAATCCGGAATGGGTCCGGTCCCAAGCATTCCGGATTTCGGGTTACCTACTGTACTAATTATACTTAAATTTTGACTTAAATTATACTTAAATAATAAACTAAACGCAGCTTGCTCTTGGCTTGTAATTTAAGGTCAGAAGACACGTTACTAATTTAATACATCTACGAAACATTAACTGCTACACTTTTACGTTGAGTCGTAAAACGTAAGGTCATTAAATTCTCATAAAATAACCTCTAATTATTACTAAATCTATATCGCATATATATCCCCTACTTTTATTTCTATTTCTTCTTCATGATCCATAACTCTTGCCGGTAGTTTGACTTTAATAGATTTATTCAACCACTCGAATTTAAATTAATTTTTTTCGCTCACATCTATTGAGCAAGCTTTATGCTCATTGTTTAAATTAATATCCATATTTATAATGTTATCTTGGTTAACTAACAAAAGATCATCTTCACAAACTGCTGACGCAATTTTCCACATGCGTTTCAGAGCGTGTGCGGTACAACTCCAAACACACGACAAATAAAAGTAGCAGTAGAAGTTGTTCACATTTCACATAACAGCCGTTATCAGTCATCCCGTAATTCAACATCGGCAATTTCCCCGGTGCGATTTCAACAGTAAGGCGTGACCTACTTTCAACCTGCGCGATCGTCATTCGGCCGATTGGCACAAGTTATGCCTTTCTCCATTCCGCTGCACCAATAATTTAGGGTGATAGATACGATGTGTAGGCTTAGGAACGCATTTCTGTTTACAGCATGGTTTACTGTGAAGGAGAAAAAAATGGCATTCGTTCGCTCTGCTCCCCTCCCCCCCCCCCCCACACACACACACATTTTTCGGTCATGATTTCTCGACGGTTTTGCATCGATCTCAGAAACAGCCTCAAAGACATTGAAAAAAGCGGAACTCTTTCATGCCTGGGGCCAGCACATCTCCAGGCAGACCTAAAAGTATCGTAAACAGTACTCTTCGTCCGATGTCTGCTGCGCTGGCATGTGAGTGTCGGGCCAAAACTTAACCAATAGGGCTGGGCTCGCTGGGTAGTAAATTACTTGTAGTACAGTATTGAAAGACAGCCAAAACTTTAATAATTTGTAATAGAAACCTGAGACACTTTCACAAAAAAGAAAAGTAAAAGAAAATAGACAAGTAAAAGAACACAAATTCAAATTTTACTCTCTTATAATAATTTCCATAAATTATAATTAAATCAGAAAATATGAGTGTACCAGTTTCATTTAGAAATGAATAGTTTTAAAGTACAGTTTATTTTAAAAAGTAAAATCAGAATGAGATAAAACACCTTGGATTATTTTCGCCCATAATTTTTAAACGCTCAGCATTATAATCAGATAAAGCAGCAACATCCATATTCATTTCTTTTCTAATACGCTGCTCATATTTCTCTAACCATTTTTTCCAATGCATTCTATCATTTTCCATTTTGCTGTCAGGTGTCATTTCCTGTGAATTAAAATAAAGTTACCAATATTGAAAGAAACAATTGCTTTTCATTAACAGTTATAATACAAAAACAAGAAACCATACATAAAAACTAGCTATATTGTATTTACTATGCAAAATGAATTCAAACAATAGGTCACAACCGGACTTCAAAATGATCACATGGAAGCATAATTGTTAGGATTACTTTTTTTTACTGATGAAGAATATGATAAGATTATGGTAATCCAAAACATTAATTTTGTTAATCATAATTGGACTACAATAACCAAACCAATAAAAACTTTCAATCACAATTATGCATGGTGAGATAACAGTTAAATTACAACTACAAATTATATATATACTTTTTGTAATAATTCAAAGCATTTTAATTGCACAATTTTTTAGCGGAGAGGACAGAACTAATTAACAAAAAACGCTCAAAACAAACTGGTGTTTAAAAGATAAAATAATTAAAACTTTCAAATAACACGCATAAAAGGATCCTTGAATACAGGTTTAACCTGCAATAATACAACAGCTGAGATTTTCGCCTCTCTGGCTCCAGCGTTGCTTCTTCTCCCACAGATCTAGGAAAGCCTTGCTGGGACCAGAGTGGGCTGATGAAAGGAAGCAACGCTGGCCACAGAAAGGATATCTTTTGACTTTATGTCTTTGTAACAATGTGAATAAACATGTTAAACCAGAGATTTTCTTTTTTTTTTTTTTTCCAATAAATTGTCAAAAGCAGAAGCCCGAGAAATTTAATGAAGACTTCACACACAATTTAATGAGTTTTTTCTGTTATTTTCATTTGAATAAAAACTAAAATTGAGGGAGTGTAATTCTGCAATCATCTGAAGAGGTTATGATAATGGAATGCTTAGATATTTAAATTATTTAGAAATTTAAATTTCTACAAATTGATTAGATTACGATTACATGGGGATTTAAGTTTTCACATTACAATTACATTAGATTATTTGTAAAAATAAATTTCTATATTATGACTAGATTATTACTTTTTTTTTAACTAAGGAATTTAATCCATTTACACAGGTTTCATCAAGTTGAGTGAGAAAATGGTAAAAGAGTTGAACAAAGAACAGCAAAATTGGAAAGAACAACAAAATTGAAAGAAAGACAGTCCTAAGAACCAAGAGGTGAAGAGGCAGCAGATGCTTCTCGTCAGTCCATTAGGATTGTTTTGTTTTCCTATGTGAAATTTCACTAAATGTGAAGATTTAGAACATTCGATAAAAATATCAATATATTTATTACTATTTACCGTAATTTTGGGAAGAAGTGCTACTCTAGTGTAAATGCCATGCAATAAAATCTTGGAAAAACAAATTTCAAGGAACAGAATCAAATTCATAATTTTGTAAAATTCATTAAAGTGAAATTTAATTCTGACTGGATTTATATTAAGTGATATTTCTTTTTAAATGGACATATTTTAAATGTTAATCTGAAGTATTTGTGATTGTGAAGTTGATTTTTAAGAGATTTAATGTACTTATTTCTCCATTGTTTTTCTTCCCATCATACTGACTATAATTTGCACCCTATTTCCAGCCTCACAGGAGACATCTCTACTCTCCTCAGAAGCCTTTAACTGGCATTTTGAGGTTTCAACATCAAATTTCATTATAAGTGACATCCCACACTCAAAAATACGATTGTTTTAACCTAATTAAAATTATTGATAATTTTAGTGTTTTTATTTGAAATCTGGAGCCAATACTTCTCACAGAAGATAATATCTGATTTGAAAATATATATATATAGTAAAACCCGATGAAGAAGTTCCTGCTTAAGTTTTTTCTCTCTTCTAAGTTTACTTTCAGAGTGTGTTTACATGAGCCTTTCATTTTTTTTTTTCTTTTTTTTCCAATTTCTTTAATTTTTTATAACAGTTCTGAAAAATCAATGTTTAGGACTGAAAACAATTTTATTGGCTAGTGAAATGCCAATAAGTTAATAGCGGATGAAATTCATAATGTTACAGAAAATTAAGATATGAATGAAACTGAAACTTAATAAGAGGGTGTGGAAATTCTTAGTTTTCTGGATGCTGTAATAGAACTAGAAACTTTTCATTGTTTTATTAAAAGCGTTGAAGATGTAAAAGGAATTTTTTTTTTAACGAAAGACCAATTACAGATTGGCAATAAAAAACAAAAAACTAAACGGATTTTTTTTTCTGTAAAATCAATTTCAATAATGCTTAAAGCCAATATGTTTTTTTAAAGATTTAACATAGAATAGTTAATTTAATTCTGAAATTTAATTCTGATTTACTTTATTAACTAATTTTTAAGTGTGCAAAACAATCTATATATGTAACTATAAACTTTATATTATTTATATACTATTTTAATAATGTCAAAAGATATTTCTTCAATATTCGTACTGAAATTACATTATTTGTTTTTCAAAAAATTAGTCTCCAGCTTAAGAAGTATTTGCCCTTCATCCCCTTGGAAAACTTCCTAAGTGAGTTTTATGGTACATATATGTATCTGTAATGTTTAACTGGATTGGCCACTTTTGCCAGGCATTAGATTTCTCTCCAAAAAGAATAAATAAATAAATAAAAGTGAAAATCAAGGTACTCCAGGGTACAACTATGTTACATATTTCATGACAGTCCTAAACACAATTTCTCAACATACTATGGTAAATCATTTTTGAATTATGTAAGATATGTACAGACATTTGTTAAATCTGAATTCAGGGATGGTCAAAATCTGAGTACAGAAATTTTTCATAATCACAGTACTTCCTTTACTTCAGACAAGGAAATAACTGTGATCCCCAGTTTTAAAGCCGAAAAAAAAAGTTAGAAGCTTTCTACGACTTTTTGAGGCGTAATAAATTTCTCAATATTTTCTCCGAAACTCATATTATATTTATGTAAAATTAAAAAAAAAAAAAAAAAACTTTTTTCAATTTTCAAAATTCAATACAATAAGCTAATTCATTCAATGATAATTAAACACTTATAACAGTTAATTGTACAAATTAAAATACTACATATTTACATTAAAACAGCACTTACTTCTAATATTTTGGCTTTCTCAATACCAGACATCATTTTTTTTATGGCAAGACCAGTACGCCCCAAGCTTTCAAGTATTTCTGGATTAGAATTCAATAACACTGTAAGTTTTTGTATCTGTCTGTAAAAGATAATATTTCTGAATTTAATACTGATCAAACAGAATATTTCTGTTAGATTGTTTTTATTTATTTCTTTTTATTTATTTATTTATTAAATATTTTCAAATAATACTTTTAAAATAAATGCAGTTATTTTAAGGTGCATTTTTCACAATGTATAATATCTTGAAGTGTTTATTTTCACCGACTTTTATAAATTAAATTTAAAAAAAAAATTAATGCTTATGTGATCATACATAATTTCTCTATCAAAGTCATAAATTTATGTTATTTATTCATTTATCATTATTCATTCATTTTAATTTCTGCAGTGCTATTTCAAACTACATTCAAGAATAATTTAATAACTTTGGAGCATCGGGGGAAAAAAGAGCCTTGTTTCACACGTCAATACAATTGTTAATGCAATGCATAATTTTAAAGTTTTATCTCATGAAACACTTTCAACTAAGGTATTTTAAGCTGTATGAGTTCCCTTTTCAGAATGTAAACACAGATTTCAGATACAATACCAAAGTTAGCAAGCTCTCAAAGGCAAAACTCAGAAAATTTTATTTTAAAAATCAGGAGACTTCTTTTTGTCAAATAAAAAAAAAGAAATTTTAAAAGATTCAAACTGTACCAGTTAAAACTACATTTTTCAGAAAGAAAGATTTTTTAATGGCAGACGATATTTTTGAAGCTGAAAAAAATTAACTCTAGGTCATGTCTTCTATTAGGTAGTCAGTAGCTTATAAAAAATTTGGTGGCATAAAATATAATACTAAGTTAGAAAACTCAAAATAAGGATCAATCTCTACTCTTAAAGCATTAGATGATTAAACAAAGTAATGCCAAACAAAAAATAATCATTTTTAAAAATGATTGAAATTAGAATGCCTTAGAATATGAAGCTGTCCTTCCTCATTATTTTTACGTTTGTCACCGAAGACCACATTTTTAAATGTCAAATAGGCATAACTTTCTGGAACGAGTTTGATTAGAGGAAAGGAAAGAAAGTTGAGAAGAATTGCTTGCCATGACAGAACTTTTAAAAATGATTTCACATTTGGAAAATTGCACTTTTCATGTGATGAATGATAAAAACCGGGAGAAAATGAACAAATCATGAAATATGTATCTAAAACCAGGTTAGGGGATGATTAATGAAAAATCAGAAGTCTACTGCCTAAATCAGGAGAGTTAATTGTGCAATACATACCTAAATTGACTTTACTTTAGTTATTTTTAAAGGGGAAAAGTATTTGAAACACAAGGAAGATTATTTGAATTTTTCACATTTGTTTTTTAATCATCATTACCAACCTACTTGTGTCACAAGATAATTGGGGAATTAAAGAAATAAGTCTGTTTTCTTTTATTTAAAGAGTTATCATGTGATTTAGATATTTGTTATGTAAAACTTAACAATTTTACTTATTTGTTAAGTAAAAGTGAACATTTTAAAATATTACTTATTTTTTTACTTTGTTTCAATTCATTAGTAAAAATGTAATAAGAAAATAGAACAAACACAAAATATTGAGACTGAAATTTATAAAAAGTCTTGAAAGAGAGATTAGTGAAATTTTATTTATTTATTTAGTGTGTGTGTGTGCGTGTGTATGTGTGTGTCTATCTTTTAACAAAAGCACAAAAAAAAAATTATGAAGATCATAAAAGTATTAATCACAATTTTTTCTACATAAAAATCACTATTAGATTACACAGTTGATTATTTTAATACAAAGTAACATTAATATTGAAATTAAAAAATAGAAGCAACTTACTCATGACTTATATCAGGTTTGCAAGATTGGATCAATATCTCTAGCGGATAACACTGACTTAAAATATTTTCTTTTACTTTTTCTAATGATTTTTCCAAATTACTAAAATCTGATGCATCACATAAAAGGAAACAGCAAAATGTATTATTGAAGTCTGCCCCTGTAATTTGCATTGTATTCAAAAGTTCTTCAATCAATTCTCTGAAAATAGATATACAATTAATATTCAAATTTATATAATAACATAAGAAAGTATTTTATACGAACAAAATAGTATCCTTTCTTCCCATTGCAGTTGAAATTAGTATTATGATGTTATAAAAATGATTATGGTTTAAAACAAATTCAATATTTGTAGGGTAATAATTAAATACAAACAAGCATAATAAATCATAATATTATCGGGGGGAAAAAAGACTGTTGCAAAATAAAACATCTCCATCCTTATTTCCCATACAAAAACACTGTTCTTCAATTTTGATTCTCACTCTTACCCCTCCGACAAAAAAGAAAAGAAAAACTATGCTATACATCAACAGATATAACCAATTTCACTTCCTTCAATACATCAAAAAGACATTCTTAAAAATATTTTTTTTTAAGTTTAATTTCTACTAATAATTAATGTTTATAAATATTTTATGCTTATTCTTTCATTTACTTATTTTTAAACTTACCTAAATACAATGCACATTTAATATATTTATACTTAGCAGTGAAAAAACCTTTTTTTTTATATATTTTAATGGCAGTATTTTTTTTTTTTAATTTGTACAAACTGCAATTTAGAAATTTTTAAAAAAATGTAATCATAGTTGAATTTTAAAATAACTTAATGAATTGTATTTTTTGATAACCTGAAGACATGCGTACAAGGAAACCACTATTTTGTTTTTTGTTTTCAGAATAACTTTTTACATAGTATTGTATGCCAACAGAGAGTTTGGTACATACATGTCAAAGATAAACAATGCAATTTTACAAAATTAAAAATTTTCATAGACAAAAAATAAATTGTATAAAATGAAATGCAAGAAAACTTACTTATCTTCATTAGATTTTAGTTTTATTAATCCAAGCTAGAAAAAAATAAAAACAAAGTGTGCATTAAAAAGTATTGTATACTTCCTATAACTTGCAAAAAAGTATAATTTGATTACTGGAGTACACAGGCTAAAAACAATAAAAGAAGAGTTTTGCAGTAATATTCAACAAAATTTATACACTTTTACAATGATAAGGAACAGTTTATTAGAAAGCTGGTGATATTCTATAGTTATTTTTAGAAAGCTGGTGATTGAAATATTAGTTTTAAAAAAAAATGGATCTTACATACCTTGCACCTCATTTTATTAAAATAGCATGTCTCAAATTCTTCTTCATACATTTCAAGTAAAGGCAATGAAATATTTAAAGGTAAAACTCTTTGAATAGCTTCAGCAAATTTCTGAAGGTTCCACAAACAAATTCCTGGCTGTTTACTAAATGAATAGCGACCTCCATCATCTAAAATGTTGAAGCAACAATAAGCAATCATTCTGCAATATTTTTTCCAAGCATAACACATTTAAATCAAGGAAAACTCAACGATAATGTATCTTTACTATGATTTCTTTCAAATAATTTTATAAATAGGAACTGAAAGAGACAAAAATGATTAGCAAATTTGATGAAAAATTTTGTAAATAAAATGTCTCTATGGTACCTATTTTTTCTGCATACCAATTAGCTTGAAGTGGAACTTTTCCATCAGGTTTATAAGGAAGGAGTGAAAATGTGGAGAACAAAATAGATCGAAATAAAAAGGACTAAATAAGTCTTACTAAATCAGCAATTTCACTAATGCAATCCAGCATTCTTGGAATAAAATGCAGTAGATTTCCACAGTGTACAAACTTTTTAAGTTTTTAGCAATTAATAGGGGAAATAGGGTTTTTTTTTTTTTACTACAAAATGAATTTTAAAAATTAACCTTACTGGTGACAGATTTGATATTAATAATAACAAACAATTATAAAAAATCATTTAAGGATTACTTAGGACAGGTTCTTGCTCCAATAGAGTATGTTTTATTGATTTGATCAATAATACTAAAATTATACCATATTCTGCTATTTTAAATGAGAAATAATATTCTGTAATCTTTATTAGTTTTGTAGTACCACTATCAATTTTTGAATAACTTGCATTGTGCTTTTACTCTTCCCATAAGAAAATATTAAATGACATAAGCCAAGTTCCTTTTGGTCAGTTAAAAACATTAAAATAAACACAAATTAGCCACATACCCATAAGAATTAATCTAAATAACATTAATAACACAGTTTATTTAGGAAACATCTTGCATAAATGTACAAAAGAAAAAAGAAAGACAATATTACTCCTGCAGCTTCCGAGAGGATCAGGTACCAGTTACATATCACCTACTGTATGCATATAAATAGTAAAACTAATGGGAGAAATGAGGACTCAAGAAAAGAAAGATGCTCTCTTCTCTACTCCAAAGCATGCCTGCTGAAAATAAGATGAAAACAGAAGCGGTGACAGGCTGGATAGGAGAATGCTGCAAAGCAGGACTCGGGACCAGGGCCGGCCTAAGGTATGTGCGGTCACACATCTACAGTTTGGGCAGGGCGGTGAAATGAGAAAAATGTATGAAACTATAAGGTAAAAACTATAAAAAATTTATGTAATTCTAAAGAAAATTTAACTGTTTGAGTATACTAACTTTTGATCAACTAATGTTACATGAAAAAGCATGGACTGGCTCAAAGCATTCCTCTCTGTTGTTAGGGCAAAAGTGAACAGTTGTAGATACTGGTCACATCATCAGTACCACATGTTTAGTTTTTATTAATATATCGAAATTGTATGATATTAACTTTTCCATGAATATCAAAATCAAATAAAACATTAATTATAGTTATAAAATATGTCTGTTATTTTCTACTTGAAGCAATAATAAACTCAACAAAAGAATTTGTTAGGAGTTTTGCTTTTTACGCAAGTACAGTACAGTATGTCTACTGAAGTTTGGAAAAATTAGTTAAAAGAATTGGTGCTAAAATAAATTATTAAAAAGTACTAAATATTTTAATATTTACTATTTATTACTGCTCTTTGGTTTTTAAATCTTTTAAACTGTCAAATTACGGTATATTAAATTCTCACAAATTTTACTTATAGAGCACCCATACCATTTTTTCGCAGGTTTTATTTACCTATTTTTATTGCAAGGGGCACCAAAACTTATTCTTGCACATGTAGTATTTTGGTCTTAGGCCATCCTTGCTTGTGGCAGACCCAGTTGAATTTGCTTGATGAGCTTCAATCTTTCATAGAATAGGCCACCAGTCAGACATCTCAGGATTATAGCTCTCTCAGCAGATTATGGCTCATCTCAGGTAGGGCTCTGGAGCATTCAGAAGACGTTGACCACAATGATGCTTTCACAGCTAATGGCATTTCTCCATCCGTTAACCATTTTCCTCACCGAGAAGCAAAAATCTCCTCATCCACACGGTTCAAAAATGTCCTCTTGAAGTCCTTTCTCACTCTTCTCCTTGCCCGAAAGGTACCATAGAGGGGCACAAAAAATTCCCCAGCAAAGGAAAAACCATTGCTGAGTGGTCAACTACGCACTAAATTTTATTCTGGGTTATATTTCCCCGCCCCAGCCTCAGTTCCGGTTATGACAAAAGCATGGGCTACAGCTGAACCCCCAGCAACAAGGGACAAAGCGCAAAACAAAGGATTTTAAAATTTAGGTGCGAAAACAATCCCCAAACCAAAAATTAATATAATATTAGGAGTCATCTCCTCATCTCCTGATCACAAAAATGGTACCAAACACAAGCTATTAATCTTTATTACAGATAAATAAGCATTAAAACACTAAATTAAAAGCAAACAGCAGAAGAGAAAACTTTACGAAAACCTTATGAAAACTGTATCATCAAGGTATTTAAATTAATAGGCTTTTACAAAATTAAATTTACTTAGTAAAATGTGGTAATTAAGATTTGAGGTAATTAAATAAAAAAAGTAATTAATTAATTAAACTAAGAAGAGAAGACTCTGCAAAGCAACATAACAGTTACTACAAATACATATTTTACGAATAGACTACTCTTGCTGCTCTCTTAGGTAAATTTGACTTTAAAAACCAATTCTAACTTGTATTAAGCACACTGCGCACATAGAAGAGTGTGAGATTTGGCAAAGTTCGTATGAAGAAGGGGTGCAGAGAGATAAACTTTATGTATAATACAGGCATCTCTTGTTAATCTGCAATGTGATAATCCACAACTTTTCCACTGTAAACAATGAATTTTACAGTTGTTTTCACAGAGCAGATCATTCATACTTGTGGTTTTTCATGCAAAATTAAACTACTCTGTAAAGCTTTCTCCACACACTATAAAAATGTTAAAAAATGACAAAATAATTCCATAAAAAAAGCATTAGTTAAGAGAAAATAAGGATCCCCCCCCCACAAAGTGAAAAAAGTCAATCCCAACCTGTGTATAGAGAACTGATGATAATTTTTTTTCATTCAAAACATGTGTACAGAATGATGATAGCCTTTAATGTGTGTTATTTTACAAACTTTTAATTATTTCATCAGACTCAAATCTTTTGGAGCATATGATACCTATTACATAGTAGGAAAATGAGATTTGTATAATCGTGGTTATTGCGGCAATAAAAATGAATCACAAGATTTTTATTGACAAATGATCTAAATTGCTTTACTTTAAAATAAAACTGAAAATTATTTTAAAAAACCAAGGGTTAGTTTTTTTAGGATCTTTAAAATGTTTTTTAATAAAAACACTTCTTTTTAACCATTTTTTAAAAAGTTACATTTGCCGCAACATTAAATCTCATCTAAGAGAAACAATAACACATTTTCAGGGTGGCTGCAGAAATTAAGAAACAAAGCTCCCTGATTTTTTTCTGATCGTCGTATACCCGACAATGATCAAAATTACTGTGACTGTAGGAAACTCTGGAGTGGAATGAGGGGACAGGGATCACATTGACTACAAAATTCCACCCTCTGTTGGGAAATATAAAACTATGAAACTTTGAACTCTTTCCCTGACCCAGTTTCTCCTGCACGCGTCGATGTCCGCATATGTAGATGTATGGATCTGCATGTGATAATTACCCAAACGAGGGCCCCTTACTTAACACGTGCTATGAGGCCCCTGGCAACCGTGGGAGCAAGAACGCATGCATGCTGTACTTTCAGTTCACTCTCTTCCATGCGCTGCTGCTAAGCGGTCGACATCCCGACCAGCCAAAATTCAATCTTTGTAAATATGATATTCCCCTTTAAAATGTATATTGTATAACCTAGACGGAAAATAAATATAATGTACTCATTCAAGAGCACGAAACTAAAATATATACAATTAATAATGTCGTGTATTCCAGTTTTCGTTCCAGCTAATTTAGCGGGATGACGGAGGAGATGACGGACTTACGCCTTTGAAGGAGGTAAGTGATACCTCTTTTACCTCCTCGCTTATTTAATAGATTATGAGACTGAATAGTCTCTGTGCCTTGAAAGAATATTAAAATTTCTGAGGACATTGTGAAACAAAAAAAATTAATATGGCTTCATTTAAAGAAAGCCAAGTGGTTGAGAAATTAAACCAACATAATTATTCAAACTGGAAATTCAAATTGGAGATGCTGTTGATAAAAGAAGATCTTAATGATCTCTTAACAGATGATCCGCCATCGCCAATAACCGATACTTGGCGAAAGAAAGATAACAAGGCTAGAGCCTTAATCAATTTATTCATTGAAGATTCCCAAATAGTACATGTGAAAAATCTCACAACCGCAAAGGCTACATGGGAAGCTCTGAGGACCATACACGAAAGGTGTAACCTCTCTAGCAAGCTGTATCTATTGAGAAAATTATATAGCACAAAACTTGACGAGAGAGGAAATATGCTAGAGCATACGACAAAAATACTCGAACTGGTTGAGAGGTTAAAGGCCATAGGGGAAAAGATCAGTGACTCTCACATATCGGCGTTGTTTTTATGCTCCCTGCCGGAGAGCTATGACACGCTGATAACGGCACTAGAAGCGAGACCTGAAGAGGAATTAAATCCGGAGTTTATTAGAAGCAAGCTAATAGATGAATACAACAGACGTATTGAGAATAACCGACCGTCTGAAAATTTTACTAAAGCATTTCAAACAAACAAAAAACACAACAACAATTATAGACGAGAAACTAAATATTGTTCACACTGTAAAATGAAAAATCACACAAAATTAGAATGCTGGCACCTTAAGAAATTACAGAATAATAACACAAGATACAAAAATCAAAATTTCACATCCAAACAAGCTAATTCATCACTATGCTTTGAATCAAACGATAGACACAGATTTGAGGAAGAGTCGAACCGAAATTATACAGATAGAGCTAGTGACACCGCATCTAAATTTAAAAATTTAGCACTATTAGCTGGAAGTCCAGGTAAAAAGTGGATAATAGACTCTGGCAGTTCATCACACATTTCAAATAATAAAAATTTATTCACTAGAATAAATGACACCAATATAAGCGATGTTGTAATTGCTAACGGAAAATCGTTGACCTCCTACGGGTCAGGAGACATAGAATTCAAGGCAAAAACATCGGGAGGAGAGATTAATAAAATTACACTGCGTAATGTTCTATTTGTACCCGAAATCGAAGCAAATTTACTGTCTGTAAAAAGGGCAACTGAGAACGGTTGTACGGTGGTATTTGACAAAAACAAGTGTGAAATTATACATGGGGATAAAACTTATATTGAAGGTTATGTAAATAATAATTTGTATGAGTGTAATATAAACAATGCCGCATACCACACCGCAAACTTAGTTAACGTATGTGAAAATAAAAATTGTATATATAAATGGCATAAAAGATTGGGTCATAGAAATGTCAATCATATAAAAGAATTAGTGAATAAAGATTTGGCTATAGGGATTGAAATAGATGAATGTAAACATGATAATGTATGTGAAACCTGTATTATGTCGAAACTTTCTGATAGTCCATATCCAAAAATTGCGAGTTTCAGAGCCACAAAGGCGATAGAATTGGTACACACTGACCTCTGTGGACCAATGCAAACCCCAACAATTGGTGGGAAATACTATTTTTTGACCTTCATAGATGACTTTAGCCGGTTTACTGTAATATATCTATTAAAAAATAAACATGAAGTTTTCTCTAAATTTAAGGAGTATGTGGCAATGACCGCAAATAAGTTTGGAAGAAAAGTGCAGGCAATCCGTTCCGATAACGGAGGGGAGTACATAGGGAAAGAATTTTGATGAATATATGAAGAGAGAGGGAATAGATCACCAACTGACAGTTCCGTACTCTGCACCTCAGAACGGGGTTGCGGAACGCAAAAATCGCACCTTGATGGAGATGTGTCGGTGTCTCCTTAAGGAGGGTGATTTACCTAACTCCTTTTGGGGGGAAGCCATTAACACTGCGACGTATTTGCAAAATAGGCTCCCTACACAGTCCTGTGATTCCACTCCCTATGAGAAATGGACTGGTCGTAAACCAGATCTATCAAATATTAAAACGTTCGGTTGTCGCGCATTTGCATATATTCAAAAATTACATAGAGGAAAACTTGACAACACCGCTACAGAAGGGATATTCGTAGGTTATGATAATAGGAGTAAGGGATATAGAATTTATACCAACGGTAGAAATGTAATTATAAGTAGAACAGTCAAATTCCTAGAAGACAGAAATCAGGAAATAATTAAAAATGATGAATCACATAACGGGGAAGGAAAATCAAACAGCGGTAATCCTCAACCTATGCAGCAATTGATCGGTGTTGAATTAGATAGCGCCGGCGACAATGTACAAAATCCAAATAATATTCCTGCTAACTCAAATGGTACACAAAATTATCCTCGCAGATCAGAGAGGAGTAATAAAGGCGTTCCTCCTGATAGATTTGCATATGTAATAAATAATACCAGGATAGTAGAACCTAAAAGTTGGGATGAAATTCAAAAAATGGAAAACCCCGTGGAGAAGGAAAAATGGGTAAACGCAACACTAGACGAAATAAATTCACTTCATGATAATAACACATGGGATTTAGTTGTAGCCCCCCCTGGAACAAAAGTTATTGGATGCAAATGGGCTTTTAAATTAAAATATAATAGTCAAGGCTCAGTAGAAAAATACAAAGCAAGGCTTGTTGCCAAAGGTTTCTCCCAAAAATACGGAGTAGACTATGACGAGACCTTTGCACCTGTTGCGTCTCATACAACGATAAGGAGTTTTTTGGCAATGGCTGTATATAAAAATTTAAGTCTTAGACATATCGATATAAAAACTGCATTTTTACACGGAGAATTAGAGGAAGAAGTGTATATGCATCAGCCCGAAGGGCATGTAATCCCCGGAGAGGAACACAAAGTTTGTAAACTTAAAAAGGCAATATATGGGCTGAAACAAGCTGCTAGAGCTTGGAACTTAAAAATCCACCAATCTCTAACCAAATTCGGCTTTCAACAGAGCTCGGTTGACAAATGCATGTATAAACAAACAGTAAATAACAAAACGACATATGTTATTGTTTATGTAGATGATCTACTAATCGCAGGAGAAGATCAAAACATTGACAAACTCATAAATAAATTAAAGAGCGAATACCCTGTAACTGATTTAGGCGAAGCCAAATACTACTTAGGCATAAACATAAATCGACCAAATAAAAACACAATGACACTTGATCAAACTAACAAAATCCAAGAACTAATAACTAAATTCAGTTTAGAAAACTCAAAACCAACAGAAACACCCATGGAGCCAGGCTACATTAAAACACTAGATGACGAAAATCTCTTGCCAAACAACACTAAATACAGACAGGCTGTAGGTGCACTACTATATATTTCCACCATATCTAGACCAGATATAAGTGCCGCTGTGAACATCTTAAGCCGAAGAAATCAAAATCCCAGAGCGAAAGATTGGGAAGCCGTCAAAAGAACCATCAGATACCTCAAGACAACAATTGACCTTAAACTGACTTTTACAAATTTTGAGGAACCTGTCCTAAAAGTTTACGCAGATGCAGATTGGGCCAACGATCCAACAGATCGAAAATCCATCTCTGGAAATCTATTTATGCTAGGAAATAATCCTATTTACTGGGTTTCCAAGAAACAGCTGTGCGTGACAAAGTCATCAGCTGAGGCGGAATACGTCTCTGCTGCCAGTGCTGCACAAGAAATTGCGTGGCTAATAAATCTACTAAAGGAACTGGACATGCCGCAAGACTATCCAGTGACCGTGTTTGAAGACAACCAATCGTGCATTAAATTGGCCAAATCAGACAGACATCATCACAAAACAAAACATATAGACCTGAGATACCATCTTCTCAAGCATTTGGTAGAAGACAAGGTGATAACTTTTCAATACGTCCCCACTGACTCAATGACTGCAGACATCCTGACAAAAGCTCTTCCACGAAGGAGCTTTATAGGACATAGAACTGTCATTTTGAACGATTATTGAACGTTTCAAGTTTTAGGCAGGAGTGTTGGGAAATATAAAACTATGAAACTTTGAACTCTTTCCCTGACCCAGTTTCTCCTGCACGCGTCGATGTCCGCATATGTAGATGTATGGATCTGCATGTGATAATTACCCAAACGAGGGCCCCTTACTTAACACGTGCTATGAGGCCCCTGGCAACCGTGGGAGCAAGAACGCATGCATGCTGTACTTTCAGTTCACTCTCTTCCATGCGCTGCTGCTAAGCGGTCGACATCCCAACCAGCCAAAATTCAATCTTTGTAAATATGATATTCCCCTTTAAAATGTATATTGTATAACCTAGACGGAAAATAAATATAATGTACTCATTCAAGAGCACGAAACTAAAATATATACAATTAATAATGTCGTGTATTCCAGTTTTCGTTCCAGCTAATTTAGCGGGATGACGGAGGAGATGACGGACTTACGCCTTTGAAGGAGGTAAGTGATACCTCTTTTACCTCCTCGCTTATTTAATACCCTCTTGGTATAAAGGGCAATCGCAGATCGACCACATGGCATAATGAATCGTTACTCTTCAATATGATTCGTTACTGGATCACCCAGATGCAGAAGTTTTGACCAAAAAAAGAGTGTTTCATATTCGCATTCATATATCTGATTGATTCGCATGTCTAAGTGGCATGTAACATTGAGGGGGGGGGGGCAGCAAAATGTTGCCTATTGTAGAAAATACCATTTTTAAATAGGTTCTATCTGAATTTTCTTGAATATTAGGGGGGCAATTGCTCCTTCTTGCCCATAGTAAGTTACGCCTATGTCTATAGATTCATATGTCTGTTTTTCTCGTATGATCTGAGTACGAGTCCGAATACCTGCAGTTTTGGACTCATATAGTGCCTACATCACTTAAGTCTTGGATTTGTAATGTGTATGCATCACTTGAGTATTGTATGATCCAGAACGACACTATGACTTGCAAGTTAGACGCTGATCCACAACTAAAAATGATCTCGTTCACTAGACGAAAACGAAAGTTCCCTGATTTTTCCCTGATCTGTTGCCACCCTGATTTTTTTTAAAGTATTGAGGAAATTGCAGCATATTTATACTAACCTGAACCATTGCAGACATGATCTGGATCATACATGTCCAAGAATCCAAATGGGCCATAATCCAGTGTTAAACCAACAACACTCATATTGTCTGTATTCAGAACTCTGTAAATAATTTGCCATGAAATTACAACAATATTCATGAAAGGCTCCATACTAAAGCACATAATTTCACTGAAACATAAACTCATATGCAAAATATTTTTATTTTTTCAGACAAGCTATCACTGACAAATATACAGAGCATCCCAAAAAGGTGGTAACATGCCTTAATTCTTTGTCTATTAGATAAGTAGCAATGTAAATTGAAAAAAATTTCAGAATAAGGCAGGAAAAACGCTATGTTAAAAAAAAATTCTCTCATTAATTTTTTAATTTGTAATTTTTGTATACAACCCACATAGAAAAAAATTCTCTAGCAAAATGTGCTCCCATATCCTAATAATTTTTATCCTTTCATGATAAAACGTATCAGAGATATCTTTAAACAAAGATGATCAGGGGCTATACATGATCTTGAATCTGAACATTTAATGCTAGTTTGTAAAATATTATTTTCTTTCGTAATTTCTCTGCAACCCCTTATTCTTGTTATCATGGATTATGGGGGCTAAGGCACTTCTGCTATAAAGCATTTTGTACCACCCCGAATCCAGATTAGATCAATAGTGACAGTACCTGCCAAAGGTGTTAATTTCTACCAGACTCCTGAACAGTTCATTTCTATCTCATTCAGGAGCAGATAGATGGCAGCACTACCGATCATAAGTGGGGCTTCTTAATTTTGAAGCAAATACTAAGCAGAAGACCATGAGGCTTAGTTTTGCCACTCCCAGAGGTATCGATTTGGATGAGAACTTGGAGACATTACAACCGCAACATATTTAATGTGCCCCAGTCGTCATTAGAAAGCACGGTAGTCTTTGGTTGGTCCCAGGATCAAACTCGCAACCTTTTGGCTGTGAGACCGATGCCTCTCCCAACTAGTCTACCGCGGCCCTCCACAACCTCTGAGAAGCACGATTCTCTGATAAGACTTTTTCCATTCAACAGCTACTGAAAAATGGTCTATATTTATCTTCATATATTTGACACTTTCTAGGATATCATTCTCAAATTTTGTATATCATCTCATTAGCGTATGGGGCACGGTTTACTAATTGGGAATTTTTTTCTTTAAAGGGATAGGCATACAAATTTAAAAAGTGTAACTTTTTGAAAATTTATGAGAGGAATTTTTTCTCAACATAGTGATTTTTCCTACTTTATTTTGAACAGTTTTTCAATTTACATTACCCACTTATCTGTAATAGATAAAGAATTAAAGCATGTTAAACTTTTTTGGGACATCCTATATTTTATGCTGACTAAAATTAATTTTACACAATGGACACATCTTTATAAAACTGACAATGCACTCTAGGAAGACTTCTGTGCTAAAGACAGGAAAAACAAAAACAGTTTTATATAGACACACAGAATTTGTTTTTATAATACATTTATTACATCAAAGCCACTACTTTTGCTCATCATTCTTTATATCCAGTATAAATAGAAAACAGAAGAATCTTAGTTTCCCCTAGTTATTTGAAGTCTTAACCACCAAATCTGTGAAGAACACCAAATGGTCATACTGTATACTACTTTGTTGATTATTTCTCATTGGTTTAGTAAGTCAATCTCAAGAAAACAATAAATACCCCTTTTACAATGCCTAAGAGACAGGGCTGAGACATTCCTCATGTACAGTGATAGTCAATAACTTTTCAACTGGAGAAAATATACTTAATGGATAAAAACAATTTCAATCCAGACTTTGAAATTTATCTTCAAGATAATTTTGGGAATTTCAATATTTTTGTAAATTATCATAGCAATTTTTTTAAAAATCACTTTTCTTGTTAAAAGAATCATTAAAGCTGATTAAAATGTAGGGTAAAATGCCAATGAAGGGCCGTTTTAATCAATTGTATTTTTGTGAAGGGCTCATTTTAATTTATGGTAATTTTGTGAAGGGGCCGCAAAACAAACCCAATTTTTGTCTGCATCGACCCCTGGTGGATGATCCTTAATTGGCTACATCTTTTTATAATGCAGTAACAATCAGTTCAGATAGTATAAAGTAAATATATTAATTTCATAACTTTCAATGTGTTTAATAAGTATTTTCTTAAAAAGGAATCATTATTTAATTTTTATCAACTCATAATTTGTCCCTTAAAACAAAAATTTTCTGCCGCAAAATGTCATCACTTTTAGCTTTAAATATTTCAGAAAATATTCCACTTATTTTAATGGGTAGAATGCAGATACACAAGATTTATTTTCCGAGAGAATTTAATTTCAAAGACAGAGCAATATAAGGGATAGAAAATAAGTAAAATTAATTAAAAAGTTTTGTATAATAATGCACATAAACTGTACTTATCAACAAAATGATCATTTTAACTGGCCCAAGAAATCCAGCGTTTATCAGTTACAAAAAATTCCAACCAACAACATGACCAGAAAGATTGGAACTGAATAAATATTAAACAAACTGAAATAAATATTAAACAAACAGAGGCAGTTGTCATTCGGGAAAAAATAAGAAATGAATGACAATAAAAGAAGAATAAAAGGGGAAGGAAGGGAGAGAAAGGAAATGACAAAAACAGGAGACATAAGTACAATTTATATGTGTTATTATAATAAAGTTTTTATTAATTTTACATTCTAACACTCATTTTTGTTGTTTCTTGTTATAGGAAATGAGTGACCGTTTAAAAATTAAATTTTGTATTTTAATATGTATACAGCCCTCGGAAAAAAAACTGCCGTGTCTGAAAGCTAATCTTCATTTGACTAACTTTTCTACTTGAAAATATGTTTGATCACACATGATTTAAGCCTGTTCTACTTAAAGAGCAATCATCATCACAGGACTTTGAACAGCTTTAAAAACAAATTAATGATTTTAAACACTCAAAAAAACTAATAATGCTTCTTAACCCTATGTGTTGACATTAACAGCAAAGTTGTATGTCTCATGCAACTTTCAGAGAAAATTCATAAGCACAAAAACTGCCTTCAAAAATGGGGTGAGGAGTTGCCCGTTTTTGAAAATATAGTGAAATTCCATTAAGTTTAGCATTTTTTCTGAAAAATTCATAACTCTTATAGGTTTATTCTCAATGTCAGTTCACAGTGCAACTTGTAAAAAGACATTCTAAAGTTTTCCAAGTCTCAATTAAATTTTTTTTAAAGCTGTTCAAAAGTTGCAGAATTTTCAAGTGAAACAGCTTTAATAATCATCATAATATCTACTTTTAATCACCTGGAAAATAAATATCTCAATGCAGATTGGAAAAAAAAATCATTAAACATCTAAATACAAAGTGATAAATCAACAGTCTGAAAAAAATAATTAAACATAAAACAACAAAAAGTCAATGAAATAAATTAAAATTTAATATGTAGCTAAATCTTTCAGTTCAAATATTCGAACATTTTCTGTAAAAGAATTAAGATCAGCAAAATTACTAACCCATGACAAAATCCAACTGACTGCCACAGTGCAACAAGGCGAGCTGTCCGGAGAACCACTTCTTTAAAAAAAGCAGTATATTTTTCAACTTGATCTTCAAACTGCTGATCAATCTATTATTTTAAAATATAAATCAGTTTAAAAAAACAAAAGATTTTTAAATTAAACTTTAAATTAAAATGGTCTTATACCTCAGGATAAAATGTTTCAATGACATAATTCAGAAGTGTAATAAGTATCTCTGTTCTGCCAACACTAGGTCCAACTCGTCCTGTAACAGGATCCAGAGTTTTGAATATTTCAAATGATCCAAATCTGCAAAAAAATACTCAGTTACACTTTTATCTAATGTAATGCTGACGCTGCATCTGCAAGACATCAATTTACATTTCAAAACAATGCGGCAAATGAAATACCTATGGGAAATTTTTGGGGACAAGTTAATTTATTTGCCAAGCATCTACAAGGATTTTTTTTTTTTTCTGCTATACTCAATACATTCAGCATTTTCAATAACCTGAAAACACAAAATCTAAAAATAAAGATTTAAAAATTAATGAAATTGCTGTGTACTGTTCTTCTAAAACAATTTTCTAGGACTAAATAGAAATATGTTTATTAGTGTTCAAAAAACGTATCCTAAAAATATTAATGAACTACAGCTGAAAAATATAATAAAAATGAAGTACTACAGTATCAAGGAAACAGCAAGAGCAAGCATTTTAGTTTGTATATAAAAGACTGGTAAATAAAATAATTCCCAAATAAATTTTCTTCATGTCTTCCGAAAACATAAGAAAGTTATTTCTAATTTATGATTTTCTTTCAATAAATTGCACACAACTGTAATATTACTTTTTATATTTTTTTAATAGCAAGTTTTGGCACTTTGTAACCCAAATATACTTCTTGTGTTGAGCTGCATTAGATTTAAAAAAGATTTTTTGCTTTATTTATTAAATCTCTTTAAGAGGCTATTACATGGGCTAGATTTTGCACAACATAGTCGCCACAACTGGTTGGAATAAAGGGGTTGAAGCAACCATTTCAACTACTGCTGAGCACACAAGGTTGCCATAGTAAACAAACTCAGACGTAATGTCAGTTTTTCTGGGATACAAATGCTGAAGATTCACTTGTTCGGCACTAAATTTTCTTAAAATAAAAAAGGTACTTATCCGTTATATGGAAATTAGCCAAATTTGGTGATTTGTTTATTTATTTTTTTTGTTGTTGCCAAGTAGGTAAGTTTTTTTTTTTTTTTTTTTTGGGGGGGGGGGGATTTTTTTTTCCTGTTGTCAGATACCTACAGCATATTTATTTTGCATTTAGCATTTTCAATGCCTTGAAAATAAATATTTTAGCACAAAAATACACAATTAAAATTACAAAAAAAAAACAGACTCACCATTACATAGAACAAAATTTAATGGATGTGAAATCCTTAACTAACAATAAATGAAACACAATGCTGTTTTAAAACTAAAACGATAATTTTCAAACTAATTACCAATTCAAATGCTGAAGCTGCATCTGCAAGACCAATTTACATTTCAAAACAATACGGCAAATAAAATACCTATGAGAAATTTTGGGGGGAAAGTTAATTTATTCGCCAAGCATCTAAAAGGATTTTTTTTTCTGCTATACTCAATACATTCAGCAGCTTCAATAACCTGAAAACACAAAATAGACACAATTCTACACAAAATACACAAAAATATTGCAAAACATACTCTCATTTTCAGCTTTTCCTCGCATCTTTTTACGTACATCAATTCCTCACACGTACAATAAATACAAATCTTTATGCTATTTTCAAACTTATTTATTAATTTTCAAACCAATTATCACTTGGAATACCAATGTTTCAGGAATAGTTCGCATTGCACTTCCAAACAATTCCACTATCAAAAATATGCAATTTCATTTTATGCCACATGAAGAAAAACATGCATGGCAGTAACATGTCATGTTTCTAAAAACACTTGTCAGAAAAATAAGAACTGTCCAGCTAAATAGCCGGGAGCTTTATTTAGCCATTAGAGCTTGGCAGCACTCACTCTTTTTAATCACAGTGCATTCGTGAGATAAATAAGCATTCATTCTTTACAAAACCCTTCTTTATACAACTCTGACAAAACTTTATTGAAGCTTCCTCATTTGTCAACATTTCCCATAAATTCATGCTTATAAAAAAACAAATAAACCAACACTCACCAAAACTAAAATAAATATGGAAATGTACATTAAAACTTCTGGAAGAATACAACATGGAAAAATACAAAACAGACACAATCCGCTTTCGTTTGCTATTCAAACACATGCTCACTGGACCTACATGGGATCAAGCAAGGTTTACCAGAAAAAAAGTTTGCCAAGCTTCACTTTCCACTACTGGTGAAAAATCGCCAAATTTGGCTGGCACCCATATAACAGATAAGTACCATAAAAAATATTTTGTACATTGAACTAACAATTAAATAATTTTATCAATTGAGTAGAAAATTGGTTTCTAATATACTTTTCTATTTTGTGATGATGCATAATCATAAGAAGGCATTCCAAAAATGCAAACAAAAAGTAATTCTGTTATTATTTATTTTGAAACTGTAAGAGTGAAGAGTCAGTTTGGGTAGCTAGTTCTAACATATCCAAATCTAAATTTGAATTCCATTTCTTAGACTTTTTTTTCTTGTGGCTATTCTTCAGGATAGCCATAATCAGCAATCTTAATTCTAGTCTAGAAGGAAGAAGTACTCTTATTGATTGAGTTCAAACAACAAACAACTTTTATGCCTCTCAAATAAAAAAAATGGGAGATGCTCATTACCTAGACAGAGAATGAAAATTCTACAAATAAGTTGCCAGAATATAAAGCTTGAGATTTAATAAATTCTACAGCAGTCAGTGGCCTCTCAAAGTTCAGAGAGCACTTTGATATTGTTAGTGGCTATAATTTTCTGCACTACTCTAACTTTCAATTTTAATAATTTCCAAATATTTGAAACAGTAAGATCTGAAGTTTTCTGAAGTATTGAGCTGATGGAATATACTATTTACAGGGATGTTAACTCCAACACTCGATTTGGGAGCAGAAAAATTCCATTTGGGAGCACCTCGGGAGCACAAAAAAATAGTTTCCGAGAGGAAAACTAAGATTCGAGATCAGAATTAACATGATTTTGGAGCATAAAATTGAAGATTTAGGAACACAATAAATGCATACAAGAAAAGCAAAGTTTGCAAGCAAACACCATTTGCTAAAAGCAAAACACTATTTGAAAGCACTTTAGGAAAGCTCTGGAAAAAAAAGGGTGTATACAGGCTATGCTATCAGCAACTTGGTAAAAACAATACATGGATTTACATGGACGGATGGAATTTTTTTGTGTGTGTGTGTGAAACTGCTCTTTTTAATGGTTTTCATATAAATGCTAAATGGAAAGAGAGTGGGAGGGAAGTATTTCTTATATGCAATGGTACTTTTAATGCATGTTCGAAGGTTGTAAAAATACTAATATTTAAATGGTAGAATTAACATTTCTGCCGTTTATATCATTCTAGAATTATGTATTCAAAATTTAGTCTATTTTAAAATAAAGATTTTAATTACGGATCTATAAATGAAATTCGTAACACATTCTGAAAAATTTGCGGACGCACTTTGGCTGAACACGGGCCTAGGGGCGTCGCCCCGTCTGCCCCCTCTCGTAGAGCCTGCACACACACAAAAAGAAAAACAGTGGTGTAGTTTTAAGAAAAAAGGTTTAGGAACACTCGCAACTGAAGACTCAAAAATCATGCGTCCATGATGAAAAGTGAAGAACGCTTACTTTTGCTGACATAAGCTCGAATGAAAAAGTAGTGAGATGGCATCTCCCCGCTCATGATCTTCACCGGCTGAAAATGTCTAGCCCGGCCCGGCATTTAATCAAAATAAAAAATTCAGACCCGGTCCAGCTCGTATATTAATCATGATTTAAGGAGGGGGGGGGGAGGAATCACAAGCCAATCGTTTGGTCTTGTCCAAATTTTAGGAGAGCAAAAATTTCCGGAAAGGCTGGATTTTGCAAGCGCAGAGGACCGTCTTTAAGAGTCAGCCCGTGCCTTGAATGAATCGTGCTGCAAAAGCCTGGGCCCGCACAGATCTCTATCCCCCGCGACTACACCACTGGCAGCGCATTTCCGGATTATTTTGAAATGAAATATTCTATTAATTCAGACAGCCTAGATTCTGATTTCTAAACCGGTCATACTTCCAATTTTCATTCTTACTACGGGCCGGGTCATAAACCGTGATTTTTTAGGGGCTGGGACGTCACCGTAATATACTGTTTTCTTTACGGACCGGTCTGGTTTAGATCAGGGGCGGCCCTGCGGTACATGACACCCACTCCACCCTGCAAACGTAGAAAAAGACGTCCCTTTTACTTTTTTCAAAATTGCTTTTATGATTTTAAGTTGGAAATCGTGCCCCTTCATAAACAAAAAACGGTGCCCTTTGCGATGATTACTTGTTTGCCTATCTGGCCGGCCCTGATTGAGGTGACTAACAAATCCCGACTGGTCCGATCCGGGGCGGGTAGAATGGTTTCGGAATGCAGCTTTCGTACTCAGTTTGAATCTTGCTTTACTGCTAACTAGCTTTCCATAAGAGCTTTAAAAGATAAATGAGCGTGGCAAAAATTTAAGAAAGAGTCAAAATGACGTATTCGGCGCAGACCGGCGCAAAAATCGGCTAAAAGCGCAATTCGGCGCAATATTTGTGCTTCGGCGCACCCTGAAAGTGTCAAAATGACGTATTCAGCGCAGACCGGCGCAAAAATCTGCTAAAAGCGCAGTTCGGCGCAAGAATTTGTGTTTCGGCGCAATCGGCGCAGAATTAACATCCCTGTATTTAGATTTAAGTTTGATATACCAGTGTTTTTTTATATAATTTATTTATATAAACATTTATCAAAAAGACATAACAAAGCATTCATGTCCTGCCACTATTGAAAGTTAACCATCATTATCAGAACATTGAAAAATTTTCCTTAAAATATTGATACATCTATACCCATCCCTAATGCTGTGTTGTAGCATTCTTAATGGTAAATTTCGAAGTTCATGAATTGACAATAGACAGACCATTTTATTCTAGTCACTAGTGATGGGGCAACTGCTAATCTAAAGCTTTGCCAGAACACAGATGAAAGTAACCAATCTCTGTAAATGAACTCCCATAGAATATCCCCCTTTACTTACCTTATAAAAGTCTGTGCAATACGTAAAACAATTGTACATCTTTCTTTAACTGGGTGTCCATCATAAAATATATCTCTAATAACTTCAGAATCAGAAGTAATGCATGTTCCAGCCCTAGTTGTAGGAATTCCCAAAAAATGCATGGCCTGTTAAGATAAAGCAGATTAGAAATAAAAATGTGTATGTAATACAGGTTACAAAATTAAAAATTTCAGTAGTTTTTTATTAACACAGGGTGCCCATCAATGTCAGGAGGCAAAAATAGTATCATAAGTAGCCTCAAGGACATAAAAAAAGCTGCCAGTTTAGTAGCCATTTTCTTAAGTTTAGTTGCCAAAATAGTCGCATTTTTGCATGATTTTGTATTTAAGAAAAAAACGTATATCATTTACCTTCATTTAAGAAGGAATAAATAAAATCATAAATAAACAAGAAAAATAAATCATGCCAAATGCACTGATTATAAAACACTTTCCAACACAACAATATTTTTGTGCCAAATTTGGCGATGTATTTTCCTTAATCTGGCGAGATTTCGGAGGTAAGGTATGTTGTATTATCACTATAAATGCAATTTTATGAGACCCTGTAAAAGGTATTTAAAATTTTTTTTTTTCATTGTTTAGCTGAAGAATCTAAAAATTTTATACTCATTGCCTTGTACTAGAAATGTATTTGTGTCTCTCAAATGCCCGTTTTGGGTTCTTTACACATTAATAGATTTTCGTCAGTCGGAAAAATTCCTTCCACTCCTAGGCAGATAGCCCTTAGCCATTCCTCAACAAAACGCAATACACTAAATCGGTTAATTCAGCATGAGCAACGAATTTTCAAAATTCCTAATAGAATCATCTTAGCTTAATATTATCACATTAGATATTTTTTGATTTATCACCAAATAATGAACATATCACCATGCTCGGTTCCTTTTCAAAGCATTTATTTTGCATCATATTTGCCAATTTATTGCAAAAGTCGCCAACATTGGAAACTTTTGAGGGAGGCAGATGATTGTCATCAGATTATTAGCTAATTATACTGTAGGATAGTATTATATGCTTTAAATGGATGCCTATATCTAAACTGCCACTGACCGTATTATATTGGAATTATTTAGAGTACTCCTGCAGTAGAACTATTAATGATACAGACACTATTTTCGTTGGAAAGCTCCATCTTGTAATCTTTAATGACATATATCAATTTTGTTTCATTTCAAATAGCAGAATATCTGTAAAACTAGAAGTCCATTGTGAAGGCAAAATCTAATGGATGCTAAAAAAAAATGTTTGAGGAAAGCATGCCTACACTCAATATATTTAATATTCGTCCACTTAAAATAAATAGCTTCATATTCAATTTTTATTATGTGAACTCAAATCAAATTTCATGCTCTTCTGGGAATGTGCTTAAACTTTTTGCATTCGAACGATTTTGCTTGGAACATCACAAGGAAATCATTTTATTAAAAATAAATAAACTTATAAATCTGGAAAAAGACCGTTAAGAGTTACGTCAGTACAAAGTCATTCTCACTTGCAATATATTGCCAATTTTGTCAAGCAAATCATTAACATTTTTACCTCTCGAAATAAAAAGGAGCTAAAAATAGCAATAAAATCGCTTTAAAATGAGGGAATGGGTGGATTTTCTTATTTTCCAAGTACTGCAGATTGTTTTCCATATTTTTTTAACATAATTATGAAATTTTTCAAAAAGATCGTACAAGCAGTGTAGAAGTTATTAGGTTTTATGTGCTTAACTTTGTAATCTTTTTGTAATAAAGGCAGGAAAAGTATTATCTTGATGTCAGGGATCAGAGTAACTATATAGTGGGATGATGCATTTGAAAGAATAACTTCCCATAGAGCATTTCCAATGTATTGGAAATATTTTGAGTGCTCCTATAAAAAAAACTATAAATGCTACATAGACATTTTCAATAAGATAGATGGTACAGTAGATAAGAACAACATATATATAAATTTCGTCGAAATCGATGCATATTTCTGTGAGTTAGAGCACGGACGGACAGACAGACAGACAAACCGAAATCATAAACACTTTCAACCTTGTTGGAAAGTGTTAAAAAACTTAATGCATTATGTAACAGAGCATATACTACAATTATTTTTATAGTACAATTAAAAAAATAGATTAGAATGTTTGATAAACGACCAACAGCAAACTTTAAAAGAAAAGGCAGTTGAAAAAAAAACAAAATCTGATATTCAAATGAGTCGCCATCAGTTGAACGACCAATAGCAAACTTGAAAAGAAAAGGGAGTTGGAAAAAATCTGATTTTCATATGAGTCGCCTGGTGTAAGGTACAAGTAGCCAAAAATTTGAAAATTGTATAAAAATGCCGTTTTTTGATCAAAAAAGTCATCAAATCTTTGAATTAGTAGCAAAAGTCGCCTTTTTAGCAGCCAGTGGACACCCTGTTAACAATTAAAATAATTATTTAAAAATTATTCTACTTGTGACAAGTGAAAATCTATCAAACTGATTGATTTAGATAATTTATATTATGTTATGTAAAAGGTATATTAAATTTTCATATTAAAACTTTGTCTAGCATGTTTTCTTTTGTCCATTTATTTATTTTTTTTAATTAACTATTACTGTAGTAACCAAAGACTTGGGCACCCATAGGAACTTTTTTAGGGGGGGGGGGCAAACTTCAAAAATATTTTTTAGAGGAGGGGGCAAATTTCAAACTTGTAATAATTTCAGTTACAATTTTGCTTTAATGATACAGTTTTGTTTACATCATATGACAATATACTAAAACTCTAGGGGTGGGGCAGTGTTCTACCTTGCCTCCCCTCTTATGGGCACCCATGACCAATGACATCACAATCATCTTATCTAAAAATCCCTGTCAGTATAATAAAGAAATAACATTAAATTTTTCTAATTAATAAATCAACTAAATTATTATTCAAATTATCAATTATAATACAACATGGCCCTCTGTATAAGGCTATAGACCCCACCATGGCCAATTTGATAATCCACTAAACATGGTGGCTGAAGTGTGAAGGTCCAGAGTTCTGCCTACGTCACCACATGGCTACTGATCTAACAGTCTGTAGTTTTGGAAGGTTTTCCCCAGATGTAACATGAATACACATTAGAACCCATTAAAAAATCCTGCCTGAACCACCCCCTAAACAGATATCTCTTGTGGATGTTTGCCTTAACATAATGCAACAGCCATATAAAGCTACAATCATGAATTAACAGCACAGTTTCCATTCCACAAGAGGTAACATCCAGAGAGAGGCTGGCAAAATTGGGATGCATGAGTTCCCCTTGTACCTGATAACAGGGACGTAGCCAGAAATTTTTCATGGGGGGGGGTTAGGACTACTGCAACTCACATATATGCATACATGTGTGTGATAAGGGAGGGAAGAATATACATTTTGTATGGCAAAAAATTCCTCATGGGGGGGGGGGGGTATGACCCCCCTAACACCCCCCTTGGCTACGCCCCTGCCTGATAATATAATCTAAATTTATAGAATGTTTTGACACAGAATACTTAATTTTATTAATTAATGAGATCTACAAAGTTAGGAAGCCAGTGCAAACTTCAGTAACACCTCATTTTTAAGTGAACACATTAAAATATACACTAGAAGCCCAAAATCTGCAAGGCTCTAAATCTGTACTGTCTGTTCAATGTAAACAATGAAATCTGCCCTGCCAGCTGTAAGTTCAGAAAACTGCAGTATAACCACAGATTAAAACTAAATAAGGTATAACCACATGAAAAAAAAAAAAAAAATGATAGTTTAAAACAGTGGTTCCCAAACTATGGGTCGCAGGAGCAATTTCAGTGGGATGTGAAAAGGGCAGGAAAAATTAAACTTGTTTTCAATATCAGGAATAGACTGTTTAATTTAAAGAATCCAAACAACCTTCCATAACTAAAGAAAACTTTTATTGCAACCAAGTACAAAGTTAATAACTAAATCTATAAAACCTGTACAATATTCTATATAGCCTGTCTTGGTTTTATTATGTACTAGTCGTGGGTCACGAAACAAAATTTCCAGATGAAGATTGATCACAGGACAAAAATGTTTCGGAACAACTGTTTTAGAATTTGTGAATTATGATGATAAAAAAACACCATGGTTAAATCATTTCAAAGTCTTAAATTACTATTCAACAAATGTTTAAAAAGTTTAAAATAATTTGTAGATAATATTATTTCTCTGTATTTTTATGATTCTGATTATAATATTAAGTAATATGATTCACTTCCTTTGTTTTTTACTGCCTTTTATTTTTATTATTATTATCTTTGTGGTGATGGAAGGAAATAAAATAGTTTTCTTATCATGACCCAAAATCCACAAAATTCTAAAATCTGTACAAGGTCTGGAACCAAGCTGTATGGATATTGGATCTTCTACTGTATATCATTTTATTTACTATTATTTATGTACTGCTTTGTAAATTTTAAACAGGCTTAGTGTTCAATCCCATTGTTGCAGAAATGTAGTGCTTTCTTTACAATGATAAACAAATTAGTGAAACAATTCTTCATACAAACACAAATATCACAGAATTATAAACATGAAATTTAAATACCTCACTACATAAAAATTCTCTAATGCTAGAACGCAAAACTTTTCGTCCATCTGCTGTTCTTGAATAGGGTGTCAATCCAGCTCCTTTCAGCTGAATTTCCCACCTTTCACCCTTTTGATTAATTATTTCTCCTAAATACCTGCAATGAAATGACAGTCATAATACATTTAAATTCACATTTTTCAAAAGCTCATAAGAAATTAAGTACACATGATGCAATCAAAGAGGTTTTAAAGGATTTATAAGCTGAAATACGTCCTTGAGAATTTTTATTTAACATTAACAGAATATATACGCTATTTATAAAAAATCTTTAATAACATACTCATCACATGATTGTTTTTAAAATGTCCAAGAGAGAGTGCCCCAAGTTTCAGATTTTTCGTTTGGTGACATCCCACTTGGATATAGTTCCAGCTTCTAATCATTCACTGCGTTAGAATTTAATAAGAATCTGCTTATCAGCTACACAGTAGACATAAGAGGAGTCCTATGGTGAGACATTACTGCAACTGACAGGCTGAAGTTATGAAATTTTTCAGGGGAAAAGCATGTGCTGTTACACCATACTGCGAAATAAAGTACAGAAGAACTTCTCAAATTTGAACTTCCAAACCCCATACTTACTATAATCTGGAGGAAATTCAGCCTTAAAATTTCCAGTCATGAAGCACAGAACAAAAATGTGACCAACAGACTTATTACGCAAGTTAGAAAGGAATAACATCTTTCTGTTGTGTATCACTTTTCAATAAATGAGTTTTATTTTTCATTTATGTCTTTTTTTCCAATTCAAGTAAGGTTAAGTCCATTTTTTTGACAACTTTACCTAATTATTATGATTTTTTACATTTCACATTTACAGGATTTTCATAATCTGGAATGGGTAATGTCCCATGATTCCATATTTGAGAAGCTCTACTGTACATATGTGCTATCGAGAAGCCCACAGCAGTAAAATTTATTTAGACAAAAAGGCGAAGTATGGCTTACATCAGTGTTCCCAAGTCCACATACCTGTACTGGTCCATGGATCAAAGGGTACTGGGCTGCCCAAGGAACATTAAATTAAATTATTTCCAGTTTATTTACTGTGGTGTATTTCACTACTAATGTTTGTGCGACTTTCCCTAATTTGGACTAATTTATACCTTTGTAACAGAAGAAATCTTGTAAGGGTCATTCTGCTAAAGAAGACAAAAAAAATAAAGTGTTCAATTCTATTTAGAATTTTTTTAATAAATAGACTTATTTGTATACTACCTGAAGTTGTTTGGCAACACTGTAAATTTTCCCAGAAGCACCTAGTTCAAAGATGTTAATTAATTTTGACTAGTGACATAACTAAATTAATTAAATTAATTTTGGCTAGTAACGTAAGTGACTAAATACTAATTTTTTTACTAAGTCTATTGAAATCTCATTAAATAAATAAAAATGCTTTTCAATTCTCTGAATAGTTGTTCATCATATTTAAAAATTGTGAATTTTAACCTGAATAACAGAACAGAAATAAAATAATAAGTTTCAGTTTAACAAAAACTTTTTTTGTATGTGTATAACATAAGTAACCATGACATTTAATTTTTTTCTGTCTCTGTAAGGTAAATGCTCCAGTAGTGGGTCACTTAAGGATAATTTTTCAATTATCATCTTAACTTTACGGAAGTTTTGTTAAATCCATATTATTTTATAGTTGTTCGATCTCATATCTGAAGTAATAATCATCTAAAATATCAAAATAATTGTGATATATATAATATATATATATATATATATATATTTAATGAAAACTTAGGTCACTTTTATCCACCAGAAGTGGACATAGCAAAATTTTGGTGTACCAGTAGTGGGCATACCAGAATTGGGCCACCTAGATTTGTCTAAGGAAAATAGAATGAAGTCATTTTATAAAGTAATAATAATAATACATTAATTATATACACCATAAAAAATATACTAAAAATGGCAGATGCAATGTTTTATTTATAGATTCTAGTTACATAAGATTTACAATTTTTTATTGAAGGTAAATATTAATTCTCTACCTTTCATTTTAAATTCTGGTTGAGGCTTTATGAAGCAATGGGGCAAAATGGTTTTATCGAACATCATAAGACCATCTTTTTGAGAAAAAGCATGTGCTTCACTCCAGTACTGGGGCCTCTAGGTCTAGACCCACTTCTGAAGCATTTAGTAAACAATTGATCTAAAAGTGGGCCATCCGTCACTATCCATAAATTATTATTATAAGTTCAATCAATGGTAGTTTATAATACATATAGTATATAATCATATAATAACAAAAATTTATTTTAAAAAGAAATAGAATGTGCATTAAAAAATGATTTGAGTGAAGACTTGTCCTTAAGCAAATCACTAAGAATAGGCTTAGAACGCTTGTCTGAGAGATCAACTACAGTAACAAACTTCATTTACAGGTTTAAGTTTGTCAAACTTCATTTACAGGTTTAAGTTTGTCAAACTTCATTTACAGGTTTAAGTTCAATTCCTGTTCTTAACAGAACAGGAATTGAAGCCTGCAACTTTGATAATTAGTTGATAAAAGTTTCAGCCAATTAGAAGTTCATCACTTATCTCAATGGACAATTGGAATTTTTTGTTCTTCAACTTAAAATTTCAAATGGCTCACTACTGGAGCACTTACCTTATACACTTTAAAAATCTAAAACCACAATAGCTATAAAAGGCTAGATCCATTATATACTAAAATTTATCATAATATTCAACCATGAAGGTCATATAATCAACACTTTGCATGCTAAATAGTAAAAATACTGTCTAAATGTAATGTAAGGGACTGTGCAATTACTAGTAACTATTTTAAATTAGTTTATTGTTTCCCAAACATTTCAAGATCATTAATTAAAATTGCAGGTCATAAATCTCAGGGTTCCCATTGATTTAGCATTTTAGTGAGTTAAAATACTAAATCACTTTATAATTTACTTTTTGGTGTAAATGTATTTTATTTTGAAAGTATGTTCAAATACAATTAAATTAAAATTATTAAATCTAAATAATCTAAAATACAAACAATTAATGTACCCCCCCCCTCCGCACATACACATGCACACAGCAAGCCTCAGTAAAATTATCAAATGGTGAGCAGTCCTCGGCAATAAAAAGGTTGGGAAGCACTGGCTTATATGACATATATGTTACCGGAACAGTATGAAATCTGTCATCCTATAGAATGCCTAAAACTAGTCAACAATGTATGAAATTATTAGTATTTCACACATTTCCTAGGCATTCTATAAAATGCCAAGTGAGAATCTGGCAAAGTATGAAATATAAATCTGTAAAATGTAATCTAAAATGTCATTCAAGCCCTCCATGTTGCATAGAATAACATTTGTACTTTTGAGGAATGCATGTATTTTATATGGGAATGGGTTACTTGCACCGGGCGAAGGGAGAAAAAGGCGGATTACACTGCAAATGAATTTAATCCATGGGAGAGCTGCACCCATGAAATGGAGGGAAGGGGGATAGTCATTGGGGAACTCTACAGTCTCACAAAATGCCAGCGATAGTACATTTTTGAGGGGCCTCTCACAGTAATGGCCGGACCTAATGATATTTTTTGGGCCTCGCACAGGGACAGTAGTAGCATATTTTCAAAGGGCTCCTTACAGCAATGCTCGGACCTAGTGATGATTTTTTTTTGGGGGTGGGGCGTTCGCAAACAGCTAAAGGTTAGGGTGGTTTTGCTGCCTATGGAGAATTTTTTTTTTTTTTTTTTTGAAAAGTTAAACTCTCACCCTCTAGTTTGGTGACATTATGCGAGTTAATGCCTCTGTTAAAATATTAGATCATTTAAAGGTTATTTAGAGGTAGCTCAAAGGCTTTAAAGTTTTAGCCTTTAGTGTATATGGAAAACAACATGTTTTCTGTATAAGAATTTACATTTCAATTGGTATAGCAATAATATGTGTTTATAAAATAGATATTTGTTTTAGTGACAACAAGTTTAATATAATTTAAAGTTCTGACAAGGATTAGTCCTTGTCTGGAACTCACATAACAACTTCTCGAACTCTAAATAATTTTTACTCCAACTCCAAATAATAACATCTACTCCAACTCAAAATAATGTTATTGCAGCAACTATAAACAGTTTAGGCCTTAAAGTTTATCACTACAATATATCAAGAAGCAGTGTAAGAAAAGCAAGAATGTCTTACCAAAAGGAAATGGCAGAAAATGTTAAAGATGATTTTAGTGCATCAAATCCTGATATAAGTTTTGTGGTACACTGGGATGGGAAATTACTTCCAAGGATTTCTTGCAGTGGCAGAGAGAAAATAGATGGGCTTTTAATCTTAGTTACAGGAGGTGGATTATAAAAGTTACTTGGAGTCCCTAAAATCCCAAATGGCACAGGTGAAGCAATAGCAGCAGTTACAGTGAAAACCTTAGAAGAATGGAAATTAACTAAGCAAATCAAGGGATTATGCTTTGATACTACATCAAGCAACACTGGCATAAATTCTGGAGTTTGCACTCTCATTGCAAAAAACATAGGAAGAAACCTGCTGTACTTTGCATGTCCGACATCATATCCATGAAATTGTTCTTGCAGATGTATTCACTCTGTGTTTTGGGCCATCATCTGGACCAAATGTTGTTCTTTTTAAAAGGTTTAAAGAATATTGGAACTTCATTGATCAACAAAAGTTTGAAACATATAAAACTAATAAGATTGGTTGAAGAACGGTTGCTGCTGAACTGCAAGAGCTGAAGAAAAATGCTATAGAATTTGTCTTTACAACTTTACGAAATGAGAAGCACCCCACGATGACTAATCAAGAATTTCTTGAATTAGTATTGATCTTTTTGGGCGAAACTCCTCCTAAAGGTATTCACTTCAGAGCTCCAGGTGCCTTCCATCATGCACGGTGGATATCTTCAAAGATTATTTATTCTTTGAAGATATGGCTATTTCATCAACAGTTAAAACTAACACCAAGACAGAAGAATGCTTTGATAGAGTTTAACCTGTTTGTAGTACTTTTATATATGAAGCACTGGTTTACTGCTACTATTGCAACAGAAGCTCTGTTCATTATCTGCAGTTTTTGGTAAAACTTCACAAATATGCAGAATTCAACAAAAACATTGCAATCAAGGTAACAACCGCAATAAAACGGCATCTTTGGTACCTAGGACAAGAACTGGTTGGGCTCAGTTTGTTTTCTAACAATGTGTCTGCAGAAACAAAAGTGAGCATGGTTCAAGGTTTAAAAAATCTGATGTGTCCAACACATGACTTCCCTGCACGTCCATTAGATCAAAAATATTTTCGATGCACTTCCTCTAAATTTATTTGTTTGAAAGAGATAAAATATCAATAATAGTAAGGTTTAGCGATTTCTAGCCAAATATTTCGATATCGCCAAGCTGAGTTCAATTTGAAAGATTTCCTTCTGACACTTTATTTGGCGATATTTCACCAAAAGCCGACAAACTTGAGATAGTCAGCGAGATTTTGGGGATAGCCAAAGTAGTCATTGACCACAGACTTTCAATGAATTGAATGCATCCATACACCTCAATGTATTTAAAGTCATTTGGCTCACCCTGTAAATAAATTCTCAGTCGATTGCTGTCAAAAAAGATATTGAAAACAGTTAGATATTACAATAGTTCTAAATACAAAGTTAAAAAATCTACGGGTTAAAGTTTTAGAGTTATACAAAATAGGAAATAATTTTTGGCGCCAAATTTGGCGATATTTCGGCGAAACTCGTCAATGTCGAAGACATTTGGCGAGATTTTAAGCATGAACCAAACAATGACAGATTATCGCCAAATTTGGCGATATTCCGCCAAAACTCGCCAAGAACGATAACAAATGGCGATACTTTGGGCATGGACCAAATGACTGACTATCGCCAAATTTGGCGATATTTCGCCAAAACTCGCCAAGGTCGAGGACAGACGGCGAGATTTTGGGCATGTACCAAACAATGACTGTATTATATTGAAGATGTCCATAGACATTAAGGTACTGAAATTCTTTTCGGTGGTCCTGTAAATAAACTCTCCAGTAGATTGGAACCAAAAATCGAGATGCACAACTAGATGTTACAACATTCTTATATATGAAATTTCATAATAGTTTTTGAGATTTGAGAGTTAAATATGCACACACATACACCAAAAGTCGCCAAGCTTGGCGACTTTTGGCATAGTTCTTGAGGGAGGCACGTGACCGTGGTCGGACCATTACCTAACTTATGTGGTAGGACGGTATTGTGCTTGAAATGGATGAATGCCCCTAAAATTGCTATTGACCGTAATGTATTGGAAATCTTTTGAGTGTTCCTGTAGCAGAACTATAAATGAAAAAGACACTTTTTTTAATGGAGAAATTCATTTTCTAACTCTTTACAGCATATATCACTTCTGAGTCGTTTGAAATAGCCCAATACCTCTAAAAAACGCTTTGATGAATTTCGGCCCATAGAGCGTAATGTATTTCGAATCTTTTGGGCGGTCCTGTAGATAAACTATTCAGTCGAATGGAACCGAAAGGGAAGGTGCACAACTAGATGTTACAACAATCCTAAATATAAAGTTTCAACATTCAACGCCTAACAGTTTTTGAGATATGCGAGTTTAATGAATTTCGGCCCATTGAGTGTAATGTATTTCGAATGTTTTGGGCAGTCCTGTAGATAAACTATCCAGTCGAATGGAACCAAAAGGGGAGGTGCACAACTAGATGTTACAACTATCCAAAATATGAAGTTTCGACATTCTACGCCTAATAGCTTTTGAGTTAGGCGAGTTTAATGAATTTCGGCCCATAGAGCATAATGTATTTCGAATCTTTTGGGCGGTCCTGTACATAAACTATCCATTCGATTGCCACCAAAAGGGGAGGTGCACAACTAGATCATAGAACAATCCTAAATATCAAATCTCAACATTCTACGACCATTAGTTTTTGAGATATGCGAGTTACATACATACGTACGTACGTACGTACAGACGGCATGGAAAAACTGGCCACAGTAGACTCGCCACTGGTCAAAATGAGTTGCAGACGCGTTAATATGATCGTGCATGCTAGCCTACGATGAGATGCATCGAAAAAAAATTTTTAATTAAATTTAGAGGTAGTCAAAATCGGTTTTTATGTCGAAATTTGGCCCCCAAAATTTTTCGGGATCACATTACTTCCTTATACTACGTACAAGGAAGTAAAAAAGAAATGACACAAAAGCAATTGAAACGACTTGATGACAAAACAAATTACATTCACCTAAAATCTTTAGAAGATTTTGCGACAGTGAAGTCTCTGATGCTGTTCAATTCAATGCAACTTGATACTTCATTCTTAGAAGTAGATCCCTCAGAATGGAAGGGATTAGATTCTTACAAGAAATCCAGAGATATAGTGAAAGGTACTAAAGTGGTTAATGACTGTGCTGAAAGAGGTGTCGCTCTTATTACTCAGTTCAATGACAAATTAACCAAAGGTGACGAGCAGAAACAATATCTTTTGCAAGTGGTTGAGACCCAAAGGAAACAATTCAAAACCTCTGAGAAGACTACACTGATGAAGTTGGGTGCTACCATGCAGACTGCTAATACCAGTACTTCCTAAACCCAAAGCAATGAATTTCTAATCCATCCTAATGTGCATTTTAATTTGTTCAGTTTTTTAGTTTTAGGGACAGCGTTACTTCACATTATCTTGGTTGTATTTTTATAGGTAGGTTTTCATGATTAAATATAATAAAACTAAACTACTATTCATTAAAAAACTATTAGGGGTCATTCCATTTCAAATCAACCAGGCCATGTCACCCACCGTCTCGGATTTCTTTGAAAATTTTTATAAATGTAGCCATTAGTGTTCTAACTAACAATATGAAATTTTACTTCAATATCTCTAATACTTTTTAAGATAAAAATTATTAAAATAATGGAAAAGTGACCATAAATGGCGTTTTTGCGAGCAATTATTTTAATGGTGCTTTTTCAGATAAAAAATCATAACTTACTTTATTTTCAATATATTAAATTAAAATGTATACCAAAATGTTCACAAAGGTCTGGAGATTATAGAAAAAAATAATTTGATAGTCCTGTTTAGCACTGGAATCCCCCAAAAATTCATAAACTTTTTTTTTTTTTCAAACAAATTTCATAAAAACAATAATTTTGCAAAAGCTGTTTCAGAAAATGGTGTAGCTCTTAACAAAGCAAACTATTTTTTTACTTACATGTAAATGCATAAAATAAGATAATTTAAAATAAAAACGGTGGGTATTTGAGTCCTAATAGGTTAATTTAATTAGAAACCAAATATTTTGAAGATTTTTCTTAAAATGCTATGCTCCATGCAAATGTCATTATAAAATAATTTATTTATTTAATTTAAAAAAGTGCTTATTTTATTTAAAAGTTAATAATGAGTTAAGTTATTTTACTTAAAATTTAAATTATTTTAAAATTAAGATTTTTTAAAAAACAAAATCGGAAATGCATATAGTTAACATGCGTCAAAATTTTTCTAGCTTTTTTTATTGTCAACTACAAATTAATACTTTAGTTAAAAAACAAACATTTTTCTTAAAAAATTTAACTGTATACAATTAAATGTGTAAAAAAAGGATTTATTTAATTAATACTTTCTTAATTAAAAAAATTTAGACAAAATTTGTACATTAATTAGAAGATGTGTGCTGAAGATTTTTGAACATTTCTTTGAATCACTGACTACAAATTAAATAAGAAACATACTAACATGTTTTAGAATAAAATGAAAATATTAATTATTATGACTAATTAATGAGAAAGTTATTTTACTTCAAATTTAATTTTTTTTATTTTTAAAATATAACACTTTTTAAACAAAAACTGAATATACATACAGGGGCGTAGCCAGAAATTTTTCATGGGGGGGTTATGACTACTGCAACTCATATATATGTATACGTGTGTGTGATAATGTAGTGAAGAATATACATTTTGTATGGCAAAAAATTCCTCATGGGGGGGGGGGGTTATGACCTCCCTAACCCCCCCCCCCTTGGCTACGCCTCTGTATACATAAAGTAAACATATGTCAAAACTTGGAAGTTTTTCTTTTTTTTTATTGTCAACTACAAGTTAAATTACACTCATTCTGACTTATTTTAGACCAGTAATGTAACTGTTAATTTTATTTTTTTAATGTAGACAATGCTTTGTTTATAATGGGAATCTCCTCACCGGTCAGGTAAAAACTTGGTATTTATTTATTATTAATTGAAAATTTTTTAATGTGTCATAGGAAATCAAGTTAAAATAGTTTATTAATGTTTAAATCAGTATTTTTTTAATCAGTTCAAGCAAGAAGGAAAAAGAGTATGTCAATAACAAATAATAAAAAAATGGGTGTTAAGGAGAAAAAGTGGAAAGGTTTTTTTTTTTTTTTTCCCCAGAAATGATGCAACTTTTTAAGTTATTTTTATGCAATTAAGTTATCCTAATTTAGAGATTCAAAATTTTTAGAATGTCTCTTCAGAGTTGTACTATGCACTTTTAGGAACAGTTTATACTAACAGTAATGAAACATGCAGAAAAAAGAAATTTAGTTCAATTTATATGCTGTATGGTTGGAAAATTTTCAAAATTTAAATGTTGTCTCAGCCAATTTTGTAATGTATTTTTTTTTTTTTTTTTTTTTTTTTTTGGTAGGGGGAGGGGGTAAATTGCCTGAGGCATGAAGAAGGCATATCTGTATATTGTTTATATATAAAAGAATTATTTATATTAATTTCTAATTAAAACAATTTTAAAAACTGTTTTGTTTTTTATCCTAATTTTGTTTATTTTTACATCAGTTTAAAAGAACTATGACAGTAGTCTCTTTTCAGTCCACAGGCTTTTGGACTGTAACTGGATCAGATCACATGCTTTCTGTTTGTTGTGTGGTAAGGAGCTAGTGTAATATGAGAAGATGCAGGGGGAGATACTGAGTAGTGTAGGATAGTAAAGGCCATTGCCCACACCCAGTGATTGCTGCGGCTACAATGTATTTGAATGGGGATATTTGGCTGCGTCTTACGTCGGGTACATATGCACTGTCCTCTACCGAACAATAGATGGGGGTGTGAAACCGCAATATTATCCACGGTCCCCAATTACCTTTTGTCCAGAGTATCTCCCTCATTCTCTGCAGTGCGAAAAATTTATTCCTTACAAGTGATAATTGGCCAAGCAACGAGCGGCTCCCTCTCGATGTGGAAAATGGCCTTAAAGGGGTGAGGTCCACTCCCTCTTCCAATGAGTCATCCTCTTGTCTGCAGGTGTGAATATCTCTTTCTTGGTCAAATGCTTTGAGAATTGGAATCAGTTTTGCCTTCCTTTGGTTAAGTGAAGATGTTCTTTGAGTAATTTGGAATTGTTTTTGATGTTCTCTGGGATTGTTGAAGTTATTTTAAAAAGAGTTAAACCAATAATCTAAAGCTAAATTATTCAGCTTGATATGTAAGCTCATTTTTGTTTATCTAATTGAAAGACTTTAAATGAGAATTTTTTTTTTTCCTTTTTTTGTGCTACCACTGAATATCAGTTCCATTTAATATGACAGCAGAACATTCCGAAACGTGCTGTAGTATTGGCTAAGAAAATGGAACTGAATGCCATAAAAATACTTATACTCAAGTAGAATCAAGTTCTGCATTATTAAGCCCTTCAGACTTGAACTGAATAAGTTTGAGAAGTAATGTACAATTGGAGCTTTTACTTAATATTTGTGAACATCACAAATTATTTTAGAGTCAATTTGAAATACTTCAAACATCATGTTTTGACCTGTTTAAGTGCCATAAAAGAAAAAGAAAAAAAAATGTTTGAGAACCATTAATTTAAATTTATCTGAGGTATTAACAAATTGTCTAACTGTAATAAATCGATTCCTGGACAAAAACTATGTAGTTTTTGTAGGAAGAAGGTAAACAAACTTATTTCTGAGCTTGATGACAAAGTATTAACTGGCAGTGGTGAAACTGTCACAAATTTGAAATTGTCAATTTCAAAACAAGAAGCTTTAGAAGATGTTAATGTATCATTATAAAACATAAGTGAATCTCCATTGAAACTGATTGATTAAAGGAAAGGGGCTACTTTTTTTTTCTAGAAAAATACTGAACATAAGTAAATAAAAAACACACATAAGATGTTATAGGTAAGAAGATTCGCACGATTCAGCCAAAAATTGTTTTGGCCTTCATCAGTCCAAGCCCTTCGTCTTACCTATAACATCTTATGTGTGTTTTTTACAAAGTTTTTTATTTACTTTATCGTTTAACACCAGTATTTTGAGTGTTTTTTCCACTGAACATAAGTGTCACAATTAGTCATAATAATTAATATTTTCATTTTATTCTAAAACAAGTTAGTGTATTTCTTATTTGTAGTTAGTGATTCAAAGAAATGTTCAAAAATCTTCAGTACACATCTTCTAATTAATGTACAAATTTTGTCTAAATTTTTTTAATTAAGAAAGTATTAATTAAATAAATCCTTTTTTTTACACATTTAATTGTGTACAGTTAATTTTTTTAAGAAAAATGTTTGTTTTTTAACTAAAGTATTAATTTGTAGTTGACAATAAAAAAAGCTAGAAAAATTTTGATGCATGTTAACTATATGTATTTCCGATTTTGTTTTTAAAAAAATCTTTTTTAAAATAACTTAACTCATTATTAACTTTTAAATAAAATAAGCACTTTTTTAGATTAAATAAATAAATTATTTTATAATAACATTTGCATGGAGCATAACATTTTAAGAAAAATCTTCAAAATATTTGATTTTTAATTAAATTAACCTATGGGTCATTCCATGTCAAATCAACCAAAATTAGTTAAATTTTTTATTTGGGAATACCTTATTCCCCCGTAGACGATATATATTTCGGTTACACATAAACAAGCCGCCATTAGTGTGAGATCCAGAAACGACTGATGATGGTTATGTGTTTATGTGTAACCGAAATATATATCGTCTACGGGGGAATAAGGTATTCCCAAATAAAAAATTTAACTGATTAATCCGCCGTATTAAATAATGTTTTATAAGTTTTTTATCAACCAAAATTTTTCGAAAATGACACCATCCGTCACAGATTTTGATGAAATTTGGTACATGTGTACAACTTTTGATGCTGATTATGAATATGTCAATTATATTGAGAGTAATTGAGGGACTCAAAAGTTATGAGCTTTTGAATTTCAGCTGAGATGCCCTGTAGGCCGCCATCTTGAATGACACATATACTCATATAAATAGCCATAACTTTCTTAACATTTGTCCTACCCACCGTTTTTATTTTAAATTATCTTACTTTATGCATTTACATGTAAGTAAAAAAATAGTTTGCTTTGTTAAGAGCTACACCATTTTCTGAAACAGCTTTTGCAAAATTATTGTTTTTATGAAATTTTTTTGAAAAAAACAAAGTTTATGAATTTTGGGGGGATTTCAGTGCTAAACAGGACTATCAAATTATTTTTTTCTATAATCTCCAAACCTTTGTGAACATTTTGGTATAAATTTTAATTTAATATATTGAAAATAAAGAAAGTTATGATTTTTTATCTGAAAAAGCACCATTAAAATAATTGCTTGAATAAACGCCATTTATGGTCACTTTTCCATTATTTTAATAATTTTTATCTTAAAAAGTATTAGAGATATTGAAGTAAAATTTCATATTGTTAGTTAGAACACTAATGGCTACATTTATAAAAATTTTCAAAGAAATCCGAGACGGTGGGTAACATTTTTGGAATTTACTGGTTGATTTAGTTATTACCTTTGATTTACTGATATTTATTTACTGCATTGACTACCATTATAATACAAAGTTTGACACTAAAATTAGCAAACTTCAAAGTCTTTGAGCTACCTCTAAATAACCTTTAAATGATCTAATATTTTAACAGGCGCATTAACTCACATAGTGTCACCAAAGTGGGGGGTGGGCTAGCTGTAGCATATTTTTGAGGGGGAGCAAGATAAGGATTCTGGTGCAACTTGCCCCTCGATTTCATTGACAGCTGTTGGTGTTGAAGCAACTGCCCTTCTCCCTTTATATAGGGTATCCCAAAAAGGTGGTAACGGGTTTTAACTCTTTTAGGGATAAGTTGGCAGTGTAAATTGAAAAAATGTTCAAAATAAGGTCAGAAATAACACTCCATTAAAAAACTCTACTGAAACTAAAAATAAAGGTCAATCTTCTATACTATTAAAATCTGTGCGCGTCTGTCTGTGTGTGTGTGTGTGTGTAACATCTCCTCCTAAACGGCTGGGAGTTGAGTTTCGAATGAGGTATCCACGAATTCAGAAAATTTCGAGAAAGAACCTCCGCTAATTTAAATATCGAAATTCAAATTAGTTTAGGAGATATTGATAAAAAAACCTGTCAAAAACACTAATTTTTGCTCTCCGCAACACCACGATTGTAACCCCTGTAATGAAAATGTGAGAAATAAGCATCGAGGTTGCCATGTTTGGCTATTTCATTAAATTATTTAGACTCCTGCAGTAAAAATAAAAGAATAATGATTTTTTTTCTGTTTAGATTATTTACAAAGTTATTTTTTAATTAAAATATTGCGTTCATGTTAAATCAGAGCTGGAATTCAATGTTTTTTTATGTGTAAAAGAATAAGGGATTGAGAGATTTCCGAGACAAATATGTATGTTTTTTAGTTTGGCCGAAAAAAAAATGGCTCATTTGGCGATTTTGAGAAAGTAGTAGGTTCTATCGATTTGTACAGTTTTGGGCTTGGCGCAAATTACTGAGAGCGTAACGAAATAGTATTTTTAATAACAAGTATAAGTTTTACAGCACTATACTTCGATTTTTCATATAGAAATAATGCAGTTATTAAGGCGATTTTAAACGATCTACAGAATTTTCACCAAATTAAGTAAACTTATTTAAGTTAGAGGAATTCCGCCAAATTTCAGAAAATTGAAATTCTCGCATTTTGTACATGGTAGTTAACGGTGATTAAAAACCGCTATATTTAATAATTTAAATAACTGCTACTTATCAATAATATGCCTGCATTAAATTTTGGCGATGGAACCATATAAATGATAGATAACTATTTCCCATTTTGATTTCTGTTAAATCAATGCTTCAAATGATTCCTGAAAACAAAAAAATCTCGCAAAATGGTGTATATTGGCATTTTGGCGATCGAAGTACTGCGTAATAAATAATTGATTCTTATTTGTTAAAGCAGCGCTACAGAAGTTTCTTTTACTAGAAGCTGTTAGAAAGGCGTAATTAATACTGTCTAATATATTTTTTGTTTTACGAATTGAAATGTTTGTTGATTCCTACTTTAGTACATTTCTTAACAAAGTTGGCGAAAAATATTCAAATGTAGTGCAACTCTGTACATATTATTAATTCCATTCCACAATTGAGATGAGCCGATTTCACTAGAGTATGCATAGATATATTTTTTTTAATTCCGCCAAACAGAGTGTTGCGTATTGCCTTTAGTGTCAAGTTTAATTTGTGGTTTGAGCTATTTGCCATCAACTGGCGGTGTTAATTTCGCCAATATGGCAGTTCTAGCAAAGTAAACATGAATAACTCATTTCATGTTCTATTATTAACATTGCTATAGTTTCCGTAGCAACGGAATCCATTGTTGCCACTTGCCACTTGTTGTCCAAGTTGTTAAATTTTACAATTAAGTGAAATTACTCATTTCTACAGCTTTTAAGAATCGAAAAAGTGAAAGCGCATCAATTGTGAAACAAATAGAACTGTAACAGACTTGCATCTTAAAAATAATCGAAATTTTTATGTAATTCTACATATCTTTAATTTTATTTCCTTCGAGTGTGGATGTCATTTTTTACGTCATTTTTGCTGTTTTTCTGGCAGATTATCCGGAGCAGCACATACCCTCTAATGTATTTGCTCCTCCGGAAGCAAGAGCGTATGTCCGGTGCGTATTTGTGTAACCCCATTGTGTTAATCAGAATTTTTTGGTGTCACATTTTTTAGACCATTTTTTTACCGCGGAGATTCCGATCCTGAAGTATATTGATTAAGCAGGAGTAGCCAGAAATTTTTCATGGGAATGTTACGACTACTGCAACTCACATATATGTACACGTGTGTGCGATAAGGGAGTGAAGAATATACATTTTGTATGGCAAAAAACTCCGCATGGGGGGTTGTGACCCCCTATCCCCTCCTTGGCTACGCCTCTGTGCGCAAGCATCAGTTGTCACGTCATGAAAAACCGTCGTAGATGGCAAACTCCGAAGTTGTTCTGAGGGTTATACAAAATTAAAAATTTTACGTTTAGTAAATTTTACTTTTGATACGGTTCGAATATTTGGTTTTAATACATTTCGGCCACGAAGGTAAGATGAAATATTACTAAATAAGGCAACCCAGAATTTTCTTAACTATTGAATTTGACACTATGCAACTACAGTAGGTTCCCTATGACACGGTAGATACGTTCCGCGTTGTACGGGTCCTGCGCTATACTCCACCTGGAGCACGGACTGCGCGGTATAATCGCGGCAAAACTTATTTGCGCTCCGTAAAAATGCAATGATGTTTGGTGTTGCCATTCCAAAGGAATGTTAATTACAGGAGCTAAGGCGTCATAACATCAGAACATATGTCTCATTTTATCATGCTGTACGAGTCTCTTTTAACGTGTTACACGAAAACGATCGTAATGTTTTCGTCGTGTTCTAAGAATTCGTATTGTAGACCCATGCTATAAAGGGGTCAACTGTAATCTGTAAAAAATGAAAAATGAAATCAGTTATTTATTTAGGGCGAATTGACAGTGAGATAAACGTCAGTTTTATGTAACAAGTGTGATACTGCATTAAGAGTTCAGTAAGGGTAATAAGCTATTTCTCAGAAGTTACATCAAGAACGTTTTCATTTACAAAAGCGACATGATTTTCACCGGAGCAGGGTACATTTTTGGCTTTTAAACCTAAATGATGCATCCATTGTTTCATGTAGGTTTTTTAATTTAGGTAAAATTTAAAAGTCGTGTGTAACATAACTGCGCTAATGCATTGTCCACGCTTTGAAAAATGCAAGATAAAATTGTTGTCAACATCATGTAATGTTATTTATGTAGTATATACTACATATTAATGCTATAAATTAAACCTCACAAAGAGAATTATATGATACAGAAATCAGGCATTTATCGAAAGAGAAAAGTTTTGTCTGCATACCGTAAAGTTCTTTCTCTTTTGATCGCCAGTCACATTGACGTAGTTTTTGTGTCATGTTGCAATCGTCTAAAATTTGCACTCATGACGTCAACTTTTAGTCACGATTCAAGTATTTTTTCACTTTTTGAGATTCGGAATTACTGGGTTTAATTCGAATTATATATGTTTAAGAAAAATATGCGTTTCCCACCGTGTGGAGAACGGGTATGCAGCTAGTAATGAAAATAAAGGTTGTAGTTCCAAATGTTACTGATAGATGGTGCTGACATGCACAATCGGAAGCAAGTTTCCAATAAAATAATTTAAAATCTCTCTAATCTTTCCCATGTAAACTGACATTTTTTTCATAATTTGTTCTTTTTTAATGAGTTTTTGAAGTTTAATGAGTTTTTAATGAGTTTTTGAAGCTTTTGATGCATCCTGGGTACATGAAAGTTTAAATATTCATTTTAAAGAACAAATAGCAATACAAAAATGTGGCTTGCATGGATAAGATTAGAGAGATTTTGGATTTTTTTTAAATTGAAACTTGCCTCTCATTGTGCATGTCAGCACCACCTATCATTAAGGTTACAATTTAAATTACAACCTTTCTTGTTATTAAAAAAAAATAAAATCTGATCACCCTCTAAACCTATTCGTGCAAACTGCAATTTTCTATCATTATTTGTTCCTATAAGTTTTTGTGGACTTTGATCACCCCTTATCTGCAGTTTTGGACTGATATAGTGCCTACATCACTTGAGTCTTGAATTCGTAAAGTGTCTGCATCAGTTCAGTATTGTATGATACAGAACGAGGTTATGACCCCCAAGTTAGATGCTGATCCACAATTAAAAACAATCTAGTTCACTAGGTGAAAACGAAAGTTCCCTGATTTTTGGATATTTTCACAAAATTGCCTGATTTTTCCAGATGGATAAAGTACCCTGATTTCCATGATCTGTCACCACCCTGCCTTGGTTACCTAGGAAACGGTCAACTCCAACTTTTTTGCTCAGAAAAGGAAAATATTGCAGGTTGCAGGAATGCCAGCCAATCGCAGAGCTTCCTATTCCCACATCACAAAGATGGCGGAAGGCTCAGCGATACTGATCGTAGTGATGAGCGAAGGAAAAATGTCTCTGAAACGGAATAGCGATATGGAAGCTCCAATGGAAAGCAAATGTGAAATTCTACATTTATGGAACCATCGGGATCCTAAATATCTAAAACTGTTGCCGAGGCAATATATGCTACCTACAATTACATGCTCTAGCAATTGCCAACTAGGCAAATCTCAGGCGTTTGTGAGCACTGCTGAATTTGTTTATTATGGCAATCCTGCTTGCTCATCGACTTGCCGGAAGGAGTTTCGGCAGGGCAGCAAATAAGGGGTGTGGTCACACCCCTGAATTTAACAAACATTTTATTTAGTCCCTATTCCATATTCTGGATTTTAATACATCAAATCTTGCACCCCCAAATGAAACACTCAAATGCTACCCCTGAGTTTCAGCAACAAAATTGCCCAAAATTTTCTTTGTGTAATAAGACTTTTAGATGGAAAACATTAATTTCAGGCTTATGTTTAATACTGGAACCACCAGATATATCCCAAACACTGCTTTTATGATTATTTTTTTGGGGGGGAGGAAGAAATAGTTTTTCTAAAGCTGTTTTAGATAATAACATACAACTATACTTACATAGCAGCTCCATCTCCTAGCTGTCCAGAAAAGTATCCAAACTGGTGCCCACAATAACAATGAGCAGCTGGTTCGGATCCAGGTAATAATTTGTTACCAGAAAAATATTCCAAAAATTCTCTCCGCTTAAATTCATTTTCGGGTAGGTCTAGGAGTTTCATTGCACTTGGAGAATAAGCAACTAAGGTGGGATTATCTACTGGTGTGGGCATTACTCGCGAAAAGCAAGCACCACTAACAGTACGCACATAATTTTTTTCTTCGGGATCAAGAGGTAACCGCCTCAATGCCAAATTATCGAATTTCAAAGTTTCTAAAGTTGACATCTGCAATGATGTATGCCTACTAGCAAATAACTTGAGTTTTAATCCTAAATGATCTATTCTTAAAATCTTATTCATGCAAAATTGAAATAGGAATTAGTCAGCATGATGTAACTTTGGCCGCACAAAAAAAAAAAAAAAAAAAAAAAAAAAAAAACCGATACTCAAAAAAAAATTTTTAGAGTATTTTTATTTAAATTCGCATCTAATATTACCATGACGTAATTCTTAAAAAAATGTAAAGGACAGATTTTGTGATATGCTACAGATAGCGCAAATATTAATGATGTCTTTATTTTGAAATCGCAACTTTCTTTCAACCTTCAAACCACAGTTTACTTTGTCAAAACTCTTAGAACTTCAAATATTAATTTTATTATTATTTTAAAAAACTATATAACAGCACAGCAGATGAATTAATAACGGGAAAGCAGCATTTCTGATATAAATTAAATATCCCAATATTTGTTTGTACTGATCTGGTCACGTGGTGTGAAACAGAAAATAAACAAGATTAGTGTCTATAAAATAGTTTAATGATCTTACTTCTGAATGATTGTACCAATAGAAACTCTTCTGAGATTATGCTTGGGCATGGGCAGTAACGATCCACCATGCAGACATGGACGATTACACATACTTTCTGCGCAGATTTTCGGGGGCAGTCCCCAATTTCAGGATTTTTTCCAACCTGTCCCCAAAGTGTACACCCTCCAAAAAAAGTATTCGAGTAAGAGATAAATTTCCTATTTTAGATTTGCGAATAGCAATTAAGTTTTTGGAAAATGTACAACTTGAGAGAAATATGGAAAGTCATATTTAAACATAGCTTAATTCATATTCTATGACAATTTTTATTATACGAAATCAACTCTCACTTAAGGTGATCAGATTTTTGTAGTCAGAATCGGGGACATGTCCCCGATTCTGACAACAAAACTGGGGACATTTATAATTAATGCAATAATTAACAGTAATTTAATTGAAAAACAATGCAATAATTAAAAAATTGTCCCCAGTTCTATTTTTACAATCTGGGGACAATTTGAAAAACGTCCTGAAAATGGGGACGTTTGGTCACCTTACTCTCACTCAAATACTTTTTTTGGAAGGTGTAAAAACAATTGGGGACAAAATTTTTATTAGAATAGTTATTTCTTCCCACTTTTTAAAAAATCAATCATGTTTCATTCATTTTATAAATGATAAAATAATTATGCTTTACGGAAAAAAAACACTCAAAATACTGGTGTTAAATGTTAAAATAAATAAGAACTCTGTGAAAGAACAAGCGTAAAATGATACTTATCCTATTTTGTGAGACGAAGAGCTTTGACTGACAAAGACTGAATAAATTTTCAGTAGAATCGATTGTATCTTGTTATAAGTATCATTTTATGTGTGTTTAGCTTATTTGAGAAGAGCTTTGAATTTGTAAAATGTTCCCAATAAGTGTGTCAAAACAAGGGACATCACCCTGGCGCCAAATTTCCTGTGAGTTTCACATTTCAAGTAAGTGCATTACTTTCCTCTCCTTAAAACAGGGCCGATCCCACGGGGGGGTGAGACACCCCCCCACTTAAAATGCAGTCGGCAAAATTGCTATTCCAAACTTCTCATTCTAGTATTCAAAAGAGTTTTTAATCGGCACTTTTCCTAACTTTTGTCCTTTTGATGTCCTACACCCAGTGCATACAAAACCGAGTGAGAAATTCCTTTCTCATTTGCATCAGTCAAAAGAAAGAAGTGGGAATGGATAAAGAGCGCTCGGCCCTGGGTGGCCAGATACACAAAAGGGGAGTCGGATAACCAGCTCTCTGCAATTGACACCACATACGTCCCATGACACCTGTCTCGGCATTTTTCCCTATCGAAATAGTCATCTCACATGTCCATAGTAATCTAATTAAGAGTCTTCTGTGCACATGTCCAGAAGCGTAGCTGGGGTTGCAGTGCCTGGGGACGACAGAAAGTTTTGCGCCCCCTCATATTTGTCAAAATGTAATGGGGTCAAAGTTTGGCAAAATCTAATTTTTATAGATAATTTGGCGCCCCTTTGGTGCTGCGCCCGCGGACGCTGTACTATACAACTGGTCGACTCTCTCCTTTCCTACCCCCTTTCACTCCTCAGATTCTCCCCGCAGTTCGAAAAGCCAAGCTGATCTCTGACGAGGGGGGCTCTACGGAAGCTGACAGTTTTCACTCCCCAATTTTAGTCGACCAGTTGTATAATGAATCGGAGCAAACGGAGAAACCTTTTCTATTTCTCAAAGCCCTTTTTCCCCCCACAAAAAAACCCCAGTGATTTCCCTTGAACAGACCAGAAGTAAACGTTACGAGCTGAAAACTTCTTGTCAAGCTTTCTAAACTTTCTATTTATGCAATTAAACAGGTTTTGGCACATTATCTTTTAATAAACATTTATGAACGTTTATTCACATTTTTATACATTTAAAATTCTTTGTAAAAAAAAAAAAATAATAATGTTTTTTAAGGCTGTAAGGGTATCGCACATTTATTTATGAAATTCTCACAATTTCACATATTTTTATACGTTCGTATACATTTTACCGCACTTTTCACTGGGTTAGCATTGGAAATATTTGATTTTTTATTTTAGTTACTTTTCGAATTCCGCGCTCGATTTGTGTGCATATTTAAAATTCAAAAAGTTGTGCGCGCACAGGCCGCAGCGTGACACAGCTGGTATATGCGTACGGTATACATAAGCGATACACATTTTTCTCCACATGTTGTATTTTGTTCGATTTAATCAATAATTATGTACGTGAATTTATTAGTTATCAATAATTATGTACTTACGTTGAAATGAACAGTAATCCTGTTTATTTGTAATGAATGATCGATTTGTAATTCAAACTAGCTGTGTACCCTTCATACGGGAGGAAGCAGATATTTTTCTAATACACCTGATTAAAATTTATTCAATCAGAGCAAAACTATGGAATTGTTTCACCCGTAACTTGGCATTACGAAAGTTGGAAAAAAAAACTACTTTACTTCGTGCAAATTTGTAATATAGTTTGTTTGTTTAACGTTTAGAGTTCTACTCACAACAGAGGAAGTTATTTGAACTTCTGAGGAAATAAATGGTCTATGTTCCGTATCCGGTGCCCCTTGGTTCTGGCGACATCGTCAGCGATGTTCAACGTTAGTAAAGTACCCTGCCGATGGTTGTTTGACTGGCAACCATAAAGAAATGTGTAGAGCTTGGCGACGTTTTTTTTTGGAGGAATGATAATGCGTCAAATATTGTAAATTGGATAATTTAGAACTATTGAAAGATGCGAAATTTCTTGCACTTTCGGGCATGAGTAATAGTTGTTTTTTAATCTAGCTACTGTGTGACGTAAGCAGATGAATGTAACGAATTCGCTTGCTCAATTTGACGTCACTAAGCTGTTAATTTGCGTTTTGCGCATGCGTTATTGTTATTTTTCGTTTTTTTCTGTTCTTTCGTCTACTATTCTAATTTGCTTCAACTTGTACTAATGTTTTTTTTTGGGGTCTCGCAGAGGGGCCCGCGTTAGCATATTTTCGAGGGGGCCCTTTTGAGGCGGTGGCCGGACCCACTGATGTTTTTTTGGATCTCGCAGAGGGGCCCGCGTTAGCATATTTTCGAGGGGGCCCTTTTGAGGCGTTGGCCGGACCCACTGATGTTTTTTTTTGGGTCTCACAGAGGGGCCCGCGTAAGCATATGTTTGAGGGGGCCCTTTTCAGGCGGTGGCCGGACCCACTGATGTTTTTTTGGGTCTCGCAGAGGGGCCCGCGTTAGCATATTTTCGAGGGGGCCCCCTTGAGGCGGTGGCCGGACCCACTGATGTTTTTTTTTGATCTCGCAGAGGGGCCCGCCCGGACCCACTGATTGTTTTTTTGGGATCTCGCAGAGGGGCCCGCGTTAGCATATTTTCGAGAGGGCCCTTTTGAGGCGTTGGCCGGACCCACTGATGTTTTTTTTTGGGTCTCGCAGAGGGGGCCCGCGTTAGCATATTTTCGAGGGGCCCCCCTTGAGGCGTTAGCCGGACCCACTGATGTTTTTTTGGGTCTCGCAGAGGGGCCCGCGTTAGCATATTCGAGGGCCCCCTTGAGGCGTTAGCCGACCCACTGATGTTTTTTTGGGTCTCGCAGAGGGGCCGCGCATCGGGCCTTTACTGCGCACTGATTTTTTTTGGGTCTCGCACAGGGCCCGCGTTAGCATATTTTCGAGGGGGCCCTTTTGAGGCGTTGGCCGGACCCACTGATGTTTTTTTTGGGTCTCGTAGAGGGGCCCGCGTTAGCATATGTTCGAGGGGGCCCTTTTGAGGCGGTGGCCGGACCCACTGATGTTTTTTTTGGATCTCCCAGAGGGCCCGCCGGACCACTGATGTTTTTTGGATCTCGCAGAGGGCCCGGACCCACTGATGTTTTTTTTGGATCTCGCAGAGGGGCCCGCGTTAGCAATATTTTCGAGGGGGCCCTTTTGAGGCGTTGGCCGGACCCACTGATGTTTTTTTTGGGTCTCGCAGAAGGGCACGCGTTAGCATATTTTCGAGGGGGCCTCCTTGAGGCGTTGGCCGGACCCACCAGGCGCGGAGCCAGGAAAATTTTTCGGGGGGGGATATGCGCCTGGAAAAAAATTCCGGCGGGGGATATGAACTTATATGTGTATAAATAGACGGAATTTCATCACTAATCCAAACATTTCGGGGGGGGGATATATCCCGATATCCCCCCCCCTGGCTACGCCCCTGGGACCCACTGATGTTTTTTTTGGGTCTCGCAGAGGGTCCCGCGTTAGCATATTTTCGAGGGGGCCCTTTTGAGTCGGTGGCCGGACCCACTGATGTTTTTTTGGGGGGTGTCGCAGAGGGGCGCGCGCCCCCTCCAAGAAAAATGTTTTTACACTACATAAATGGGGCTTTTACCAATATTTAGCAGGCTTTACACTAGATAAAATGAATATTCACAATTTGCGCACTCCTCCGAAAGAGTTTCTGGTTCCGCCCTTGGAGAACATATGTAAAGCTGACGTCATAAACTTGAAAATCGTCTGGATTTTTTATGACATGTTGGTCTGGAAAATCGTTTTTGTTTTTAAATCAGAATTTGACTGACAATTCTGAAAATTAAACGCGGTGCATTTGAAGTATAGAATTTTCATTTAGTGTTAATTGCATGAAGATTGAAGTTTGGTGTTCTTTGATTCTGAGTGGAATAAGTTTGCGTTGGATTTTCCTTGTGTTTTTGATTCCGTTTTACGTACCCTTTAACGTAAGTTAGTGAGCGTCTCGGGGAATTTCGTCTTTATTTCTTCTTGGGGAATTTCATCGTTGTAATGGATGTTCCCGGTCCTTCCATTAAAAAATGAGGTGGGAAAGGTGAGGTAAGTGCTTGTTTAATCTACTTTTTCTAATGTTTTGTTGTGGATTTGACTGTTTTATATAGTGTCATTTACTTAGAATTTGTGTTTCTTTGTAAAAATTTTAGTGGTATATACTTGTGTTTATTCGTCACAAGAAGGCGATAGCCGTTGGAGCTTGGCGGTCGCCAGGGTGGCTTGGCGCCAAGATCTGTAGCGCTCGCACTTGGCGATCGCCAAGCTCCAGCGGCTATCGCCGTGTTTACATGAGGGGTACCGTCTTGTATGTTTTTACCAAATAAATATTTTTGAAGTTTTTTTGCACCGAAAAAGGACTTTGTTTGAAATTTAAAAGTAAATTATTTTTAATCATGGGTAAATATTGAACGATAAGCATCATCTATGAAACCATAGCTCTTGAAACGGTTCGAATATTTCCGATAATAACCTAACCTGAATGGCTATCCCTGAAAGGGCACAAACACATATGCTCCTCCGAATATTTTGGATTTACCAACGTTTTTTAATGGACTTCGTAAAAATGTTACCACACATGTGAAGGAAATATATTGCAAAACAGAATAGAAACAAAAATCCTATTCCTTTTGAAGCACCATCAAATTAATGTTCTATTTATTTTATTTTGGTGAGTCTAAGAACTCCAAGAGTGTGCATTCTCATCAAATCGCAATTCGTAATCCAATAAGATTCCGCAAACATATGGTTTACATCAGTTCTAGTTAAATTACCAATGATAATTCATTCAGAATTTTTAATTAAATAAATAAACACGTACATGCGATACCATTCTTTATTTTTATTTATTTATTCTAAAGTTAAACAAGTATCTCTCTATTCTAAAAAAAAAGTAAGGGCCGCTGTCAAAAGCTTGTTCGCCTATATTCTCCTAAACCATGGGAATTTGGAATACATTTCGACTAAGGTGCCCTTAGATGCGAAAAATTCCGAGGTACCTGCTAAGCTGACTTAAATTTCGAAAACCGAATTATTTTAGAAGATATTAATAAAAAAATAAACATAATGGTTGCCAGATTTGGCATAAAATCATTCATTCCTTTGCAACAAAGCGTTTCCAAGTATCTAGAATCGCGTGTAATTTACAAACATGAGTTAGAATTACGCCTATTTTACGCCAAAATAAAAACTATATGAAATAAGTAACTCAAAATGTGTTACACAAAGTTGACAATTTTCAAATAGTAAGTTCACTTAGACAACAGGAGTTTAGAATTAGTCATTATTCGTTTTTCCAAAACAAAAAAACTAATATCTTGAAAATTAAAAATAATTAAAATGCAGATTATTTTAAAGCCGGTTCGGTCCAGCTGGATTATTGGCTACCAGTAGAAATATATTATATATTTAAACTATGCCATTATAGCAGTTATAGTACACTTTGGATATTTGCTAGCGCGACGAGATGGTACATTCGTGGTGCTAAGTACGCCAATCTGCAAACGATTATGTAAATGAAAATATGGATAACGGTTTTCCGGTAACCTTAAATGAACAGTAATTATAGGTTGTGAGCATGTGTAAATCGCCAAATAATGAAAAGTCGCCATTGCTGGCAAGCTATCCTATCTGTTCCGTAGCTTTTATTAACTTTACACGTACGCGAGTAGCCAAATAATGAAAAATCGCCATGGGTTGCAAATTCGCAAGGTTTCCAATAGTTTTTACATTATTAAAAATACAGCTGAAATAGCTGTTCTGATTTTATTACGCTTTAGCTCCTAATTAATATAAATTTGAATGGCAAGCTTAAATATCATTGAGTTTCTGAGGAGTGCACATAATTTTTCCAGCGATTATAAGCGGAGTCCGCACTCCATGTGTAGTATAGCTCAGGACCCGTACAACACGGATTCCCATAACAACATACCTTCCGTGTTATGAGGGGGAGGGGGTCTACTGTAGTGCGAAGTTTAAATTTTTATGTACCAATGAACATGCAAGAACCAAGCATTGTGTAGCTCAGTAACATTCTATCTGATCCAATCTTCGGGTTTTGTCTGTTGAAATTGTCTTTTTTACGAATAAGCCTGATTAGGGGCCGAATGCCTCATACGAAAAAGCGAGCGTAGCCTCAAAGGGTTAACCACAAAGCAAAAATAATTTTCATCATTAAAGTAAGAAGTTTAATATTTTTTTATATTAAATAAAAATCATAAATCACTTCCAATCCATAATATAGAGGTGCCTAAAAAACACTAACCTAGTGTTTTCTTCATTATATATCGACCTTAGACATATGGAATTAATTATAAAGTTACTTTATGGTGCCGAATAAAAATTTCAGTATATTAAATGTAAATAAATACAATAGACCTCTATACATTAAAGAAGTGATGTAGGAGTTTCAGTTTTTCTCATAAAAAGGCTTACAGATTTAGTACAATATAGATTATGTTTGCCATACTGGAAAGACGAGAAAAGAAGGGAAATAATTAAATTAAGAATAAAAATCCAGCATAATATAAATATAAAAATTACTATATAAAAATTCAGGGAGGCGCAGGTGCCTCCATGCTCTATGCTGCCGATGCCCATGGTTAAAAAACGAACCGTTACAGTTTAATTTTTTTGCTTAAATCGAACAGTCTTTAACGCTCTAAGTAAATTACATTTTACAGGACGCGCCTCGACAGTTTCTACATATATACAGGGTGTCCCAAAAAGGTGGTAACGGGCTTTAATTCCTTACTTATTAGAGATAACTGGGTAGTGTAAATTGGAAAAATGTTCAAAGTAAGGTCGGAAATAAGACTCTGTTAAGAAAAATATCCGCTCGTTACCCACTTATTTATCATAGATAAAGAATTAAAGCCCATTACCACCTTTTCGGGACACCCTGTAGAAATTTACTATGTTTGAAAAGTTTAGGTGGCACGAATTATTTTAAATAAATATTTCTTTACCGTGAATGTTTACGTTATGAAAACCTATTTTTAAAAACTTGTATAGTATTTCTCTGTAGCTATTGAAAATGAGCAACGTGAAATTTTAAAATTCGACTAGACTAATCGACATTTTAATTATTAAAAAAAATGTATTGTAAGTAAACCAGTTCAATAAGCATCTTCTTAATTGCATTCCGAACATTATTAATTTTTTTCATAAGGATAATTACATCATTAACATAACGAAAAAAAAAAAGCATTACTTCAGCAAGCTATTCATTCTAAGAATTATTATTTAAAACCAAAGAGTTAAGAAGATAAATTATCATGAATCAGATTAAACTCTTGCACTTATAAAAAGAAAACCAGTAATAATAAGCCATAGCTGATTACAAATCAGACTGAATGTGATTACATATTACAGGAAATGTGCATGTTAAATCTGTCTAGTCTTAGACTCTTTATTTGCCTGTTAGGTGAGAGATGGTATTTAAAATTTTCGAAACTGCTATAATATTTGTTACTGAATGACTAGTTCTGAACTTTGTCCTAAGAATACAAAAAAAATATATATATCCCTCAGTTTATTAAAAAAAAAACGCCATATCAATAGCATTATCTCTAAAGATTACAAAAAACTTGGTTTTCTTAAGTGCAAAACTAAAGAATTTTCTAACCTTCATGCATTAGAAATCTTATACTTTAGTTTGATACGCTCGAATCTTGAATATTGTAGTCTTGTTTGGGATCCGTATTATAAAAATAAAATGAAAATTCTTGCGCGGGTGCAGACTCAGTTTACTCGTTATTCATATTACAAAAGTAATCCTATTTACATTCCGAATATTTCTTCATCTTACTTGAGAAGTGTTTTTGGTCTTCCTAGTTTAAGTTCTCGTCGTGATCTCTTTTGTTTATTATTTTTTTATAAAGTTGTCAATAATAGGGTAGACTCCAGTAATATTCTTCAAAGTATTTGTGTAAATGTACCGAACAGGTCTCTTCGTAATAGCCATTTATTTGTGGATCCAATTATAAAATATAATTACATATACTTTTCGTTATCTAAATTTTATAAAATTTGGGATTAAAATTTTTCTTTGGATTTGGATATTTTTAACATGTCTTTTAAAGTCTTTAGAGTTAAGTGTTTTGAACTTTTGCAGTCATGACTGGAATTTATTTTATCTCTGTATTTTATCTTTTTTTAATTTTGTCTTATGTAATTTGTCCTTTTATGCATCACTGTAAATGGATTTTAATCTGTAGTGTGCATTTCTTTTATGAAATAAATGAAATGAAATGAAAATTTTTAATAACAAGAATACGGCGATATACTTCAATTTTTCATACAAAAATAATGCGGTTATTAAGGCGATTTTGAACGATCTATCTTCAGAATTTTCACCAAATTAAGTAAACTGATTTTAAATTAGAGGAATTCCTTAGTTAGATGTTATTTTTTTTTTCTAATTTAAACAAAAAATCATTTAAAACTAATAAACCACCGCCACGTTCCGATCCGATCTAATAAAAGCAATCTTCTCCATCTTATGAGCCCAACTCGTAAGTAAATGAGAAAGAAAAGAACACAAAAATGCCTAGTCATGGAGCTGTGCCTGGTAAGATTTTAGGGAAAACGACACCCTTCGCGCCTTCACGGCAAACGAAGAAAAGGGACAATTTCGCCATGTGGTGACGTCCGAAAAGTGACCTCAATGCCCTCTCATTCGGGAAGCACCCCATCGTTTAAAACTGTCGTCTTTTTTGCAGTGGTCAATGATGGCGGCACTATCGTACTTGCAAGTTAGGGTACGCAGGAAGTTGGGAGACGGCTAGCCCCTCTAATTGCTTTTCACTCCCCCATTTTAGTCGACCAGTTGTATAATGAATCCCCGCGGACAGGTGCCCCTCATTACCCCCGCACTAGCTACGCCACTGCACATGTCAAGGGAGAACTGAGAAATACTGAGGATGAGAACGAGAATGTTCTGTCCCGCTGTGGTCTGGGCGCTAAACTCCGTTCCCATAAGAACACGGCAAGTGAAGCAGCATCCGGCTTGGCCAGTCGGCTTGGGAGGGTCATCTCCCTCTCGGCTGTGGAACCGTGTACGCTAATGGGAGCTGGTGCACGTAAAATCCGTCGTGGCTCCAATCTCCTCCAAGTTGTTAAACGATACCTCTGGGGGTGCCGATTTCAGGGGGTTGGTCCCTTCTCTGGAACTGGTTCAAAATTAGGGAACACCGAGCTGAGTCGGACTTCCTCCCACTGGGGCTCATTAAAATACCCCTTCCGCCCCATCGCCTGCCTATATGGGGGATCTGGCACCAACCCGTGGTTGCCATAGGGCATTAGCAACAACAACAACGAGAATGTTCCAGTTTCATATATTGTCCTGAGACAAATTATGAAATACCACTCAGTATGAAGTAAAAATAGCGCAAGGAGGCCGCAACTGGCCTGAGGCTGTCGCCACCCTTTGATCCAGCGTGGTCTTTTCTGGGAAATAGATGTATTTTCTTTGCTTCTTTGAAATGCATGGGAAAAAGAAATTCACTTGTACAGTAGAAAATAGTGTGTCCCCTATTCCGGTAAGCTAGGTTAGCTAGACAGCAACCGAGCCAAAGTCAGATATATACTTGAGGAGCCTTTGCATACCTTGGAATCTAAATCTTAGCATACATTGATTAGAAGAAAACCATCTTGAGCTTTTAAGATATAATTAATACATCAATTTGGTAAAAAAAAAAAATTTAAAAAAATCTCTAACATTTAACAAAATGAAGTAAAAGTTTGCTGCAGTGTGCTAGTGTGCATTTAAGACTGAAGCCTGAAACCAGTTGTAAACAAAAACACGAAACTAGTTGTAAATGAAAGAAAATGACAAAAAGTGCAGTGCACAAAATGTGATATGTAGTCATGGGCGCCGGCAGAATTTTTTCCAGGGGGGGGGGCAAAGACTACTTTAACGTATGGTTACCATGTTGGAAAGAGCAAAAAAGCAAGGGAAAACACTGCATTCAAAAATCCAGGGAGGGGGGCATGCCCCCCCCCTTACCCTATGCTGCCGGCGCCCATGTATGTAGTTGTTTTGATAATGACTAAAAGAAGACGCGAAATAACTGTCATAATGTAAAGAGAATTTATATACAAACTGTTGGAGCTCCGTCAAATCCATTCTCCAAGAAAAAGATCATCACCGATTAGATTATATTTGTACTACTTTTTATTATGATTTACTTTCATATCATTCATATAGAAATAACCCCAATTTTTCAATTTAATTTGATTTTAGAAAAATAGGTAAGTTATAAGAGAAAAAATACAAGAGTATAAATCACAGGCCCGTTAAAATATGAAAACATGGCTGAGCAAATAGTGAGGAGTCGTGACCTTAGGAGTTTCAAAATCAATATGCTTAATTTTCCATTTTCTCTTTAATTACAGGAAAAATTAACTTTTCGAGCCAGAATTACTTTCCTAATTCCAGTTTTTTTTCCCTTTAAGTCTCACATTCTTTTTAAGCCTTTATTTTTTAACGCTTTCCAAAGAACTTGGAATGTTCATGCTTTCAGTTTGTCTGTCTTCCCGTGCTCTAACTGCCGCAAATAAGCATCGAACAAATTTTCATATGATAGTGAGAAGTACCATAGCATGTACCCTATTGAAAAGGATGTAGGTACCCTTTATAGTTCTTACAGGAGCACACAAAATAATTCCAATGCATTGTAGCCTATAGGCAGAGAATGCTTAGAGTACATTTTAGAAACGTTCATCCATTTCAAGGAAAACAAATTGGTATTTATTATTGAGGTTTATGAGATCATTATGTCCATCGGAATGGATGGACGTAGCGTTGATACCTATACAGGGCTAACAAAATAACACTCATAGATTAGGCTTTAAGAGCAGTACTTAAAACAATATTTAATTTCGTGTTGGCTTTATCCTGTTTACTACCGTTGTTGCTAAGACACAATGGTAGAAATTTCTCCCTCCTGTGTTAATCGTTGCTTCTCAGAGTGGGTCTTTGAATGCCCTGGCATGGTCCAGCCATGCGCTTGTGCAAGGCTGTGGCCAGAGCAGAAACATTTATGGAAAGAGAATTTCCATGCCGGAAAGCAACGATGGACGCAGGAAGGAGGAATCTCTGCCGTCGTGTCTTTCGCCGGGAGCGAACAGTTAACTGTCCGTCGTGCAATAGCATTCCTGCCAACATCTAGCTAAGAAAATCCAGTAGATTTATGTTGTATCATAATCTTAAAGTCATAATTACTTATCTAAGTCACAAAACACTCTTCGAAATTTTTTCGCACATTAAATATATGTATCATTTTTTAAAAATATAATTTGGCATGACACGACACAGTTATGGTTTTTAAAGTGAAAAGTTTGCTTTTTATGACAGCTTATGTTTGACTTCAATCCCACATAAGGTCGTGATATTAAAAATAGAATTTGTAAAATAGCTCAGAAATAGAATTATTTTAACACAAAATGAATAAAACTTCAACGTTTCTTTACGTTCACAAGACTTTTCTTAAATGTTCGAAATTTTACAAAATATCTGCTTTTTAGACTAAAAAAAATGTAAAATTTTGGGACTTTGAACTCAAAAAATATTACAATCAAACGATTTGCCATCGAATTTGGAAAATTTCAAGAATCCCTCACAAATGAGTTATCAATATAAGCACAAACCTTTATTATTGGACCAAAATACCATGGTATATTTTTCCATATTGAATGAATAGACCCAGAGAGTGATAATCTTTCAACTGGTGGAGAAATAAATGTATCGATTATTAAAGCTTCAAAATGTTAGAAAACCAGAAGATTTAAATGTAAAATCAAGAGACCAAGGAGAAACCATCAAAATCCGGTAGTCTCCTGAAAAAATCCAGTAGAACTGGCAGGTATGCAATAGTATATACACAAATAAGACAGTGTTGTATAAACAGTGCTTTCGGTATGGATTCCTTTCCTTTTTTTAATGATGTAAAACTCCATTCAGGGTACCTCCCCCCCCCCCCCCAAACTTATTTTCGCCAACGCAAACTCCAAACTACGGTACTGATAACGGAAAAAACACACTCAAAATACTGGTATTAAACAATAAAGTAAATAAAAAACTTTATAAAAAACACACATAAGATGTAACAGGTAAGTAGATACGTACGTTTCGACTAAAACAATTTCTAGTCGAAACGTACGTATCTACTTACCTGTTACATCTTATGTGTGTTTTTTACAAAGTTTTTTATTTACTTTACGGCACTCATAGTTTTGTTACATACGGATAAGCAAATATTTTCCTCAGTCCTGGAGAGAATATTTCGTGACTAAATTAAAAGTTATGAATATTTTATGAAAATTTAATTACTTATGATAGTGCCAGTGGTGTAACCATGCCCCCACCACAAAAATGTGGATTTTTGTTGGCAAAGTGATAATAATCGAGCCTTTTTGTTAAAAATTCCGCGTTTGCGTACTCCCCCCTGCAATTTATTAATGTAATAGACTTTATTAATGTAAAAAACAGATTGATCATTAATGCGTAAATAATGTGAATCCTCTGAAATTCGAACGTTTGCGGCTCCTTCTGCACAACTTAGAGAGGTATGTATGCTGTTTCTATGTTATGGTCACGTTCTTTTCCTCGGAAAACTGTCTAATATTTGGAGGTGACCAACTTGGGAACTGAATCGGAAAATCTATTTTTTCAGTCGGAAATTTACGTCTCTTCACCCCCCCAAGATTTTCTTCTGGGATCGGCCCTGCCTTAAAAGTGAATTATGTCGCAACCATAAGCTCCCAAATATTCCCCTTCTTGGTGGCCATTAACAACAACAACGATAGCATTGAACTTTATGCAAATTTATGCAAAACGATAGCTACCACTTATAGCCTGATGTTCGTATATTTTTTTCTCACTCATATATGCCTGTTCTTTTCTATAATTAAAGTGTCCATAATTAAAGTCTCACTTTCGAAAGGCCGCAAAAAAGAACCACTGGTCAGGTCAGAATGATCTCAAATTTGAACTGAATATACTGGAAGAAGGGGGAAACGATTTGGCATAGTAAAAAAAAAGTTCCAAAATGTATCAAGAAATGGCGCTGTAATCGGCATACTATGCAAATTAATTGAAAGACACGCATGCGCACGACATATCGCATGTGGTATAAAAGCGCAGGGTATGTGGTGTTCCCATCATATCGTATCTGAGTAGCTTGTCATGAGTCTCTCAGGGCCCGTTTACATGTGCAAAAATGCGGAGTAAATCCCGGGACTTACACCGCTTTCTACCCTGCTTCCCCTACTTAGGGAAAAAATGCGGGGTAGAAAGTTTCCTGGTCGAAAGGAGGGTTAATGCAGAGTCAACCCCGCTTTCCCATGATGCATTGCGAGTTTTCCCCTGTACTCCGCTTTAACCCGGGATTTTCCATTTTCACATGTAAACGGGCCTTCAATGAAGGATCGCGCGGGGCCATCGTATTTCTACCAGGCCTGCTTATGCACTCCTATGAATCATCCAAAGAGGCCGACGGATGCTCATTTATTGGTTCCAGCCAGAGGCGCCGAATACAAAATTTCTGTGGGTGCCCTAAAAGTCCGTGTGTGTGTGTGTGGGGGGGGGGGGTTAATAAAATGTTGAAAGTCGCACAAGGTTTGTAATTTTTGATAAAGGATCGCTAAGTTTGGTGCAAAAACGCGACAATTTATTTTAAAGGGGAGTATAGTTGGAATGTACTTGGCTGATTGTAAAATAGTTTTAGTAGGTGATTTTAAAATAGATTTCGATTCCGAAGACGAGTTTTTATAGAACAAGGAAGAAAAATACGGCACACTCATGAATAACGATACACTTTCGAACTTTATGGAATCTTAATGGCTTAAAATGGTTTAAAATTCGTATTCTACGCTTCAAATAGATAAATTTTGCTTTTTGTTGCATCAAAATCGGCCAATTAGAACCGGAGATATGGAGGTTTCGGTTTGCCATTGTTTTTCAATGGAGGTTCTAGAAATCTCGAGAAATATTGGTCCTAGGGCCTCGTTTTCTTCACATTTGGGGACTTATTTTTGGCGCCAAATTTGGCGATATTTCGCCAAAAGTCGCCAAGCTTGGCGACATTTTGGTTATTTGGCGCGATTTTCCCAATGGGGCCTGGAAGTTGTTGTTCCTGCATTAAAAACGCATAATAAACCTAACATTTCTCTTCTATGACGTAATCAGAAGTCCCGCTTTATCTGGAATCTTCGAGGAATATACTTTTCTAGAAACTGCTCGCAGCTTCTGCCTCGGATATATATAAATTCTACCAGGGCGCTGCTCCGACAGTTCAGTGCGAGTTGAACGCTCAATGTGTGAAGAGCTCTCAGTACGCTTGTTTTGTGTGAATTGATAGTGCTATAGAAGCTGTGTTTTAGCTTGATTTGTGAAGCTGTGTTTTAGCTTGCTTTGTGAAGCTGTGTTTTAGCTTGCTTTGTGAAGCTGTTTTTAAAGTGCTGTGTGTAAATTCTTCATTGCTGTGTCTCAACCCTTTATGCCCTGAATTAATTTATTTTTCCAAAAACTCAGTTTGACTCTTTTTTATATAGTATTGGAAATATCTCATTTAAGTAATGTTTTTACGTAATACAAACATCTCATACTAAGCACTAAAGTGCAAGAAAAAAAAATTAAAGACCTAGTAGGGAATTTATTGCAGATTTATGTCCTGTTAAGCAATTTTACTGATAGGACTTTTAAGTCACGTCGGAGCATAAAGGGTTAAGGGATTGTGTACTATATCCCTTGAATATTTCCACGGAATTTTTGCCTGTGAAAGTGACTTATTTTGTGTGAGAAATACAGCATTTGTGTGAGCTTCTGATCCAAGCGGATTGTTAAAAGCACGTTACTGCTAGATTGTGCTTGTGAATTGTGTACAGCTGATTGCTCTACGAAGTTCTAGAAGCAATAAAGTTTGTGTTCCATCCTGACAAGTGACTTTTTACTTGAACTTTTTACACCAACAGGACTTTAGAACGACGAACCCCAGGAGTAGCAGAGTAATTCCGCAACATTTGGTGTCAGAATCGGGGTTCTAAAGAAAGACTTTAATTTTCCAGTTTATGGTTTTGACTAGACGAAAAATGGAAGAACAACTTCAAAAGCTCATGAATATGATGCAGGAAATAAAATCCGGACAAGACGAGATGAAATCCGGAGAAGATGAGATAAAAAAAGAAATGAAAGCCGGACAAGATGAGATGAAAGCCTCACAAGACGAGATGAAAGCCGGACAAGAACAGATGAAGGCGGATTTAGAGAAGAAAATTGAAACCGGACAGACCGCTTTAGAAAAGAAAATTGAAGCCGGACAAGAATAGATGAAAGCGGATTTAGAGAAGAAAATTGAAGCCGGACAAGAAGGAATGAAATTGGGATTGGAGAAAATGGAGACTGCTTTGGGAAAATTAGAGAAGTTCGAAAAGAGTGTGCAGGAAAATCAATAGATAACGGAGAAAAGAATGTCGCTCATAGAAGAAACTCAAACGAAATATGAACAAAGAATTGAAGGAAATGTTAAAGAATTGCAGCAAGATATTTGCAGAATGCGGGAAGAATTCAAGAATAAAATTGAGGAGAAACTAGACTGGAAAGAAAATATAGTTTCGAAAATACATGAAGAATGTGAAGCTAAAATTGAAGAGAAATTGGACTCTCTCGTAAAGCTGGGAAAGTTACCTGAAAACATCAGGTTATCATTACTCCGCCCAGCAGTGAAACTTACTACCTATTAGAGATGAGTTCGGACTCATTTTTTGAAGCCCGAGCCCGAGGACTTTTCATCCGAGTCCGCCGGAGCCCGAGCAATATTATTTAAGTCGGAGCCCGAGCCCGCCCGAGCCCTAAATTTCATCTAAAGATAAAAAAATTCAGTTACTTCATTGATAGAATACAATAAATTTTGCCGTTTGTGCAAATCAAAGACAAATATACTAGTTGCAAACTCCCAATGCACTTTCTAATTCTTTGTATCCATCTTTTATCAAAAAATGTCGGATCTCATGACTAACTGAGGAATATAAACCTCCGTTCTAGAATACCCAAAGAGCTTCACGCACCTTCTAGGCGCCCGTGCCGCTATTTTTATTTGTTTATTTATTTATTTATCTTTGATAAGTACTTTTATTTTCCTCACGAATCACTTTTTAAAATCGGTTTCAAGCAGTATGTTCAATAAAGGAGAAATTTTTCATGAGCCCGAGCCCGAACACAATTGTGAATTTCAGAGTTCGGGCCCGGGCTCGGGCTTTCGGGCTCGGGCTGAGCCCGTCTCATCTCTACTACCTATGACGGAAAGACTCCCTGGGAAGCCTACAAAACCCAATTTTTAATCGTCGCCAAAGCCAATGGTTGGAGCGAGTCCGAGAAAGCGAACCAACTGGCCGCTTCCCTTAGCGAAGATGCAATTAACGTATTGCAAACTATCGGAGCGACGGAGATTTTGACGCCCTTGCCAGTGCCTTGGAGATGAAATTCGGAGAGAAGTGCCAGAAAGAATATAGTAGAATCCAACTTAAGTCAAGGATGCAGAGATCTGGCGAGACCCTTCAAGAGCTGGCTTCGGACATAGATAGGCTGTGTCATCTAGCCTACATGGACCACCTTGATAATGTCCGAGAAGAAATGGCAGTGCGTCATTTTATTGAAGCCATCCGTGATCCAGAAACCCAAAAGTCACTTATGTTGGAGGATTATCAGGATTTGAAATCTGCTCTCGTCTTTGCAATGAAGTTTTTATGGAACAAGGAAGAAAAATACGGCACACTCATGAATAACGATACACTTTCCAACTTTATGGAATCTTTTCCAACTACCCTTCAATCTTTTCTTATTATTATTTGCTTCCTTGCTCGTAACTACTCAATCATTTGACTTTTCGTGCACATTTTTACCGGTGGGAAATGGGTAATACAAATAATCATTTTAGCTCCACATAAAATATCCAATATCTGAGGGTATAGATCGAAGAAACGATATATGTCTCACAGTTTTGGTACACAAATTAAAATAAACTAACTGCACCAAGGATTCGAAAAAATTCAGGATAATTCTTTACAAGCTGCAATACACACTGCAATAAATTCGAAAACTTTCATGAAACTTTCAGAAAAAAATCTTAAATGTGGAACTGCACAGCAGAATATTTCTAAGAGTGGCCATTCTGCAAAAAATTTTCGTTTATTCGGGTGTCTAGTACAGCTTGTGAACATACATCCTAAAGATTGTGAAGTGCTTGAGATAATTAATTTTCTTTTTTGTATTTATATACCTAAATTACGTGTTTTTTTCAAAGTTTAATTTAAGTGAATAGTGTGAATTTTGGCATCCGATTGTCTGTACTACGGTGAAGCAACGCTGGGCATAGAATGAAAGTCTCCACCGTTGTGTCTTAGTAACGATAACAGCAAACCAGTTAAAATCAAGATTCTTTTTAAAGTAATGGAGTATTTCTGATGAAATGCCCTTCTTTTAGAAAAATCTGCTTGTGCTGGAAATCTGCTTGTGCTTGTGCTGAGTCACCTTAAATTTGTTTGCCTTACGCAAATTCTCTGTCAAAATTCGAGAATTCCTGGGCGCACATCCCCTTTGCCCTTGTAATAAATCAGACCCGAAAAAGGTGTATTAAACTATTTCACTTTTTTTTTTTTTAACTTTTAGCGATAGAATTTTGATTGGTTTTAACTAATCATAATAAATTTCAAAGCAAAAGAAAAGTGTATTGGGGGGGGGGGGGGACATGCAACAATAATATCATAATCAGTCGAATTTCTTGTCATGTAAATGGAAATTTTGTATAAAAAGTGATTCAGTTTTCGAATGTAACAATTCACGACCAATGTTATTCTTGTTTAATCTATCTCATCCCTGTCTGAAATCCTCAGAGTTTTCAAAAAATGTTATTCATAGTATTGTTTCTCAGCTCATTCATTTACTGTATTTTTTTTACATTTTTGTACCCCTATAAACAGCTGCAGCTAAGCCTTGAATATTTTCTTTTCTTTTCTTTTCCCAACAAATTTTTAAAAATTACAAAAATTATACCTTTAAAATTAAACTAGATGGTTTCCTCAGAATGAATTAATGCAACGTATTCTAGTTTGAAATGTGTGTAGGACCACATGAAAAAGATTGGTAACTATTTAAATGCAAACAGATAAATAAAGCAAAACAAAAAAAAGTTGTTTATCTTAGAGTTAATAATTATTCGAGTTTATAAAATATTTTGAATTGTTGGCCATATAACCTCCAGGCATGATTTTGAGCATCCTCCTGAAATAGAGCTATTTTACCCTCTACCATTATGTGGTCAAATTTGCAAATTTACGAGAGACATACATTTCAGTAATGTGTGTTCATGCGCCCATGATTTCAGTATAATTTTACAAAAACAGCATTGGGCTAGATCAAAGCAAATAGTACCCAATTCCGCTTTGTCAAACAAGAACAAAAATTGGACAAAATATTCGCAGAAAATGAAACGGGAGGCATCTCGAAATGTTAGTGTGGACGACAGTCTGTTCCATCCTTTTCAATAAATAACTGAGCACTAAAATCATTCAAAAATAAGAAAAGGAAATTGAGACTTTAGAAGAAAGTGACATAAACCTTTATACCTTAGAAGCCTCGCCTCAGTCTCATTCAATTAACACCAAAGCGCCGACACTTTTTAATGAATGGGCATCTTTTTTTTGTTTACAATATTAATCCTGATGAATCATGAATGATAAACAGGAATAAACAAACACTAAATGAAGGAAATGTAAACAATATGAATCCTGAAGTAATATTATTAGAACTATCTCAAAACATTTCCATAATGGGAATGAGTCTTTCACCTAACTCCTGTGTTATCTTTCCCGCGTGAACTTCTGATTGTAGCCAGCGGCTTTTGTCTCAAATTCACCGTTTTCCGGTACTCTTGGGCTAACATAGTATCATTGTATTCATACATTTTCCCATGGAGGACGAGGATTCTGGGATGAGGTCTGTTTGTGTGTGTCAGAAAGGGGGGAGCACAGTGGGCAAAGGCATTGCCTGTGGGGCTGTAGGGAGTCGCACATCACATTGTGAAAAAGCTTTGAATTTTAGAAAGACATTGTTTCCATGGGCGCCAGATAGGAAGGCAAGTGGCAGTGGGGGATTGAGATTTGAGCCCGCCTAGTATAGTAAACATTTTTACAGCATACTGAACTTCTAATTCTAAGTATTATTTTCGTGCTAAAATGTCTGAAAGTTAAGATGACCCCCATACACCTCTAAATTAGTACTCATATGAGAAACTATTATAATAATTATTATTATTTTAAGTAGACAAAAATATTACCTGTTTGGATTCCTTTTTTTTCATGCACTTTTTAAAATTTTAGAGTATGTGCTAAGTTATTACTTATTGGAATTTTATTATAATTACTCCAGTTCCGAGGCACATAAGGGTGTATGCGGAAGAAACAAAATCTGCATAACAGTCTTAGTACACAAATTAAAGTAGACTATCGCACCAAGGATTCGAAAAAAATTAGGATGATTCTTTATAAGCTGCACTACATACCGAAATAAAGAATAACACTTCTTTAAAATTTTCGATTTTTAAGAAATTTTTCTAAAAGTTTCGTAAATGATACAGGTTTATTGTTTATTTCAGTGTATAGTGCAGTTTCTAAAACATACATCCTAAAAATTTGACATAATTAATTTTTTTGAATCTGTGTACCAAAATTTCATGGGTTTTTTTTTTTTTTCCCGTACTACAGCGATAAGCTGGAAGTAGCTGTCATTCAGTTGCCTTTAAACAGGGTTTAATTTCTATCCAAAAAAGTGCACGGCTGAGCTCCCTCTCATGCAAATTAAGCACTTCCTTTAAATACATGCAAGTATTTAGCACCCACGAAAACTTTTCTGTGGGTGCTTGAGATCTGACATACTACATAAAAAAAAAAAAAAAAAAAAAAAAAAAAACTGTCCCTCACTAAAATTTTATTTTCGAATTATGCAGTTACAAAGCACTCGTCGTCATCAGTGGCGTGACTATACTGTTAGGGCCCGTAATGAATTCATTGGATAGGGTCCTTCCTCATTGTACAGAATCTCAGCCAACATGTTACAGTTTACTTTTTCTAGCTTTCTATTTGGGAAAGGCTCCCCCTCCGTCCGGGGGAACCGTGGCTTTTGCCCGTTCTACCGCCCTATAGTTACGCCAGTGATTGTCTCATCGAAGCTCCTCATGCGCATCTAAATTATAAAGGACATGGGTGCTCATATAGGGAAGAAGGTGGGGGTTCGGGTCCCTGCCTCTAGCCGTCGGTATAGTGAACATTTTTATATTAGCTAACCTTTTTTTCACTATTTCAGTAGTAAAATGTTTGAAAGCGCGATTGCTGATGATCTTACAAATGCCAGAAATAGCCCCTCCCCCCACGTCTTAAAGTACTCATATGGACGTCCATGCCGAAGCACCCACATACATTTGGCCTCATTAAAGATTTTCTTTTAAACTTTTAAAATATCACACAACTAATAAGCAAATAAAGCATTTTAGTACTGAAATAATGCAAAAAGTTCCGTATGCTTTACAAATATTCATATTACGCAATGACATAATTGGGGTGAGGGGGGGGGGAAACCCTCCTTGAGTGTACACCCTCCAAAAAAAGTATTCGAGCAAGAGAGAAATTTCCTACGTTGGTTTCGTATATTAAAAATTATTTATCATAGAATATGAATTAGGCTATGTATCAATATGACTTTCCATATTTCTATCAAGTTGTGCGTTTTTCAAAAACTCAATTATTATTCGCAAATCTAAAATAGGAAATTTCTCTCTTGCTCGAATACTTTTTTTAGAGGGTGTACATCACTGTGTTGGGGTTATCAGACGATTTCTGATGCTCAGCATCCGACGTAATTTTTTTTACAAGCCCAAAGCACCCACATAAACGTCTTTTCCTAGCCCTTTCTGGGAACTTCAAATTATGACCTGGCACTAAAATTTCTGTGTGTGCTCCGCACCCACAGAATTTTTTCATTGGGTGCTTGAGCCCCGGAGCACCCACGTAGTCGGCGCCACTGGTTCCAGCACTTAGATACGTCATCTAACGGCCAAATCTAACCAATTGGGAAACGTCCGTAGGCCTCTTTTGGAGTGCACAAGCAGCCCCGGTACAATCACGATGGTCCGGATCGCGTTCTTCTGGTGAAGCTCTTCTAAAAGAACGACGACTGTGCGCCTGCAGCTTTAAAAAAAATTTCGGTCATTAAAGGGAATGAAAAAGGGCCGTGGTCCAATTTCTGCAAAGGTTCTAAAGATTATGATTCAGAAATTTGAAGAAAGAGGTTCTTTTGAAATGAAATCTGGCAGAGGCAGGAAATCAATTGCTTCGACATCAGCAGTGGACGATGTGGCCACAGCATTAGAGGAAGGGACAAGCAGTGTTGTGCAAACGTGCAGTATATAAACGTCCTTTCAAGTCATATAAACGTCTTTTATATCAGTTTCCTGATTTTATACAGATTTTCGAAAAATATTCGATTTAAGTCCAGAGCTAGTTTGCAAGTTTGAGTAAAACTTTATTTTGGGATACCTCAACACAGCGCCCAGGATTTAACTGCTATTACAACACATTTCTGAGAGTCACGGACTATCTCTACGCTTTTTACTTCCTTGTACGGAAGTATACGGAAGTAAGTACCTGGCTACCGAGTCATGTGTGTGCGTGATCAGTATCTAAAAATACCTTAAGTGTAAAATAATACGGGTACGTAAATGCCTTGACAAGTATCAATAATCTACATGATTGTCAAAGATTTACATTGCTGTCGGTTCACTCATTCATTATCAGGTAAGCTTTGGTCGGCATTCAATGTTACATGGACATGGCATATACTTCTCTTGAAGAGGGATGCTAAATATTTAATGGTCGTGCCATCAGGGTTGAGCAAAACGTAGTTTAACGTAAGGTACCTCCTTTCCTACTGTCGCAGAGAGAGCATCAGCGAAGATCTTGGCTGATACAATGGGATTTGTTCATACATTCACTAACAGCGTCTTGATTACTTCAGAATTATATATATCCATATTCAGGACGTTCAAATTCAGCATCAGGAATTTGAGTTGGTTGACTGTCAAATGAATGAGTTTATAAAAAAAATCATCAAGTCTGTTATACAACGTTCGCAACGTAGCCGCAATCGTTAATAGTTTCACTCGTCATATACTGTCAACAAAGCCTTCGCAAATTATGTGTTCAAATTTCGAATTCTTTTATGAAATTCTTAGAAATGTGGGTGGCATCAAAGAAACAACCACACCAATTCATTAGGAAATTCGAAATGACCCAAGGAGGTTCAACTAATGGAGAAGCCCATGTTCCCCGTTTTTGAAGCCGAAAACTACGCCCCCTCATCCGCCAAAGCAATGGATATCGTCATTGGAAAACATGTAAATTTATATATTTGAAATAATACAATAAAAAACAAGTTAATACGTGTAAACAACCTTCCATACAGAGCCTGGCTAGCACATTCGGAGGCCCTAGGCCAAGCACTGTTTGGAGGGCTCCTATATGGCCATACCTTCTTGATACTGTTACGAATTTTCGGGGCAACCCGCTGCTCTGTGGCTTAAAATGGTTTAAAATTCGTATTCTACGCTTCAAATAGATAAATTTTGCTTTTTGTTGCATCAAAATCGGCCAATTAGAACCGGAGATATGGAGGTTTCGGTTTACCATTGTTTTTCAATGGAGGTTCTAGAAATCTCGAGAAATATTGGTCCTAGGGCCTCGTTCTCTTCACATTTGGGGACTTATTTTTGGCGCCAAATTTGGCGATATTTCGCCAAAAGTCACCAAGCTTGGCGACATTTTGGTCATTTGGCGCGATTTTCCCAATGGGGCCTGGAAGTTGTTTTTCCTGCATTAAAAACGCATAATAAACCTAACATTTCTCTTCTATGACGTAATCAGAAGTCCCGCTTTATCTGGAATCTTCCAGGAATATACTTTTCTAGAAACTGCTCGCAGCTTCTGCCTCGGATATATATAAATTCCACCAGCGCGCTGGCCCGATAGTTCAGTGCGAGTTGAACGCTCAATGTGTGAAGAGCTCTCAGTACGCTTGTTTTGTGTGAATTGATAGTGCTATAGAAGCTGTGCTTTAGCTTGCTTTGTGAAGCTGTGTTTTAGCTTGCTTTGTGAAGCTGTTTTTAAAGTGCTGTGTGTAAATTCTTCATTGCTGTGTCTTAAGGGATTGTGTACTATATCCCTTGAATATTTCCACGGAATTTTTGCCTGTGAAAGTGACTTATTTTGTGTGAGAAATACAGCATTTGTGAGAGCTTCTGATCCAAGCGGATTGTTAAAAGCACGTTACTGCTAGATTGTGCTTGTGAATTGTGTACAGCTGATTGCTCTACGAAGTTCTAGAAGCAATAAAGTTTGTGTTCCATCCTCACAAGTGACTTTTTACTTGAACTTTTTACACCAACAGGACTTTAGAACGACGAACCCCAGGAGTAGCAGAGTAATTCCGCAACATTTGGTGTCAGAATCGGGGTTCTAAAGAAAGACTTTAATTTTCCAGTTTATGGTTTTGACTAGACGAAAAATGGAAGAACAACTTCAAAAGCTCATGAATATGATGCAGGAAATAAAATCCGGACAAGACGAGATGAAATCCGGAGAAGATGAGATAAAAAAAGAAATGAAAGCCGGACAAGATAGATGAAAGCCTCACAAGACGAGATGAAAGCGGATTTAGAGAAGAAAATTGAAACCGGACAAGAAGGAATGAAATTGGGATTGGAGAAAATGGAGACTGCTTTGGGAACATTAGAGAAATTCGAAAAGAGTGTGCAGGAAAATCAAGAGATAACGGAGAAAAGAATGTCGCTCATAGAAGAAACTCAAACGAAATATGAACAAAGAATTGAAGGAAATGTTAAAGAATTGCAGCAAGATATTTGCAGAATGCGGGAAGAATTCAAGAATAAAATTGAGGAGAAACTAGACTGGAAAGAAAATATAGTTTCGAAAATACATGAAGAATGTGAATCTAAAATTGAAGAGAAATTGGACTCTCTCGTAAAGCTGGGAAAGTTACCTGAAAACATCAGGTTATCATTACACCGCCCAGCAGTGAAACTTACTACCTATTAGAGATGAGTTCGGACTCATTTTTTGAAGCCCGAGCCCGAGGACTTTTCATCCGAGCCCGCCCGAGCCCGAGCAATATTATTTAAGTCGGAACCCGAGCCCGAAATTTCAGCTAAAGATAAAAAAATTCAGTTACTTCATTGATAGAATACAATAAATTTTGCCGTTTGTGCAAATCAAAGACAAATATACTAGTTGCAAACTCCCAATGCACTTTCTAATTCTATGTATCCATCGTTTATCAAAAAATGTCGGATCTCATGACTAACTGAGGAATATAAACCTCCGTTCTAGAATACCCAAAGAGCTTCACGCACCTTCTAGGCGCCCGTGCCGCTATTTTTATTTGTTTATTTATTTATTTATCTTTTATAAGTACTTTTATTTTCCTCACGAATCACTTTTTAAAATCGGTTTCAAGCAGTATGTTCAATAAAGGAGAAATTTTTCATGAGCCCGAGCCCGAACACAATTGTGAATTTCAGAGTTCGGGCTCGGGCTGAGCCCGTCTCATCTCTACTACCTATGACGGAAAGACTCCCTGGGAAGCCTACAAAACCCAATTTTTAATCGTCGCCAAAGCCAATGGTTGGAGCGAGTCCGAGAAAGCGAACCAAATGGCCGCTTCCCTTAGCGGAGATGCATTTAACGTATTGCAAACTATCGGAGCGACGGAGATTTTGACGCCCTTGCCAGTGCCTTGGAGATGAAATTCGAAGAGAAGTGCCAGAAAGAATATAGTAGAATCCAACTTAAGTCAAGGATGCAGAGATCTGGCGAGACCCTTCAAGAGCTGGCTTCGGACATAGATAGGCTGTGTCATCTAGCCTACATGGACCACCTTGATAATGTCCGAGAAGAAATGGCAGTGCGTCATTTTTTGAAGCCATCCGTGATCCAGAAACCCAAAAGTCACTTATGTTGGAGGATTATCAGGATTTGAAATCTGCTCTCGTCTTCGCGATGAAGCTAGAAGCAGCTCAACGGGCCGTCAGGAAAGATCGGCATGCTGTTAGAGCTGTCACGGTCCAAGAGGGAGCTGACAAAGACACAGAGAGCGTCGAGAACAGGTTGAAGAGAATTGAAGATCTCATAGAACGAAAATTAAGATCCGATAGAAGGAGATATGGCCCAAAGAAAGTAAAATGCTGGAAGTGTGGCGTCGTAGGACATGTACAAAAATATTGTGGTCGAAAGTCTCATGACCAGTAAGAGAACTCTAAGAACATGTAGGAGGGAAACTAGGAGGTAGCCATCTCGCGGGGCGGAGGTTGCCAGATAGTCAAAAGCCCCACCTAAAAGTCTTGCAGATTTCATCAGCGAATGGCGGCAGTAATGGACTCTTCGTACTGGGATACGTTAATGGTTCCCCATGCCACATGGTCATTGATACTGGAGCGAACGTAACCATCATAAGGACAGATCTGGCCAAGAAATTAAATTTGAAAATTATCTGGACTCCGCCCTCGCTGACCCTCCAGACTGTGACAGGTGACAAGATCGAAGTGGGCGGAAAAGCGCAAGTAGAAATCAAGTTTGGAAATGCCAGATACGACCATGTGGTATATGTCGCCAATATTACAGACTCTTTTATTCTCGGACTCGACTTTTTAAAATCGCACAAATTTAACTTCGACTTTAAGAATAATGAGCTTCGTTCAGACTCAGAAGAAATAGCTGCGTTCGATATTAAAAATGAAACTATTTTACCTGTTCAGCAAATAATAGCCCAGACTGATATCACTCTACCTCCCAGAACTGATTCAATAATTTCTGGAACAGTAAAAGAAAGCAATAAATTCCGCTTTGGATTAATCGAACACCCAAACAATAGTGATTCCGTCAGTGTTGTGGGAGCAACACTTGTGGACTTGTCGAGAACAGAAATTCCAGTTAGAGTAGCAAATGTGACGGACAAGTCGAAGGTGATAAAGAAAAATGAAGTGTTGGCGACATGCACTCCTGTTACCTGCATTAATAAGAACATCAGCCAAACGACAGCTAAATCTTCCGAGTGCCTGACGATGGAATTAATACAAGACGTGGAGTTAACGGCAGAACAGAGAAGCGCTGCGGAGAAAGCAATAGCTGAATTTGAAGACCTCTTCTCCCGTACTTCGGGTGACTTTGGCCGTACGAGCTTAACTCAACATAGGATAGATACAGGCAGCCATTCTCCCATCAAGCAACATCCTAGGCGGCTGCCGTTTGCTAAGCAAGAAGAGGTGAGGAGACTTTTAGAGGAGATGCAGCGTGATGATGTCATCGAGCCATCGACTAGTCCGTGGGCCTCGCCGATTGTTTTGGTTCGAAAGAAAGATGGTTCCACCCGGTTCTGCGTTGACTATAGACGTCTGAATGACATTACCAAGAGAGACAGCTACCCTCTTCCCAGGATAGACGACACATTGGACACTTTATCGGGAAATGAATGGTTCTCCACTCTGGATCTCAAGAGTGGCTACTGGCAAGTAGAAATTCATCCCGATGACCGTGAAAAGACTGCGTTCACCACGGGACAAGGATTGTGGCAGTTCAAAGTTATGCCTTTTGGACTCTGCAACGCACCGGCTACATTCGAGCGTCTAATGGAGACAGTGTTGAGAGGACTTTCCTACGAAGCATGTCTCGTTTATTTGGACGATATCATCATCGTCGGAAGGACTTTCGAAGAGCATCTCGAGAACATTCGAAAGGTACTGCAGAAATTAAAAGAGGCAAACTTGAAACTAAGTCCGTCGAAGTGCAACTTGTTTCGTCGGGAAGTACGTTACCTCGGGCACATTATATCCGCCCACGGAGTCCGAACCGATCCCGAAAAGACGTCCGCAGTCAAGAACTGGAGTCGTCCGGAGAATATCCATGACTTACGAAGTTTTCTCGGTCTGTGTACTTACTATCGAAAATTCGTGAAGGGTTTTTCTCAAATTGCAAGACCTCTTCACAAATTGACCGAGACTGGACAGAAATTTCTATGGACTGAGGAATGTGAGGACGCATTCAACGAACTGAAGACGGCTTTAACATCTTCGCCGATCCTGTCGTATCCTCACCCTGACAAGCCATTTATCCTGGACATAGACGCAAGTAAGGAGAGTGTTGGAGCAGTTTTGTCCCAGGAGATAGATGGCCAAGAACACGTCATTGCTTACTGGAGCAAATGCCTTTCAAAGGCAGAACACAACTATTGTGTTACGAGAAAGGAACTTCTTGCTATCATTAAGGCCGTGGAGCACTTTCATCATTACCTGTACGGCCGAAAGTTCCTGCTCCGAACGGTAAATGCCTCTTTAACCTGGCTTCTAAATTTCAAGAATCCAGAGGGCCAAATAGCCAGGTGGATACAGCGATTACAAGAATATGACATCGAGAAACGTCATCGGAAAGGGGCATATCATGGAAATGCAGATGCTTTGTCGAGAAGGCCCTGCATAGACAGTTGTCGCTATTGCTCCAGGGCGGAGAAAAATTACCAACTTAAACATACCGTTGTCCGGCAAGTTACATCATCGGCACCATCTGAAGATCCCTGGAGTGACGAAAATGTTCGGGCTCACCAGTTAGCTGATAGCGACATCAAACCTATTGTGGAGTTACTGGAGAAATCAAGCACTAAGCCCAGTTGGCAAGAAATATCATCTTACAGTCCGGCAACAAAACAGTACTGAGCTTTATGAGATTCGCTTTGCCTGAGAAATGGAGTCCTGTATCGTAAATGGGAGTCGGACGACGGCAAGATGCTCCGATGGCAGTTAGTACTCCCTCACTCGAGGATTCCGAAGGTTCTAGAAGAGCTGCATAATGGCTTAACTGGAGGCCATTTTGGCATAATGAAGACCCTGCAGAAAGTTCGCGAGCGCTTCTACTGGGCCAGGGCTCGAGGCGATGTCGAAAAGTGGTGTCAAGCTTGTGACGACTGTGCTGCCCGTAAAGGCCCAAAGAAACGAAGCCGTGGTAAACTACATCGTTATAATGTAGGAGCGCCTTTCGAGAGAATTGCCCTCGACATCTTGGGACCTCTTCCGCGAACTTCGGATGGCAACAAATACATCCTAGTTGTCATTGACTATTTCTCTAAATGGCCCGAAGCGTTTCCTATTCCCGATCAAGAAGCTACGACCGTAGCAGAGGTACTGGTGCAAGAATGGATTTCCAGATATGGAACCCCTCTGCAACTTCATTCCGACCAAGGAACGAACTTTACCTCTACAGTTTTTAAAGGACTATGTCAACTTCTCGGAATAGACAAAACCCAGAGTACGCCTTTACACCCACAATCCGACAGCATGGTGGAGAGGTTCAACCGCACAATTTTGAACAACCTCTCGCTCCTGGTATCTAGGAATCAAGAGGACTGGGACAAGAAACTCCCCCTCTTCCTGCTGGCCTATAGGAGTGCCGTCCATGAGACTACCGGCTTCACACCTTCCCAGATGCTGTTCGGCAGAGATCTTCGTCTTCCCGCCGATCTAGTGTTCGGCCGCCCTCCAGACGCGCCTTCATCGCCAGAAGAGTACATGGAAAATCTTCGGGCACGATTTGAAGACGTGCATCATTTTGCTCGGGAGCGGATCAACCTGAACACGGAGAGGATGAAGAATCGCTACGACACGAACGCTACAGGACATGACTTCAACGTAGGTGACAAAGTTTGGCTATGGAATCCTACTCGACGGAAAGGCCTGTCTCCCAAGCTGCAATCGCCGTGGGACGGTCCTTACACAGTCCTAAACCGGCTGAATGACGTCATCGCTCGGATTCGTAAGTCACCAAACTCGAAGCCAAGAGTTGTACATTACGATCGGCTAGCCATCTACCGCGGTGGTAATTAGTTATTTGACTATCAGACCATGGTCACTATGGCGTAATTCCTCTTTTCTTTCAACTCTAATTTCTTTCCTGTCTTTCTCTTCTCTTCCTCTTTCGTCAACTTTCTTTCACTTACTACTTACGCCATGTTTAGTGTACATATTTGTAATATATTGGTTTTTATTAATGTGTATTTGTTTATTACATTGATTACTTATTAGTGTAATTGTTTATTATGTATATTATTTATTTATTAGAGTGTATTTGCTTACTGTGTTTATTGATTATTTGCTTAAATTATGTTGTTAAGATTTGGTTAACGGTTGGACACTGTGTATATTTGTGTGACCTCCGAACTCGGGATTGTACTGCCCGGGACGTGAAGTCCTTGGGAAGGGGGCATTGTTACGAATTTTCGGGGCAACCCGCTGCTCTGTGGCTTAAAATGGTTTAAAATTCGTATTCTACGCTTCAAATAGATAAATTTTGCTTTTTGTTGCATCAAAATCGGCCAGTTAGAACCGGAGATATGGAGGTTTCGGTTTGCCATTGTTTTTCAATGGAGGTTCTAGAAATCTCGAGAAATATTGGTCCTAGGGCCTCGTTCTCTTCACATTTGGGGACTTATTTTTGGCGCCAAATTTGGCGATATTTCGCCAAAAGTCGCCAAGCTTGGCGACATTTTGGTCATTTGGCGCGATTTTCCCAACGGGGCCTGGAAGTTGTTTTTCCTGCATTAAAAACGCATAATAAACCTAACATTTCTCTTCTATGACGTAATCAGAAGTCCCGCTTTATCTGGAATCTTCGAGGAATATACTTTTCTAGAAACTGCTCGCAGCTTCTGCCTCGGATATATATAAATTCCACCAGCGCGCTGCCCCGACAGTTCAGTGCGAGTTGAACGCTCAATGTGTGAAGAGCTCTCAGTACGCTTGTTTTGTGTGAATTGGTAGTGCTTTAGAAGCTGTGTTTTAGCTTGCTTTGTGAAGCTGTTTTTAAAGTGCTGTGTGTAAATTCTTCATTGCTGTGTTTTAAGGGATTGTGTACTATATCCCTTGTATATTTCCACGGAATTTTTGCCTGTAAAAGTGACTTATTTTGTGTGAGAAATACAGCATTTGTGAGAGCTTCTGATCCAAGCGGATTGTTAAAAGCACGTTACTGCTAGATTGTGCTTGTGAAATGTGTACAGCTGATTGTTCTACGAAGTTCTAGAAGCAATAAAGTTTGTGTTCCATCCTGACAAGTGACTTTTTACTTGAACTTTTCACACCAACAGGACTTTAGAACGACTTACCCCAGGAGTAGCAGAGTAATTCCGCAACAATACATATTGTCACAGGGTACACATTTTTGTTATAAATAAGGATGGAGAGCCTTTGTTCAATAAAGTTTTAAGCACATAAAGTTATAATGCTTATAAGTTATGCTTCAGATGAGGTCGCGACCCCTGAATGCTCAATTGTAGAATGCTTTGGACCTTAACATGACATTTCTTCCATCCATGAATACAGTGTAAATAAGCACTTTATCGCAGCGGAATCCGTTATAAAATTGCATAAGTTTATTTGTTGTCTCTCATGTTTTTGTGCTAATATTTTTAAGAGTTTAAAACTATTTCAATCATTTTGGGATCCCCGATCCCTAAAATTTGGAGGCCTTAGGCCGAGGACTTATTGCCCTGTGCGGTAATCAGTGCATGCTTCCTGAGGTATAATATGGCAACACCCTTACTATGTCTCGCCAGTTAGCAACAGTAGCCGTTGTTTACATTTTCTGTACTTACAATGTAGCATGTAGCTGATGTAGGATGTAGTTAAGATCTAGTTAATAAAAGCTTATCTGTAAGTTTGTTTCATTGTTACTATGTCAATTTTATTAACTAGAACTTTATAATCAAACGATTTGAAGTTAAACGGCATTCGAATTGAATAGAAATGGATCGACTACTTAGGCCTGAAAGATTTGACGTCGATCCCACGTGTGCTGCAGCTGAACCAAAATGGAAACATTGGAAGCAGACTTTTATGAACTTTTTTACTCAAATCGCTGATGTGACAGAAGCAGGAAATTTGCAACTATTGTGCAACTACATCTCGGCGAATGTCTTTGTTAATATAAATGACGTCACTGACTTTACAACAGCTATTACTGTTCTTGATTCCCTGCATATCACTAAAAGGAATGAAATATTTGCCAGGCACTGTCTAGCCTCTTGAACCCAACAAGCAGGGGAATCTGTGAATGAGTTTTTACAAGCATTAAAGCAGATGAGCAAAGATTGCAACTTCAAAGCTGTTACCGCCGAGCAGAATAAAAATGAATATGTAAGAGACTCATTCATTTAGGGGACTGAGAAGCTCCCGTATCCGTGAACGACTCCTAGAGAACACTACAATTACACTAGAAAATGCCTTCGACCAAGCCAGAACTCTAGAACTAGCAGAGCACCATTCAGCCTCTTATTCATTAACCTACTCAACTCCTGTTGCTGCCATTGGTGACCAAGCAGACAACAATGAAGATGTCCAGTTGGCTGCTGTTTCTAATTCCCGTGCTACTAGATGTTACTTCTGTGGAAATGAAAGACATTTACGAAATAGCTGCCCAGCCAAATAGGTCAATTGCCGGGGTTGTGGTAAAAAAGGACATTACCAGAGGGTTTGCAAGTCGAAAACTTTACGAAACACCAACACCACCTCTGCTTCAACCTACCCCCTAGCATCAGCATCCATAGTGCCCCAGTGCCTCTACAAGTCTTTCACCAAAGTTTTGGTAAATGGGATTCAATTGATTGCTTTAATCGATACTGGCAGTGCCCTCAGCTTCTTAAATGAAAACTTTGTAGAAAAGGGCAAAATTCGAGTACAGCCTTACTCAGGTACCAAAATATCTTTAGCCAACTCTTCATTAAGTGCAGATATAGCTGGCCGCTGTACAGTTACACTTAAATTGCAAGCACATGTATATGTGAACGTTGAAATGTTAATAATTAATAATTTGTGTGCAGATGTCTTAATCGGACATAATATTCTAGAAGATCATTCTTCCGTTGAATTTAATTTTAATGGTTATAGAAGACCTCTAAAAATTTGCTCTCTTGCTGTTGCTCAGGTACCTCCAGCCTCACTTTCTTCAAACCTGACACCTGACTGTAAACCAATTTTTTACCAAATCGAGACGGAAGTCGGAGGAATATAAAAAGTTTATTGCTTCTGAAGTCACTAAGTTACTAGAGGAAGGGGTGATTGAGCCGAGTAGATCTCCCTGGCGAGCACAGGCTTTTGTTATAAAAGGTGAGAACCATAAATCCAGGATGGCGATTGATTATTCCCAAACAATCAACAAATTCACGTTGTTGGATGCCTATCCTTTACCTAACATTGAGGAACTGATATCTCAAGTGTCAAAATATAAGATATTCAGCTGTATTGACCTTAGAAGTGCCTACCACCAAGTTCCCATTAAGGATTCCGAAAGACACTATACTGCCTTCGAAGCTGATGGCAAGCTCTACCAATTTCGACGTGTCTCTTTTGGTGTTACTAATGGTGTTGCAAGCTTCCAAAGAATCATCGATAAAATAATCTCTGATGAAAAGTTACAAGGAACTTTCCCTTATTTAGACGACATAACTATATGTGGTATGAACCAAGCTGAACATGATGACAACCTTGAAAAATTCATGATGGTTGCAAAAAAATATGACCTAACTTTGAATGAGGAAAAGTGCAAATTCTCCTTGAAAACCGTGACACTTTTGGGCTACACCATTGGGAACAAAACTATTAAACCAGATCCAGCTAGGCTTGAGCCTTTATTAAATTTACCTATCCCAAAAGATACAGCATCACTGCAACGAGCACTAGGCATGTTCGCCCATTATTGTAGATGGATCCCAGGTTTCTCCACTAAAATTCAACCGCTCCTAAACAAAGGTAGTTTCCCACTCAATACAGAGGCTGTGACAATGTTCAACAATCTGAAATCAGATATTGCTAATGCATCGTTATCTGCGATTGAAGATGGAATACCTTTCCGTGTAGAAACTGATGCATCACAGTTTGCTATTGGGGCTACTCTCAGCCAAGCTGGTCGCCCAATAGCTTTCTTTTCAAGAACTCTGAATGCATCAGAGTTAAAGCATTCTGCTATTGAGAAAGAAGCATACGCTATCGTGGAGTCCCTCCGACATTGGAGACATTACTTAATTGGTCGCCATTTTGAAATCTTTACAGACCAAAGGTCAGTAACTTTTATGTTTGACCAGCATCGCAGCAGCAAAATTAAAAATGAAAAAATCATGCAATGGCGATTAGAGCTTACTTGTTTCAAATTTGACATAATATATCGTCCGGGAAACAAGAATGCTTGTGCTGACACATTATCTAGAATAACTGCTGCAACAACACATCCTGAAATCAATTTAGTTAAATTACATGATGACTTATGTCACCCAGGTATCACTAGGATGTATCACTGGATAAGGTCCAAAAACCTACCCTTTTCTTTAGATGACATCAAAAGAGTCATTACTTCATGCCCTTGCTGTAATGAAATAAAGCCGCGTTTCTGCAAATCTGAAGGGACCTTGATCAAGTCAACTACTCTTTTTGAAAGGTTGAATAGTGATTTTAAGGGGCCCTTGCCAACTGCCTCTAGAAACCGTTTTCTACTTACTGTGGTGGACGAATTTTCAAGATTCCCATTTGCTTTCCCCTGCCCAGATATTTCAGCTGCTACTGTCATTTGCAACTTGCAGAACATTTTCTCAGTTTTTGGTACACCTGCTTATATACATTCTGATAGAGGGTCAGCATTTATGTCTCATGAGTTGAAGTCATTTTTAACTTCACATGGGATAGCAACTAGCAGAACAACTTCATACAATCCTAGAGGGAATGGTCAAGTAGAGCGCTATAATGGGATAATATGGAAAACAATCCAATTAGCCTTAAAATCAAAGAAGATGGGGATTGAACACTGGGAAAAAGTACTTCAACCAGCCCTACATTCGATTCGCTCGCTACTCTGTACTGCAACCAATGTAACACCACACGAACGGATGTTTTCCCATCCCAGGAGATCTTATAATGGCCGCTCTTTGCCTACCTGGTTATCCCATCCGGGCCCCATACTAATGAAGAACCATCTTCGAGCTAACAAGTATGAGCCTATCGTCCAGGAGGTAGAGCTTATTGAAGCCAATCCTGACTATGCACACATTAGGTTTCCTGATGGACGTGAAACTAGCGTTTCTATTCGTCATCTTGCTCCAAAAGGCGAAACCTTTACACCTGATATTATTAATCATGCGAACTGTCAATCTCTTCCAAACCCAACTGATATGAGAACTGAGGAACCTACAAGGCTTCCAGAATCCTCCCCACGGAGTCTTGAACCACAGCTGATTGATGATTTGAAAGAGAGTAATGTTCCTGACCTTAACAGTAAAGTTCCCATGTTGAAAATACAGATAGTCTTAACGATAAAGTGCTGGCACATCCTAAGCGACTAAGGCAACGCCCATCCAATACTGACTACGTAACAGACTAATAAACTTTAGGGAGGGGTGAATGAGGTATAATATGGCAACACCCTTACTATGTCTTGCCAGTTGGCAACAGTAGCCGTTGTTTACATTTTCTGTACTTACAATGGAGCATGTAGCTGATGTAGGATGTAGTTAAGATCTAGTTAATAAAAGCTTATCTGTAAGTTTGTTTCATTGTTACTATGTCACTTCCATAAACGTAAAATGGATAAACAAATTGGTTAGTAACTCTTAAATTATTTTTATTAACAATTTCCGGAACTCGTTTTTCAATGCATGTCTATGCGTTCTTCAATCTTTTTGGTGGATAAGGGGGCGTGGCACAGGCTTCACTTTCCTAGCACTGCGTAGTGCAACCAAGTGCAACATCGGCAACTCCATTAGTTAAACCTTCTTGGAATGACCACGGAGGTATATTCTATGGAGGGGAAGCTAATGCTAGATTTTCGGCACATAAATTTCTTATCCAATAGATGGCGCTCTACGTTAAGAAGGTCCGGTAGGGAAGGGAAAATCAGTGTTATCAAAGTGCACTTCAATCCATTTTAAATAATTTTTCTTCTTGAAACATTTACCTTAAAAAACTCACACGTAGTAAAATTTTCTTGCTGAAAATCTCAACTATAACATATAATTTTTAAAAAGCTCTAGTTATTTATATTCGAACCTGGGGGTTTTCGGGCCCCTGAAACGATTGAGCTAGGTCAAGTGACTGAAAAAAACGCTTTCCTGAAATGGGATTTATTAGAACATCGGATGTTGATGTTTTTCTTTTGCCTGGGTGATGTGTCGGCGAAAGCTTTCTACTGGTTTCGTTTTTCGCGCCGATCCGGACCAATCGGATCCTCGGAATCGGACTCTCTACATCACACGGCGCCCTCTATCGGCTTTCAAATTTAGATGCCAAATTATAGCTTTCGACCACGGAAGCTTTCCCTCCACAGAATATACCTCCGTGGGAATGACCTACATCAATCTTACAGTCCCCAAAATGATTTCTGTTAATTTGAGTTTTTACTCTTTCTTCAGGAAATGGCAAAGCTCCACGGTGAATGCAAGCCATGTTAAAACGTTGTAAATGATAGTAAGTATCCACATTTGTGTCAGTTTTGTAGATACTTAAACTGTTTACCCGAAGTATTTGTCGACGTCTAGCTCTTAAACTGTTCCTTCTGTCGCAGAGAGAGCACCAGCGAGGGTGTCAGCGAAGATCTTGGCAGATACAATGGGATTTGTTCATGCAATCCCATTGTATCAGCCGGATCAGAATTGGATCACTGGATCAGAAGGAAGTCGTTCTCCTTCCAAATACTGATCATCTCATCTGCTTGCGTTTGAGTTGCACGTTCACACATTTGGGCCAAGTGCTGCTGCCGGTGATCATACATGCTTCCACAGCTCGTTTTTGAGCTACACTTTCATGCATTTACGTGTAATACATCTATGATAATTCTTTACGAGTGAAATTGTAAATTTCTCTATAGTGCTTAAATTTAAACATAAAATACTTATTTTTTCTAATTCAAAGAAAATACATCTTACCTAAACAAATTCTGTAAACGTAAATTCAATCTTCTTACATAAATATAGATGCTATAAAAGTATAATCTTACATAAATATGCTTTAAACATAAGGCGACCATATTTCTGAACAGTCTTTTGGGGACAAATCAAGCATTGTCCTCGAATCCAAGGAAAACTTGAGGACACTAGAAAATATTTTTGGGGACATATTCAAGAACACAACATATCCTCATGTATACCTGCTTACCAATACTTTAAATCTTTACTGACTTTGACACTTAAAAATGAACCCAATAGCTTTTTATATCAATTATGCATTCTTATTTCTAATAAATTAATGGAAGCATTTCATTCATTTATAAATGTTTATTTAAACCAGAAATATGAAAGGAAATTCATGTTGAAATATTGCCATTTATTCAAAATTTAACTGTTGGCATAGTATTTGTACTTTTCAGAAGACATTGCTTTTTACATTGGCTCATTTTGTGATAATGTTTCGTGAAACTTTGTACATACACCCTCTAAAAAAAATATTCGAGTGCAAGAAAAATTTCGTACGTCAATTTCACATTTAAAGCATAATTCTTCATGAAAAGTGATTAATCATTAACAAAACTGAAAAGGGAAATTTGGCTCATAATCGAATACTTTATTGAATGTCTGTACACGCTACACACACAATAACAACAACGTTTTCAGAGATCGAATTTCATTGTATCTCTGAGTAGAAGGCGCTTTTAGTTGGTTTATTTTTCTTATTTCTTCAGTTTTTTCTGAAAGAAATAAACTAAACGGAAACTTTCAGGGGAAAAAAAGTCTTTAAATTTGGGGACGAAGTATTTTTGAGGACTAAATGAAAAAAAGATCTATATTTGGGGACTGTCCTCGAATTTCGAGGACGTATGGTCACCTTGTTTAAACATAATTTTCTTTTATAAACTCATGCTTATGAAAAGAAAAAAAATTTAACGCAATTTAAATTATTAGAATAAAAGCACACTTCGAAATCATATGAAATCAACCACAGAATAGATTAAAAAAAATATTATTTTACAATAACTTTAACAACTACTTAAGCGCTAACAATAATAGAACAAACGGATGGACTGGAGAGGAAAAAAAAAAAAAAAAACAACTTCCTCCAAGAATCAACATCTATGATTCCTAATGACAACAACACATGAACCTCGAATGAATCAAAAATACATCATATCCTACGATATAGTTAGGCCGATCCCTGACTCTATCACAATTCCGCTTCAACCACCCAAAAACAAAACTTTTACCGCCATTAATCCAAACAGATTAAAAAGCTATTAACAGATTAAATATTCTGAGTGTCTTGCACGCTTAGTAATTGTCTCCACTACAGGCTTTATCCTCTATAGTTTAATAATAGTACACAACACGATCTAATCCACGGCTAAATTAGAAATGAAAAAAAAATTAAAATCCTAAACACTTTTATATTTTAAAATCGCACTAAAATGCTATAGATTAAAAGCGTATCATAATCCATACGCCGTCCCTATTTTTCTTCCTTATTCCGTTAAGTTAGAAATAGAATGTGTATCATTATTTATGCGTGTGCCGTATTTTTCTCCCTTGTCCCATAAAATTCACATCTTTGAATTCGAAATCTATCTTAAAATAGTCAACCAAAACTCGTTCACAAGCATATTCTAATTATACTTCACCATTTCAAATACTGTTTGGAATGTGCATCATAATCCATGAGTGTGCCGTGTTTGTCTCCCGATTTAAGAATAATTAAATTGTGTTTAATTATATTCCAACCAAACAACACACTGTTGTTGAGAATGGCCTGCATCCTCATTTCCTATAACACTTTTCATGCGTACGGAATGGCAACCGGGATTCAATTTTTTCATTTTATTTCGCTGGTTGCCAGAACGACAGTTTTAAATACAAGTAACTTTTTTTAAATTCTGAAAATGGTATGCAGATGAAAGGTGTAATAAATACTTATTAAAATATTTATTTGTCTGTGTACTGGATATGAAGTTCCATTTATTTTGTTTCTTTGTGAAATTAATTTTTACTATTATATATCGATGACGTCTATTTTTTAAATCGCCCCAAACTTATTTGAGCGTTCCTTTTACGAAGATTGCGTCAACTGTGTTTCCCAAATGATCAATAGATGGCGCTATCGTTTAAAATTCTACATTTTGAGCGTTTTTTTTTTCAGTCACTTGACCTAGCTCAATCGTTTCAGGAGCCCCAAAAACCCCCAGGTACGAAATTTAAAAAGAATCCTTAGAGCCGTTTTCGAGATTGCTCGGATGTACACACATATAAACATTCCGCGTTTACTATAGAAACGGATGTGATCCCGAAAAATTTGGACGAAAAAATTGATTTTGACTGCCTTTAAATTTAATTTTAAGACTTTTTAACCGACGAAAAACGGAGGTGGTTCTCAAGTCGACGCGTATATATATATATATATATATATATATATTTATGTATGATCACGCATAACTTTTGACAGAGTAATCCGATTTGGATAATACTTTTTTTATTGGAAAGGGTGTACCCCGAAGTTGGTCCCATATAGATTTGGAACAAATATTCCAAGCCTAAGAGTAGGAAAACAGGGAATGATTGATTTTTCACTCACTGATTATAATGTATGGACACGCATAAAATATGACTTTTAAATGCCAGCTCGTTTAGTGATCTTTTTCCTTTTCCTCGTGAAAATTCAATAGTCCTTATATTTTATAGTTTTCATAAAATAAAATAGAAGCTCTAACGAGGCATATAAGCTCTTGAATCGATATCTGTTAGATGCTATTACGAGAAGAGTTGATTTTTTTAAATGGACGGTGTCCATGTGACGTCCTTTTTCAGCCAACACGTGACCTCCAACCAAACAACTTAAAATGTAGTTTCAGTTGACTCTCAATGTTTCAATCTGATTAGTTCAAATTTGTATTTTCCACCGACACGTGATTGAAATAGCCTCGTATCGATATCGTCCTTTGCAAGTGATATTGGCGACGTTTTTACGTCATTGTTTAAAACTGCACATCAAGCCACCTATACATCTTCGTTCACAGTACACAGCATATATGTGTACATTTTGTTTTCGCTTGTTAAAATGATTCTTTTAAGATTTTTTGTAGTTCTGAATTTACGTACATATGCATCGATGCTTTAATTTTGAATAAACGATTTTAACGCATGCGAATGTGTAAATCCTACGCACACATTTTGTTTTTGTTTGCCGTTTCGCAAAAGATGTATTTGAATGTTATTAAAATTTTTGAAGTTCAATTTGTTAATTTTTTTTCGAAATTCATACAGCTAAAAAGAACTGGTCTATGTTTCGTATCCGGTGCTGTTTACATTTTGATGTTCATTTAGTGTTGGTTCTGGCGCCATCGTGGCCGATGTTCCGTGGGAGTGAAGTACCCAGCCGGTGGTAGTTTTGACTGGCAACCGTTGAGAAATGTGTACCGCTTGGGGACGGTTTTTTTTTTTTTTTTTTTTGAGGTATGATAATGCGTCAAATATGTCAAATTGGATATTTCAGAACTGTTGAAAGATCCGAAATTTCTTGAATTTTCGCGCATGCTTAATAGTTATTTTTAAATTCTAGCTACTGTGTGACGTACACAGATGAATGTAAAGAATTCGCTTGCTCAATTTGACGTCACTAAGCTGTTAATTTGCGTTTATAGTCACAAAAAATTATAAAATAAAAACTTTTTAACAAAAAAATTAAACCGCCGAAAAACTCAAAAGCAAAAAATAATAAACCTTTTTTGAATTAACCTTAATAACTAAGTTCTTAAACTAATGTAAGTATAAATAAGTAATTTTGAGTCGGTGCCAAACAACCAATGAACAAAGATCACTAAATTACCTTAAATTTAAAGAAATAACCAAATCAAATTAGCAATGCAACGTGAAATCTCTGGCGATAAACATTAACATTCCAAAAAATGCGCTCTCCGTACGTCGCTCACCACGATCAACGAGCTTTCGCAGAAATGCAGAGAGGTCTACTTTGTAATACACAACTCAGCTTTAAAATCTGTGTGTGAACAATAAATTACTCCTATTAATAATGGAGATTTAGGCAATTTAGTGATCTTTGTTCATTGGTTGTTTGGCACCCACTCAAAATTTCTTAGGTATACTTACATTAGTTTAAGAACTTAGTTATTAAGGTTAATTAAAAAAAGGTTTATTATTTCGATGCATCTCATCGTACGCTAGCATGCACGATGATAAAAATGCGTCTGCAACCCATTTTGACCAGTTTTTCCATGCCGTCTGTATGTACGTACGTAACTCGCATATCTCAAAAACGATTGGTCGTAGAATGTTGAAATTTTATATTTAGGATTGATGTAACATCTAGTTGTGCACCTCCCCTTTTGGTCCCAATCGACTGGATAGTTTATCTACAAGACCACCCAAAAGATTCGAAATACATTACGCTCTATGGGCCGAAATTAATCAAACCCGCATATCTCAAAATCTATTATACGTAGAAATTTGAAACTTTATATTTAGGATTTTTGTAACATCTAGATATGCACCCCACCTTTTGGTTCCATTCGACTGGATAGTTTATCTACAGGGCCGCCCAAAAGATTCTAAATTACATTACGCTCTTAGGGCCGAAATTCACTACATATTTCAGAGATATTAGGCTATTTCAAACGACCCAGAAGTGATGTATGCTTTTAAGCGTTACAAAATTAATTTCTCCAACAAAAAAACTGTCTTTATCATTTATGGTTCTGCTACAGGAACACTCAAAAGATTTCCAATACATTACAGTCAATGGCAATTTTAGGGACATTCCATTCTTTTCAAGCACAATACCGTCCTACCATATAGATAGGTGATGGTCCGACCACGGTCACGTACCTCCATCAAGAATTAATTACGCCAAAAGTCGCTACGCTTAGCGACTTTTCGTGAACGTGTGTATGCATCTAACTTTCAAATCTCAAAAACTATTAGTCCTAGGATGTTGAAATTTCATGGATAAGATTATTGTAGCATCTAGTTGGGTATCTCGATGTGGTTCTAATCTACTGGAGAATTTATTTGACCACCCAAAAGAATTTCAACAGATTACCCTAGTAGCAATAACCCATCGGTCGATGAGAGGCGGGTGAGTTAAATCCGAGGAGAAGGAGTAATGGCCAATCACGGCTTTTCATCCAAAAAAGGGGAAATTTCATCGGCAACTGGTACAAAATGTCTGCTCGGGGGGCCATAAAGCCGATTTTCGTTTCCCGATGACTCCGATGAAATAACGAAAAGAAACCGATAAACTGTAAAAAATATATTTGTAAATAAAAAATAAACGACTGGCAGCAAAATTTTCAAAAAATGTCCGTTCTGTTTATTATGTTTTCGTTTTTTGTATGCTAAATTTCCGTTTTTCTGGAAAAAAAAAAAAAAATATTCCTCCCCCGGGCCCGAACTCTGAGCGTACTGATTACGAGATAAGCGCGCTACCTCTATACCATCGAATCTTGTCATGAGTAAGGCAAAGTGTGAAGTACCGGTGATTTTTGTCTCAGATTGGAACTTTGGGTGAAATTTTGACAAAGTGTTGTTCAGCTATTATTAATAATAGTCAAATTATTCGATTGGTAAGAAATTAATTTCACTTTTTACCAATGAATGTAAGTAGCAACAACATTCATAATTAAAAATTAAAAAACAATATTGCCAATTGTATAGGAATTTTAGTGTGATTTTAACTTTCACATTTCTTGGATAACTTTTAAAAATTAACTGATTTCTCTTCTTGCTGTAAGAGGTTTCAAAAGAGTTGCTCATTGTAATGAAGTTTCCGTTTTTCTTATAATGCAGCTGACGCTCAAATAGATTTTCTTTTTTTTTAAACACATTTTTTTAATTATTTAAATATTACAAACGATTTATATATAATAAATACATTTTTTTGTAAATATTTCTTTTCAAATTTAAATTTTGTGGGTAATTCCCTCCCAACCCCAATACAAGAAATTTGAAGTAAATTATGCAATTAATTCAAGAATTGTTCAAAATTTCCCTTAGCTTATGCAAAGGCACATCTAAATTATGCAAATATTTATAGGAATTTGGGTAAAGTGTAAACCACTGGGGACACCTGCAAGGCCCGTTGACTATAGAACTGCAGTTTCGGATAAGACATTGTTTTTCGGTTTCCCATCGGCGAAACTGCTCGTCTAGATCACTTCTATCCATGAATAAAAATTCATCTATTGCAGATAAACAAAAGTGCACTTGCCGATGACTGAATTCGACGAGTCGATGAGTTAACGATGAGTCGATGAACGACCGAGCAGAAAACAAGCAGTCATTGCTACTAGGGTAATATCTATGGACATCTTCAATATATTACATCTGCAGTCAGTCCATGCCCAAAATCTCGTCATCTGTCGTCGACCTTGGCTAGTTTTACCGAAATAGCGCCAAATTTGGCGATAGTCAGTCTTTTGGTTCATGTTTAAAATATCGTCATTTGTCATCGTCCTTGGCGATATATCGCTAAATTTGGCGATAATCAGTAATTGTTTGGTCCATGCCTAAAATCTCGAACTGTGTTTGATCTTGGCGAGTATTGCCGAAATATTGCCAAATTTGTCGCAAAAAATTATTTCGTATTTTGCATAACTCTAAAACTTTTACCCGTAGAATTTAGAAATTTTGTGTTTAGAACTATTGTAATATCTAACTGTTTTCAATACCTTTTTTGATTGCAATCGACTGGGTAATTTACTTACAGGGTCAGCCAAATGACTTTAAATACATTAAGGTGAATGGATACATTCAATTCATTGAAAGTCTGGTCAATTGCTACTTTGGCTATCCCCAAAATCTGGCAAACTATCTCAAGCTTGTCGGCTTTTGGTGAAATATCGCCAAATTAAGTGTCAGAAGGAAATCTTTCAAATTGAACCCAGCTTCGCGATGTCGAAATATTTGGCTAGAAATCGCGAAACATTACTATTACTGCAGTATTTTGTCTCTTTCAAACAAAGTAAGTTTAAATGAAGTGCGCCGAAAATGTTTTTGATTTAATAGACGTGCAAGAAAGTCGTGTTGCACGCATCAGATATTTTACTTCCTTGTACGGAGTATAAGGAAGTAATGCGAGCCCGAAAAATTTCGGGGGCCAAATTTCAACACAAAAAACCGATTTTGAGTAACTCTAAATTTACTTTTAAGAATTTTTTCGATGCATCTCATCGTACGCTAGCTTGCACGTTCGTATAGTCTGCAACTCATTTTGACCAACGGCGAGTCTATTTTGACCAGTTTTTCCATGCCGTCTGTACGTACGTATGTAACTCGCATATCTCAAAAACTATTAAACGTAGAATGTAGAAATTTTATATTTAGGATTGTTGTAACATCTAGTTGAGCACCTCCCTTTTCGGTTCCGTTCGACTGGATAGTTTATCTAGAGGGCCGCCCAAAAGATTCTATATACATTACGCTGTATCGGTTGAAATTCATTAAAGCATATTTCAGAGATATTAGTCTATTTCAAACGTCTCAAAAGTGATGTATGCTGTTACGGGTTACAAAATGAATTTCTCCACCAAAAAAACTGTCTATCATTTATGATTCTGCTACAGGAACACTCAAAATATTTCCAATACATTACGGTCAATGGCAATTTTTGGGACATTCCATCCATTTCAAGCACTATACCTTCCTACCATATAATAGGTGATGGTCCCACGACGGTCACGTACCTCCCTCAAGAATTACGCCAAAAGTCGTCAAGCTTGGCGACTTTTCGTGAACGTGTGTAAGTATTTAACTTTCAAATCTCAAAAAGTATTAGTCCTAGGATGTTGAAATTTCATAGATAAGATTGTTGTAACATCTAGTTGTGCATCTCGATTTCTGGTTCCAATCTACTGAGAGTTTATTTACTGGACCACCCAAAAGAATTTCAATAGATTTAATGTCTATGGGCATCTTCAATATATTACATCAGTAGACAGTCATTGTTTGGTCCATGACCAAAATCTCGCCAAATTTGGCGATAGTCACTGTTTGGTCCAAGTCGAAAATCTCACCTTTATCGGTGATCTTGGCGAGTTTTGCTGAAATATCGCCAAATTTGGCGCCAAAATTAATTTTCGCATAATGTTACGTTAAAAAGTTAACTCTAAACTTTTAACAATAGAATGCTGAAATTTTGTATTTAGAACTATTGTAACATCTAACAGTGCATCTCTTTTTTGATTGCATTCGACTGGGTAATTTATTTACAGGGTCAGCCAAACTATGACTTTGAATACATTAAGGTGCATGGATGCACTCAATTCATTGAAAGTCTGTGGTCAATTACTACTTTGGCTATCAACAATATCTCGCAAACTATCTCAACCTTATCGGCTTTTGGAGAAATATCGCCGAATTATGTGTCAAAAGCAAATCTTTCAAATTGAACCCAGCTTGGCGATATGAGAAATATTTGGCTAGAAATCACTAAACCTTACTATTACTGCAGTATTTTATCTCTTTCAATTCAAACAAAAGATTTTTTTGGATAAGGATTTCTGATTAGCAAATTTTACTGGAAATTGTCTTTGATAAATGTTTTTATTATGCCTGATTCTGTTGATAGATGTTGTTTTCTACATAAATGACTAAGACATGACTTAGTTGATTTAAATTAATATCTTTTTTCTTCTTCATTGACTTCAATGAATGATTTCGATTAACATCTTATTTATTTCATACTTTTTTCATGACTCAGTAAATTATTGCTTATTTTTTTAACACAGTGATTCCCAACTGGTGGTCCGCGAGCAAGTTCTAAGTGGTCCACGAAGCGAGTGAGTCTTTAAAAATAATTGAAAAATAAGTGAAATAAAAATGAAATCTTAAAAAATAAGCAAAGAAATAGATTGGATCCATGATTTGCGTATTGCTTTGGCAAAAAGTATTTCTCCAGGTATCCCAGCTAGTCAAAGAAGACGTACTAATAAATCACATTAAAACCGGAAAGGCCGAAATAGAATCCGTAGCACTTATAATTCATTTTCTAATTCATTAATATTATTGTTATTATTATTTGAAGGAATTTCCAATTTTATTCAAGAACCCTTTTTTAATATTTCGTTTTATCATTACATTTGTAAGTAAAGTTTTGAATTTCTTTTTCTTTCTCTATTTTTAGATTATTATTCACCCCCCTCCCTCTCCTGCTTGGAAATAAATTTTTTAGTGGTCCATGGGTTAATTGAGAGAGGAAAAGTGGTCCATGGGTTAAGTTGAGTTGGGAATACTGCTTTAACTGGCTTTGTCTCATTATCACTACAGCAAGGCCATAGCCAGAAAAAAAAAGTGTGTGCGTGTAATCTTTATGCGCGATTGAAGTAAAACTTCTTTGACGTTTACGACACACATCACTGAAATGATTAAACTTTACTTAAAATAAATATCATATTATCATTTAATTATATTTATTATTCATGTACTTTACAAAGATTATATAAATGTTATATTCATATTATTCATGGAAATAGGTACTTGGATGTCATCATAATTTTTTATTTATGAAATTATAGGTTTGTGGTAATTATAATGTGAAACATAAATTTACCTCTCTAAATTTGCTAATTTTCTTGAAAATAGAGCATGTATCGTTGTACTGAAACGCGTTGTTGATTGAAGTCGAGAAGTATTCCTAGTTAGATCAAATTTTTCTTTTAAAAAATCAACTAATGGCTGAGATTCATGAGAGCGAAAATTAACATTAAAATCTCCTGTAAGAATCATCGGTAATTCATAATTACTTAGAATCCAGGAAGTGTCCATGTTGTAGTATTATTCTTTAACTGTTTTCTTATACCATTGTTACGTCTGGAGGTTGGGTTTGTATGGGGAGAATGTCCATAGTCTAGTATTAAACTTTAACTGTGTTCTTTAATTGATGTTTTCCTCTGTTAGTTGGGTTCGAATGCAGGTAGTGTATTTTTTTGTGTGTTTTTCTATCACAGTATTCTTAAGCGTTGATTTCGTCTGCTGGTAGGTTTCGAATTATTATTCTGTATCCGTGTTTTTAAACTGAAGGTTCTGTCTATTGTTTGGGATTGATTGCAGCCAGGTTCCGTTTCTTTGTGGTGTTCCATCCCCGTGTTAAACCGTTGCTTGCTCCGTCTTGAGGTTGGGTTAGAATCCACGGAGTGTCCATTTGTTATTCTTTTATTTTGTTATTAAACCGTTTGAAGCCAGTGTTTGTTTCTTTGTGGTGTTACATACCCATATTCTTAAATCATTGTATATATATCATTATAAATATATATATCATTACTATACTAGCAGACTTGCACGGCGTTGCCCGTGAACCCCTTAAATTATGCGATTTACAAAATCTGACATGTAAACTGCAACTCCAGATTAGTACTCTAGGCCGCAATTATATAGCAGAATGTGCAGATAATGGTTCCAGAGTTTCAGGTACGTACTTACAAACGCACCACTAAAAACAACTCACTGCTGTGACGTCACACATTTGTCCCATTTGAAAAAACGGAAGGGGAGTTTCTCATAGTATTCGAATGGCAGAACAATTTTTCACAAAATAATTTTTTAAACCACAGTTTTTAAGTATTTTTTTTTAAAAATTGGCCAGGTATTGTAAAAGGAATAGATATATATGAAGAAAAATAAACATATAATTTGCTTTAAAATTGCTGGAGTTATTAAATATTTCAATCAATTAATCAAATTAGCTTGTAAAATCCAGGATTTTCGATTTAAATTTCTGAAAATTTGGAAATAGTAGATCATTAGACGGTTTAAACACCATGAAAATTGATTGAAAAACACTGGAGTTATTCAATGTTTAAGTCAAAAATCGACCATTTATAAAAATTTTCTTTAAAAATAGAAAAATTGTTAATTAAAAAAGTAATTAAAATTCCGATTATCCAGTGCACTTTATCGGACTCATGAGCTTATATGTTCAAATTTTCAGAGCTTTGCATGCCGCAGGTTTGTCTGGAGACCGCACACATACAGACACACAGATTTACAAACATTCATTTTTATTATTATAGACATAGATGAAAGAAATTGCAACACTTAGCAGTATTTGCGTGAAAAAATTTCCTACCCTAACATGCTTGTTTAGAGAGCTTCAGGATAGACTATATTGAATGTCCTTCCATTTGGAGCTAAGACGTAAAGATTGTTGGCTTTTCCAACTCTTGAACAACCTACGTAAAGTTGACCATGAGAGAAACACGGTTTCGTAAGATCGAGACCAACAACTTTCAGCGACTGTCCTTGTGCTTTGTTGATGCTCATGGCGAAACTTAAACGGACGGGAAACTGAAGGCGTTTGAAGCTGAATGGCAGATCTGAAGGGATGATTGGGATCCTTGGTATGAACATATCTTCGCCTGCTGAATGGCCAGTCATGATGGTAGCTTCAATAATGTTCGGCATGAGTTTCTCGACAGAAAGTCTTGTTCCATTACAGAGTGATGGAGGATGCAGATTCCTGAGAAGCATGATTGGTGCCCCAATCTCCAATTCAAGCTTGTGCGAGGGTACTCCGGGTGGTTCCAATGTGTTCAAAAACTCTGTTGTGTAGTTAACAGCTTCATGTATGTCGCATGTTGTGTCAATGGATTTGTAAATTTCTAGGCTACCGGGCAATTCATGTAAAAGTTGCTTATTTATGACAGTGACAGCTTCATTTCTTGGGGCCAAAATTGCTCTTTGGCACAGCCATGCGTGATCAGTAAAGTGGCGTGCCACATTTGGAAACACTGCCTGTTTTAGTTCATCTTGTGTTTCCACAACTCTTCCAATTGTTTGCATAGCTATGCATCCATCTTGAGGATCCGAAATAATAGCCCCATTTCCTAGGTTAAGTAGATTTTCTGCAAAATACCGGGCAGAGGGATCACCAGTGATATGAACGCGCATGTTTGTTGACAGTCCAAGTCTTTCAATGCCATTCCAAATGTACGATGACTTAATGCAGGCTTTCACTTCATCTGCCCTCGTTCCACGGGGAATAACCGGCAGCGTCTGTCGAAAGTCACCGGCCAAGACCGTAGTGATGCCTCCTATTCTGTAATTGTTACGTCTGAGATCTTTCAAAGTGACATCAACTGCCTCGAATGCGGCTTTATGGGGCATAGTACATTCGTCCCAGACGATGAGCTTGCAATTCTGTAGCACCTTGGCCTTTGCTGAATTTCTAGAAATGTTACATGTAGGAGTCTCTGTGCATGCGAGATTTAGTGGTAACTTGAAGGTCGAATGAGCTGTCCTCCCTCCTGTGAGTAGTGTAGCAGCAATACCGGATGAAGCAACAGCGAGGGCAATCTCGCTTTTTTGACGAACTTTGGCCAAAAGAAGATTGATAAGGAAAGTCTTTCCTGTGCCGCCAGTAGCATCCAAGAAGAAAATGCCACCCTGCCGTTCAAACACTGCTTTTGTAATCTTGTCGAATGCTTTCTTTTGATCTTGGACTAATTTTGGCTCGTTCTCCTCTACGTATCTTGTTAGCATATCTGTGTCGTAAATTCTTTCCATTATTTCTTCACTTGGTATGGCAGAATCACAGTTGCGAGTCGGTTCTGGAAGTCCAAAGCTTTTCAGGTTCGATCCACCCATCGATACCATCTGATCTTCAATATAGATGAAAGCTTTATTGAAGATATCATAACTGTAGTCCAGATCCATGTTCTGTTGTTGTATACGGACTTGGTGCAGTATGTCTTCTGACAGATTCTCCTTGTGGTTGATCCATAACTGTTTTGGACCAGACACTGAGCATGTTTGCAGCATGACGGCAAAAAGGTTCCGCAATACCTTTGGAGATCGAGAGGCAGCAGCTTCTTCCAGTGCTCTATTCCAATGGTCATCGTTCTCCAGAAGTCCTCTAAGTTGGCAAGCCTCTTTGTAAGTTTCGCAGACCCTTTGACCAACTGTTCTCAAATCTATGAATGACTTAGTCCTCTTACTTCATGCAGAAGGAGTCGCAGGTGAAAGCATTCGGAGTTGTTTGGATGGATGGAGTACACTCATCCGAGTGCATCGGTGGACCTTATTCCTGCTTGTTCTGGTACAACCTGTCCTTGTATCCGACGGTTCCAAGTCTTGTTACTATTGTTCCAAGTGTAGTACTTTGGAAGTTGGTTGTAGAGTAGCATGCATGCAAACTCATCGTGGGTGCAAAGCTTAAAGAAAGGCGTAAGTGTTGTTTCCTGAGGTGTTTCTGCCCGCTGAGCAGCATTTTCGGTCCTGAAGTAGACTCTATGTCCATTCTCAAGGTGAACACTTAGATGAACCACTGTGGGGTGACGTTCATGAATTGGAAAGCTGAGTATTCTCCATAATGCTTCGTTAGTGCTGATGTATCTGCCCATTTCATACTGGTGAATTTCATCCATGTCATTCCGTCCACTGGTGACTTCGAACACAGCCATGTCTGATACTTTATTGACATACTTAGATATATTTTATCGATTTTACGGAATTGCAAAATTCAACGTTGATATGACGTTGATTAAAAATTTTCAACAAAAGAGGCGAATAAGGAACAACCCAGGTGTTGTCTACAGAAATTTCTGATCGCTGGAAAGGAATGCGTGCGGTGAAACCACCCTCTTGTGGGCTTCTACGGCGATAGAGTGGATATCCATCTTGTCCAGTTTGTGTATCTTTCAAAAATTTGCGTGGAAATCGCTTCGTGCAAATTCCATCTTTCATGCATGGAGAGAGTGTATTTAGGGATCCGCATGGGCCGTGCACCATGTGTTTTGTTACACTCGTGAAAAGTTGTGGGTCTTCTTGTTGATTCGGTATTTCTGCTCTGATTAAGTAAGTCATCCACTCTGTGAACATGAACAGTATCTTTGAGCCATATGAGAATGTGAGCATGAGGGAGTCCTCGCTTCTGCCATTCTATCGTGTACATATGACATTGAACATCACCAAAAATCTTTCCCTTTGTGATGAGACTCATCAGTGCCTTTTGCTTTTGATGAAACACTCTTGCAGACAAATCATGACGATCGTGTGGTTTTTGCCCATGGAATAGTTCATGCTGTATTTCGGTCCAATTGGGATTGCACGTAAAGGTGATGAAGAGGTCTGGTCTACCGTAGTTTCTGACGTAGGTCATGGCATCTTGAGTTCGCTCATGCATGTACCTGGGACCCCCAGTGAAGCTTGAAGGCAAGATTATCAACTGGCCAGTGTTTTCAACATTTCCATCGTTCATCATTGCATCTCTTAAATGTGCATACTGTTCCACTCTCAGCGTTCTCTGATTCAGTCGGATGTACCTCAGCCTTTAGCCTCAATTTTGGCATACATGTCCACGATGAATTGATGAAACAGGTCCTTGCTTCTCAGTAAAATGTTGAAGCTAGAAGAGCGCACCATAATCCTGTATGCGTAGAAGTCCATGGCAGAAATCTTCTTAGCCTGTGGTATTCCTGTAATCGGATTTCTCTGTCGCAGTTCAAAATGATATCCATCCTCCCCTTGCCAAAATAGGAGTGGATACTGCAGGGCGTCGTAGGACCTGTGCGTTTCGGGAATTCTGTGGATGGTGCCACTCCTTTCTTCTAAAACTATGTCTCTTGCTCCATGTTCTTCACCCACCATGATGACAGCCACTTCTGATGTTGTTGGTACATTGAAGCGCCTTTGATGTTTACCCTGTGGGCTAAGATGACGACTTTGAAATCAGGCCTTATCTTTCCCATGGCCGATCTGAAGCTGCGGACGTAGGAGTTATGATGATGCAGCATGTCTTGCAACTCAAGAACAATTTTTTGTCGTGTTTGTGGCACATTTCTGCAACGCTGGTCTGTTTGCTGTGCACCATCTCCCAAGAAATACTGTACTTGCAAAAATCTCGGCTCTTCGTTTGGCAATGACTGTAGACTTCCGATGCGGTGATATACTTGACCTTGCACCTTGAATGTCGGCATGTATCCTGGCTCTCTAATTTCTTTGGTTGTGCCGAAAGATGTCATCTGGAAACATGAATTGTATCTTCTGATGTTTGCCAGAAAATGTTTATCTTCGGCTGACTGTCCAAGCAGAAAAGTGCGTAGGGGCTCAGGAGGATCCATTAACACTGGAAGTTGTACCTTTCCTCCACTACAGCACATACCTAGGGTTTCACCTTTCCACTTCTTTGCTTCACAGTGTTGGCACGTAATCGTCATCAATCCTACTATGCACAAAGGATCAGTGGCATAATCTACTGATGAGTCGTAATTGAAAGCTGCATTTTCAAAATTTATCCATATGCGCATTCGAGCAGCACTTCTTCCACTTCTGACTTGCAGTAGTCTGGATTGTCTATCAGGGGTGGCTTCAGCTTCTCTCCTTAGTGCATTGATTTCATGTATTTGACACCGTCTCGATTCACTCTCCGGGGTGTTTTCAGCTTCCGGGGTGTTTATTCTCTGTCCTGCATCTGTCTTGACAGCCTTTCGTGTGTATTTTCAGCTTCTCTTATTCTTTGTTGTCTTTCTCTGTCCTGCATCTGTCTTGATAGCCTTTCGGGGGTGCTTTCAAATTGCCTACTTATTTGATTTCTTTCTCTCATGTCTTGCAGTCTTTCTTCTCTTTGTGGGGAGGTTTCGTCTTCTCTTCTTCTTCGATTTTTTTCTCTATTTTCTCTCTGTATCGATCTTTGACATATTTTCTTCCTTGGTGGCATTATTTGATATATAAACAAATTATCGTAAACAGGAAAAAAAACTCAAACCACTTCAAGAAAATTGTGCATAAGTTATCGTTTCAAAAAATACATAGTTTAAATTGAAAACGCTGTTGCCAAACAAACAAACTTTAGCACAATATAGACAAACTTTAGCACATAAACTGCAACTCACAGATTAGTACTCTAGGTCGCAATTATCTTACAGAATGTGCAAGTTATAGTTCCCGAGTTACTGGTACCTACTTACAAACGCACCACTAAAGACAACTCACTGCCGTGGCCGTCACATATTTCTCCCAGAAATATCGTGTAATTTGCATTAAAATTGCTGGAGTTATTATTAAATATTTCATCCAATTAAACAAATTATCATGTAAAATCCGCAATTTTCGATTTAAATTTCTGAAAATTAGGAAATGTTAGGTCATTAAACGTATTAAATACCATAAAAAAATTTCATGAGAAGGCCCCATTAGGAAAAACGCGCCAAATAAAGAAATATAGCCAAATTTGGCGCTAAAAATAAGTCCCTAAAATTAGGTTTTCGAAGACCTGCGAGCCATAGAACCCGAGATTTCCAGAACATTACATATCAATGCAACAAAAAGCAAAATTTAACTATTTAACGCATAGAATACGAATTTTAAACTATTTTAAACTATTTTAAACCCCAGAACAGCGGGTTGCTCCCAAAATTCGTAACACAGGGTAAGAAAATTTCCGTTTTAGAACGGTTTTTAATTAATAATTAAAAAAAGTAATTAAAATTTTAAAATTCTGATTCTCAGGTGCACATTATCAGGTGCATTCTGAAATATATTAAACCTCTAAATAAGCATTGCTTATACCTCTGTAATCATTGCTTATAACGTTTTTTATTTTGTTCTATTACGTCAGCTGCGAGCGTATACCAATACGTCATTATGCATTAATTTTCCAGTTATTTGAAAAATGCGAACGATAGGGAAAATGAGGTATAACTTGGCTAAGCCATATTTAAAAAGCGGCAATACGTTTTTTGGCATTTCCCGGTTTATTTTACTATTTATTTTATTTCCTATATTGCCCAGGTTTCGTCAAGGCTACACAGTTATTTCGTGTATCTCTTTAAAAGTATATAAAATTTAAGTAGAAAATTAATATAACATCTCAAACCATGGAATGATCGAACACTACTTTTCTGTGACGTACAATTTAAAAACAGGCGGCTTCAATACTATTCAATTTTTTTCAAATGTTTGTCCTTGAGACTTACTAATTGTCATCGCAAATGCAGGTATAATTGGAAATTGGTTTTTTTTTTGAGAGATAAGTGAATGATAAAATAGCTCCAAAATATGTTGTACATGGGACACATGGGGCCGTGCGGGTCTGCTAGTTAATCAATATACAAAAAAAAGTACTTATATACAAATTACAATGTTTAAACGTATCAATATACTAAAAAGAAATTTGTATGTTTATTGGATTGATCGTTCGTTAAAATTATGGAAATGGAAAAAACATAAGAACATTCAGAATTAAATTAAAATTCCAAAGTATAGAAATGCGGATACAAGAACTTTGTACTGGAAATGATGCTCAGGGATTCTCGTTAGGTTTCTTTGCAATTGGCGCAGGTTTCAATTACTTGGCTTTTCATCGGCTGACTGAAAGTTGTCCAAAGTATTAACAGTGAAATAACTCAAAAAATCCAATTAATAATTTTACTGTCATCATAGCAAACTATTTTATCGTGACTACTAGCTGAAGTACCCGTTCTTCGCACGGGAATGAATGGACTTTTTGATATTAAGATTTGTTGTGATTACTATTTATTGTAATAAAGAGATATATCAAAATGGATATCGCGTTATATTGTGTTCAGTAATCATGCATACCGAATTTAGAGGCAATCGTTTGTACGGTGCAGAAGCGCAATCTAGTGGCGAGTTTTAGCAAAATGGATACGGCGAAAATATTCTTCGCATTCAGATATCGATGTATACGAATTTTCATGACGATGGGCTGGATAGTCCTGAAGTTCATGTGTCGACGCGACATCTAGTGTCAAGTTATAGGAAAATGGATAGCGCCAAACTCTTCGCCGCGTTCAAATATCTATGTATACCTATTTTCATAGCGATAATTTGCACAGTCAAGAAGTGATACACTGCAAGGTCATCTAGTGGTTAATTAAAGTAATGATTTACTACAGCGCCGTCAATTGGCAAGCAGTGGCGTAGCTAGGGGGGGAGGCAAGGGGGGACATCTGTCCCCGGGCGCAGCACCAAAGGGGCGCCAAATCGATGTTACGAAATTTGAGAAGAAAAGAAAAGAATTTATTCGTATTTTTATTTGTTGACAGAAAAAGAAAATAAAATAGAACAATCACAAATGAATTTTTTAATAAAGTTGTAATCAAAAATTTCACAATGACTTGTACAGCAAACGTTTGTAACTATTTCAGAAGATTTTCTTTGGAAATCGAGTTGAGCTTCCCCATTCCTTTTTTCTTCTCTCTTGCGGGCTTCTGTGTTTTTGTGGGATTCAAAATTTCTGTCGTGTAACTGTGTTTTTTTATATTTGGCCATTTTTGTCTCTGACTAAATTCCTAGGATGTTCCAGAATTCTTGTTTACAGTATTTTATCAAGGTCAAAACATTACTCAAGTTTTCCCAGTTAACTTTTAGAATGGTCTTGGAGGATTTAGTTTTGGATATTTATGGTGTTACAAATCAAACTTTTAGCAATGGTAAAAAAAAAAGCCTATATCTGGTTCATCGGTAATAAATAATCGCATTCTCAAACCCAAAATAGCTCTCTTAAATTCAGATCAAGTTTTCCTCAGTTTTTGAGTTCAAAATGGCGCCCCTTGCATATCTTGCTTACTGTGTCGGGGCGCCCCTGTGTACGATCCGCCCGTTTGGTAATTAATAACGCAATATTTCAATACAGCTCTTATTGGTATAATAAAATGTAGTATTATTTCTAATAAGAAAAGAACGTATAAAAAATCCAGCGATCACTTTACTTGTGTAAAATAATTCTTTTTAAAATCTTGTATTTTAAATAAATTTAAACTTGATTTTAACATTCATTAATAAAAATTTATTCTTTATACAATCATTATCAAAAATCAAAGCTGGAATCATTAAAGCTGTAGCCCACAATTCAGTCTTCAAATTGAACATGAGGCAAAATATTTTTCAAAATCTCGTGTATGTTTATCTAGAAAGTGGAACAAACCAGTCGTAAATTTTTTGACTCTTCACCTACCTTGTTGCCGGAAGACTATCGACCAGAGGCTTCTGTATTCGTTATGTCTACGCGTAGACCACCTACTATGTACTACCATCCGGTACTTGAGTCATAAATTAACGTTCTGGATACAGTGGCGGCTCGTCCATTTGAGCACATGAGCACGTCAACCCCAAAAGTTAAAATATATAAAATAAACACATTGACAAATTAATTTTTTTAAATATTAAGTATACTTCTAGATTTTTGTGAATTAAAAAGAGTTTTACTCTCTCCTCCCTCCCCCCCCCCACTATTATTAAAATACGCTTATTATTTCTAATGCACTTACTACAACAAAGCCCTTAATCGATCGCTCGTGCGAACGGAAAAATTCCCTTCTGATCTGCTCTCCGAAAACAGAAGCGGAGAGAATTGAGCAAGAAGTACGGCTCTACTGATATCATTCCGTTCGCACATTTTCGGTGTACACAAGGGACTTTTTTTTTTTTTTTTTTTTGTTATCTCTTCCGGATTTTCCCTCGGTTTGTTACGTTCGGTTAGTTAATCCATTTTTATTTCATATTCTTATTATTTTCTTCATTTCTATCCTTTTTCACTATATTTTTTACAGACTAGTGTAAATAATTAAGATGGGAGCAAAAGAAGTGTTTCGGAACAAAAGCAAGGACAATTTTCAATATTATCCTATGAAGAAAAATTGAAATAAAATGAATCAAGACAGCACCTTTGCTCTTATTTTGGTGACGAAATGTAAGACCAAAGATGACTTGTTTTCTTTCAGTTGCGTACATTGTTTTCCTTTAACTGCTGGAAACGCAAATATATTTTAACTAGCTGAAGTACCCGTCCTTGACGGGTTAGGGAATGCAAATTTCCAAAAAGCAAGAACTTTTGTCAGCATTGTAGGAGTACAAAGAGTGGATGTAGTATGTTGCCAAAGTAAAGAAAGCGAATTTATAATTTTTATGTATTGTTAAAATATTACAGGTTAGAGAGTAATTAAGTAATATCATTTCTTTCGCTTTAGTCGTAACTATGTGACGCGCGAACGAATATTTACGCATATTGAAATAATTTTGCAAAATCTCAAAATCTAATCAATATTTTTGAAAAATTGGAAGCCTAGAATTTAAGTTGAGTGACAACCTATCCTGTCACCCAATTTCGTTTCATTCCCTGCAGTCTTTATTTCGTGATGCTGGAACAAAATTTCAGCATTTTAAAACGATTTTCACAAAATCTCAAAATGTAATCAAAATATTTTTAAAATTCAACGCCTATTAATTAAGATTAGCAACTACCTATCCTATCACTAAATTTCGTATCATTGGTATTAGTCGTTATTACGTGATGTTTGAAGAAATATAAACGTATTTTGAGAGAATTTTCACAAAATCTCATAAAAATGTTTAAAAAATTGGACACCTATAGTTTTTGTTGAGCAGCCATCTATCATGTGACCAAATTTCATATCATTCGCTTTAGTCGTTATTACGTAATGCGTGAACAAAGATTCACTCTTTGAAACGATTTTCGCAAAATCTCGAAATCTGATCGATTTTTTAAAATTAGATGCTTATAGTTTAAGGTGAGTACCCACCTATCATTTCACCAAATATCATTTTTTCACCTTTGCAGTTATTACGTGATGCTTGAAGACAAATTTACGCAGTTTGAAAGGATTTTCGCAAAATCCCAAAATCCAATGAAGATTTTTAAAAAATTCGACGCCTATGTTTTAAGTTGAGTGACCACCTATCATGACACCCAATTTCATATCATTCGCTTCAGTCGTTTTTACGTGATGCTTGAACACAAATTTACGCAGTTTGAAAGGATTTTCGCAAAATCCAAAGAAGATCTTTTAAAAATTCGACACCTATGTTTTAAGTTGAGTGACCACCAATCATGACACCCAATTTCATATCATTCGCTTCAGTCGTTTTTACGTGATGCTTGAACACAAATTTACGCAGTTTGGAAGGATTTTCGCAAAATCTCAAAATCCAATGAAGATTTTTTTTAAATTCGACGCCTATGTTTTAAGTTGAGTGACCACCTATCATGACACCCAATTTCATATCATTCGCATCAGTCGTTTTTACGTGATGCTTGAACACAAATTTACGCAGTTTGAAAGGATTTTCGCAAAATCCCAAAATCCAATGAAGATTTTTTAAAAATTCGACGCCTATGTTTTAAGTTCTGTGACCACCTATTATGACACTCAATTTCATATCATTCGCTTCAGTCGTTTTTACGTGATGCTTGAACACAAATTTACGCAGCTTGTAAGGATTTTCGCAAAATCTCAAAATCCAATGAAGATTTTTTAAAAATTCGACGCCTACGTTTTAAGTTGAGTGACCACCTATCATGACACCCAATTTCATATCATTCGCTTCAGTCGTTTTTACGTGATGCTTGAACACAAATTTACGCAGTTTGAAACGATTTTCACAAAATCTGAAAATCTAATCAAGATTTTTTAAAAATTCGACCCCTATGTTTTAAGTTGAGCGACCACCTATCATGACATCCAATTTCATATCATTCTCTTCAGTCGTTTTGACGTGATGCTTAAACAAAAAAAGCGTCACGGACAGAATGACAGACAGACAAACTTTTTTTTGAGGGTGGCATCGGATTCCCGGGTGCTTGAAACGGATAGAAATCGCAAAATTTTTGAATTCCAAGAAATGTACAGACAAAAGTCTAATTTTATTTATATAGATTTGTAAGGTGCGTCGTATCTGCATGTTTAATTTTCGACATTTGTTTTGTGAACCTCCATTTAAATAACCCACGATACGCCACTGTCTTTATGCTCCCTCGTAATTCGAAGACATTTGAGGAGAACTGAATGTCCACATGAGAGTTTTTTTTTCTCATATGCTTCTACTTGGTCTTTAAGATTGGCTTTCATTCTTTATATAGTAATACTCTGGTGGACTTATCATTTTAAAAAGTTGCATATTTGTACTGTATAAACTGCTTTAAAGTCTGCGTTTCTGGTTCCCCTCGCCAAGAGAACCTTCCAGTTAAGGTAAGAAATATTGTACTTTTACAGTTTTTTATATTGCTGAATGCTAATTATGATTTTTTGAAATAAAAATGCGTGCTTAAAATCTTTCCGTGCTTCTTTTAATTATATGTTTACAAGTAATAATACAAGTTTTGAGCATCTTTAAAAAAAAAAAAAATTGGTTTATATCAGAAACTGAGCCGACCGGATTTTATGGTGGGTAAAGCACCGTACTACGGTTTCGGGTTCAACTCCCGGCGGTCGGGGTTTGATCCACGACTGGGCACGGTTGTCATTTGTCCGTCCCTTCATAGGGGGCAACGTTGGTCCACCTACTAGGTGCCTAGTTAATAAAGTGGCCAACAATTCCGGCCCGCTGTGGCCAAAGCCTTCCAAGGCAGCGGCCGGCCATTGAAAAAAAAAAAAATTGGTTTATATCAGAAACTGAGCCGACCGGATTTTATGGTGGGTAAAGCACCGTACTACGGTTTCGGGTTCAACTCCCGGCGGTCGGGGTTTGATCCACGACTGGGCATGGTTGTCATTTGTCCGTCCCTTCACAGGGGGCAACGTTGGTCCACCTACTGGGTGCCTCCATAATAAAGTGGCCAACAATTCCGGCCCGCTGTGGCCAAAGCCTTCCAAGGCAGCGGCCGGCCATTGAAAAAAAAAAAAAAAAATCCGAAACTGGAAAATTCAAAATGTCTTATATTTCAAATGCCAGCAATTTTTTTTTTTTTTTTAAATGCCCGGAAAAAAATCATTTTGATCCGTTTGGTAATCGGGTCAGTAAAATATTCGAATTGTAGAAAATGAATGCCATCATACATACATTCATTATTAGCTGGTGTGCAGTCTATCGAACTGCAAATCGCTAGACGAGATACATAGTAAAGCAAGTATAAATTAGTGTTGACCTGACATAAATATTAAATGCAGTTCATTCGACTGCTGAAGAAGAAAAAACATTTTTGTATCACTGACGTATGCCTACCCCCCCCCAATGGTGGGAACTAAAGTCCCCCCTTGAAGGTGGAGAGTTAAAAGGGAAATTTTTTTTAAAAATAGAAAATTGTCAGTTAATGAATTAAAATATTTTATTCATAAAACTTGTCCCCCAGATTATTCCTATCACATTTTTACCCCCCCCCCCAAAAAAATGCCTTTAAATAAATACTTGCATTTAGTATAGTAAGTATATGAAGTGCAGTTGAACTCGATTACAAAGTAAATGAAAATACCAGATCACTATTAATAACCCTACATAACGAATTACGTTGATAATGGACTTCCAAGGGTAAATGGTATGGCATTCTATGGACAAATGGTACAGAAGGTTTTGACGTTAAAAGAAAGTAGCTATAATCAGCAAACAAGCCAAAATGCAATCAAGAAAGGAAAGGGGGAATTGAACGTATTTTAAATAATTACATCTTTTTTTTATTTAATTTTTTTCTAATTTTCAGATATTGCAGTTTTTGTGGAGCGTTTTTATGGATTTACCTCCTTCCCCCCCTTTTTTTTTGGGGGGGGGGGGGGCGCAAAATCTTCAGTTGTCCCCGGGCGCTGGTAACCCTAGCTACGCCTTTGTTGGCGAGTTATGGCAAAATGGATAACGCCAAAATATTCTCATTGTTCAAATAGCTATGTATACTGATTTTCATAGCGACCGTTTGAATGGTCAAGAATTTGACCTGCTGAAGCGTTATCTAGTGGCAAGTTAAGATAATAATGCATTGCAGTGCCACCTAATGGTGGTAACATCAAAAGTAACACAGTTAGAATATATTCTTCGTGCTCAAATGTGTAAGTATAAGAAATTTTATGCCGGTCGATCGAATGGTATAGAAGTTGATGCGTTGCAGCGCCATTTAGCGGCAAGTTACAGCAAAATGGATAGTGAAAAATATTCTCCGTGTTCTAATATCTGCGTGTACCAAATTTCATTGAAATTGGCTGGACGATGGTCGCATAGCGAACGGCTAAACAGAATAGAATTTGACATTCTGCTGCTCCACCTAGTGGCGAGTTAGAGGGAAACGGATAGCATAAAAATCTTCTCCCTGATAAAAGACTTAGGTGAACCAAATTTCATGGTGATCAAATTTCACGGTGTTGGAGATTTTCAACCTCATACACACATACCAACATTCATTTTTATCTATAACCAGTCTTAGTATATACTAGCAGTCCCGCACGGCGTTGCCCGTGAACCCCTTAAATTATGCGATTTACAAAATCTGACATGTAAACTGCAACTCCAGATTAGTAATCTAGGCCGCAATTGTATAACAGAATGTGCAGATAATGGTTCCAGAGTTTCAGGTACGTACTTACAAACGCACCACTAAAGACAACTCACTGCCGTGGCCGTCACATATTTCTCCCAGAAATATTGTGTAATTTGCATTAAAATTGCTGGAGTTATTAAATATTTCATCCAATTAAGCAAATTATCTTGTAAAATCCACAATTTTTGATTTAAATTTCTTAAAATTAGGAAATGTTAGGTCATTAAACGTATTAAATACCATAAAAAGTTTCAAGAAAAGGTCTCATTAGGAAAAACGCGCCAAATGACAGAAAAATCGTCAAACTTGGCGAGTTTTGGCGAAATATCGCCAAAAATAAGGTTTTTGAAGACCTACGACCCATAGAACCCGAGATTTCCAGAACATTCCATATTGATGAATTTTCAATCCTAGTCAAATTTTCAGAGTTCTGCGTCCAGTAGTTTTTTCTGGACATCGCACGCATGCAGATTTTCAGACATTCATTTTTATTGATATAGATTGGCGCAAAACTGACTAAATTTCCGTGCCATTTCATGTTTTCCAATGCATGCGATTTTGTTTCACAGTCGCATTGTTTGTGCGAGTTTGTTTCACAGTATCATGCTGGCGAAACTCGCCGAGCATGGTATCCTGAAAACGGTTTTTAATTAATAATTAAAAAAGTAATTATAATTTTAAAATTCTGATTCTCAGGTGCACCTTATCGGACTCATGGGCTTATATATTCAAATTTTCAGAGTTACGTGTGCAGTAGATTTGTCTGGAGACCGCACACAGACAGATTTACAAACATTCATTTTTATTATTATAGAGATAGATTGATTTGGCGTAAACCTGATGAAATTTTCGTGCCATTTCATGCTTCTGAAATGCAAACGATTTGTTTTATAGTAGCATTCGGGCAAAACTCGCCAAGCATGGCAACGTAAAAAACGGTTTTTTACTTTTGCGGTTATCACTCACTTCAAGCATAAATCTTTTCATGAGGCCAAAGTTCGCCAAACATGACGATCTAAAATCGGTTTTTAATTAATAATTTAAAAAGTAATTGAAATTTCAAAATTCTGAGCCTCAGGTGTACATTACCGAAGGAATGGGCTCATATGTTCGAATTTTCAGAGTTCTGCGTCCAGTAGTTTTTTCTGGACATCGCACGCATGCAGATTTTCCGACATTCATTTTTATTGATATAGATTGGTGCAAAACTGACTAAATTTCCGTGCCATTTCATGTTTTCCAATGCATGCGATTTTGTTTCACAGTATCATGCTGGCGAAACTCGCCGAGCATGGCATCCTGAAAACGGTTTTTAATTAATAATTAAAAAAGTAATTAAAATTTTAAAATTCTGATTCTCAGGTGCACATTATCGGACTCATGGGCTTATGTATTCAAATTTTCAGAGTTCTGTGTGCAGTAGGTTTGTCTGGAGACCGCACACATACAGACAGACAGATTTACAAACATTCATTTTTATTATTATAGAGATGATACGTTCTCAGTTCACCGTGTATTTGATTAAGTATATCAGTATTAACAAAAGTACTATCATCATTTTTAAGGGCTAAACTAACTGACTTCTATATATCTGTTAACCGAAAGTATGTTTTGTCGGAAATATTTCCATGCCAGTGGCGGCTCGTGGGATACAGCAAGTACAGCCGGGCTGCACTTGAAATTATCAACAAATACTTTAAAATAATTTATTCTACTAACTTTCTTAAATTCAGATTAGACTTTTGGAATTTCTATGATAAATTTTAAAAAAATCTAAAACAAAAAACAACGTGTTGTAGTAACTGCCGGATCGCTCATTCAGAAAAAAGCCCTTTAATCTTCCTGCAATTCAACTGTGAGTCTTGGTACAGCCGAGGCCTTCGAGAGAGGAGAAAGAATCTTTCTCCTCTCTCGGAGGCCTCGGTACAGCCCTCATAGCCGATCAAGAAATTGGCAGCACCATTGCCATGGCAACGAGTTTGTAAGCAATCTCTCCGGCATAGGGAGTTAGTAGCTAAGTACAGCTGATGAAAGATTTTCAAATGACGGCTGCAGTGAATTCGACTGACTGATTGGCTCGAGAAGTGAGGGAGGGGTACGGAGAATATATGTTCGGAAAACTCTCGACTTTATATTGCTGAATTTATCAAGAAGGTAAGCCTGGATAGACGCTTATGAATGGACAATTACCCATCAAAGCAGTATTGTTTTTAAGTAAGCAAGAACTGGCATTTAGAGGACATGGCGAGCGAGAAAATTCTTTAAACATGGGAAATTTTAAAGAGCTTTTAAAATTATGGATATCTGAATTAAAACAACGCCTTTTTATGAGGACATCACTGACCGATTCGCAAGTTTAAAAGAAAGGAGGATTGATTTGACTTATAAAAAATAAGTAAGTTTTCTTTTAATTTTCTTTTCTTCTGAAGTTATCGTTACAAAAGAAAATTCTAAGGAAACTTCGAATCAGACACGGATTAATGCAATTTTGAGGATAAGAGCGGCTGGTTGAAATTTATGTAAATTTTATGGAAGTAAAATAGGATCTCTTGCATTTTTTATGTAATTTCTTTTCCCTCGGTGAGGGCTTAATCCGCCAGTTTTCGAATTCAGTAACAAAGATTTTCCATTCCTGTGGGGAGGAAAGGGGGAGGGGAGCTCATATGCTTCCGGCTGCACCAACAGTTTTGACCACGGGCCGCCACTGTTCCATGCACCTCATTAACAATGTAATATTATTTTCATCCCCTATTGATTGCTGTATTTCGATAATATTTTCACTAAACTGGCGATTAATTTCATTTTTTGGAGAATTTTGTTAGAATATTATAACGCTATTGTACCATTGTAACTTAATGCAGTTATTTCAAAATGGACACAACAATGGAACCATTATCCGACTTGGTGCACAATATAACTCGCCCATTTACTTCTCTAAATTTTTACGGTGCATTAGCATATTACACAAAAATTTTAGCATTCGCACAAACAACTCCATACAAACTTTAACTATACCAAATTTCACCCTTCTAAGTTCAGGCAGTGCACTGCAAAAGGGACAGCAAGGTTTTGCTTAGCGTATTTATATATACATAGATGAAGTCGGCGAAAGCAGCGAGCGGTCGAAAATGTAGGTTTTATGTGGTTCTTCTTTTTCAGACGCGCCGTGCAGTATATGACATATACGTCACTTCCTTTACTGAGCGTTACTTCCGTCAGAAAAGAAATCTGAGTTACTCCCTAGTCGCGACTAAAGAAGTTTTACTTCAAAAATTCAAGGGGGGATATACAGCACTTTGAGTGGGATATGCAATGCTGAATTTTTTAAAATCTTTAACTGATCTTCAGAATATTCTATACATTATTGCTTTTAAGGTTTATTCAATGTGCAGTATTTTTATTTATTGCATTTTTCTAATTATATCCTAGATTAATTTTTGGGGTTTATTATTTATACTGCTGGACCCTGATTTAACGATTCCCTATTTACCAAATGTCACGATTTAACGAATTTTCCTCTCATTAAAAATGAAGGCAAAATCAAATTTAACAACAGGGTTAAAGAAATATTGGATTGCTATTCAAATGAAATATCCACCAAATGTGGAACAAAAGAATACTTTTCTTGAATACAGTAATTTCCGAGGCAGGTTGCAGCCTATTTTTTGACATCACAAGTGCATCATAAACTATATAATTAACTAATTCACAACTATTTGCTGTAACATTAACTGCTGAATAGAAAGTGTATAACTTATAAGTGCAGATATTTTTGAATAGTTGATTATTAGAACATTTCTACTCCATAAGTGCAGAAATTTTTTCATTTTTAACCTGATATTATGAATAATCCCTGACTTCACAAATAAAATTGTTGGTCCTGATAAATTTGTTAAATTGGGATTCAACTGTATATGTTTCTTAATAAACTTTCACAAATATTTATATGTATATATTTTTTTCTCCCCTGAAATTCAACAATTCATACATATATTATGATACAGTAGAACCTCGATCTATCGCTTTTATAGGGTTCCGTAGTAAAAAACGATGCATGCGGGAAAATGAAGAATGCGGGTTAGTCAAAATATGAAGAAAACATTGTGTGTATTTATGAATACACACAATGTATACAGTATACCAAAAATACTATATTTGTTACCAAACTGTAAAACAAATTGAAGTTGTGTAGAAATTAAGGAATACTTATTTTTAAAAAATCAGTAATTTTACACTGGGTTTTTCATTAATCTTTTAATTAAACTAAGTTTTCAAGATTTACAATTTTTTTTTTGTCTTTTAATGTGTATTCATGTTTGTATATAAAAGTCATACAATTTCAAATACCGTTATTGCGTAGGATAAATGACACTAGTGTTGGCTCAGTCTCATTGGTATGAATTCTCAGCTTCTTCGTGATTATTTTCCTTTTTTGTGTCACATTTTTTCCATTCTTAGGATACTGCATGTTGCTACTTCTAAATCAATGGAAATATAATCACTGCATTTCACGTCATACTCATCCCTTCTAGATGTAAGAACTCTTCACCTATACCATCATCAACCCAAGATATCATACCAGGAAGTAATTAGATTTGTAAGCCATAGATCCACTTGATCATCAATTTCATTTCGGTCAGAAGAAGCATTTTACAACAATGAACACGGGAAAGCGAATTTTTGACGAACGATACAAGCGGGTTTTGTTAATGTTATTTGAATACAGTTTGTGCAGGGACCATAGAAATAAAACGATCAATACGGGAAAACGATGAATGCGGGAATGATAGATCGGGGTTCCACTGTATTAAGAATTATGCAATAATTTATTACTCTATTTCTTGATCATCTTTTAAAACGTTTGTGGTTTAATATAAATTATTATTAAGTACATTATTTTTAGCCTTGGTGATTTTTTTATTTTCTAATTTATAGCTGAAAATGATGATTTGTATGCTAAAAGTTATTTGAGCTTCACTGTCTGTCCAAATGCACAGTGCACTTTTTTTTTTGAGGGGGGGGGGGGGGATTCATTTTCTTATATTTGTATTATTCACTTTGTCCTGATTCTGGATGGTATCAGCTATTCATTGTTATATGTGTATTTCTACTTTCGGCAAAGATGATAGGAGAAATTACTGCATTGGAAGATATTTGTTTAAACTTTTAATGTAACGAGAATTTGATTTATTTCAGTTCATTTTACTTATTATTATACTTTATCAGTCTGTATAAATATGTTGTTGAATTGAACTGGGCCTGAATATTTCTGATTTTAAGTGATTTATTAAAGATTAAAAATTTATGCAGTTAAGCATGCCATCTTACAATGTAGATAACCTGAAGTTGAAAGAAAATTGGTTTAACAATAAAAAGCATGTGCAATATCTTGAGGACATCACATAAAATAAAAGGACAAAATTTATCTATAAATGTATATATTCAATTTTTTAAATAAAAATTAATAATAAAACACACAATTCACATATAAAATGGAAACAAGATATTTACACAGTACTCTGTTATTGTTCATTATGAAATTATTTATATGAAATAATTAAGAATATAACAATAGCTATTTAACAACAAAATGACCATTATAAAAGTTAATTAAAACTGATATAGTTTTATACAAATGAAGCAATTGTGTTAGTCAAGAAAATAAATTTTAATAGATTATCTAGTTTATTCAGTACATTTCAGTAAAAAAGTAGTCTACGTTATATACAGAAGATCATGGCAAGTTAAAATTCTTTCTTGTTAGGTAACAGTAATTCATAAAAATAATGTATTTTATTATCTAATATTTACTACATTGACAGTCATTCTAGTTATTAAAGAATCAATAATATCATTGGTGGCACGATCCCAAATATTTCTCAATTGACGCATTGCAGCAGCATCCATTTGCTTACTCCTTGCATCCTCTGGCAAGATTACATCCAAAGGCACATTAAATAGAAATACAGCACGTTTATATGGAGCCAATTCATGATCACAATACCCATGGAATATCATTGCAGCTTCATAGGGTATATTATGTAACTTATCAACAACTACTACATTTAAAGTATTATTTTTCACTTTGGACCTTATGCTTTCATCAATCATCAATTTTATATCATCAGGATTACTATGCCAATATGTTGATTCATTTATTAAGACATAATTCTGTCCAACTAATGCTTTAGCTAAATATAATGAAAATTCAGATGCCTTACTTTCAGCATTTTTATTAGCAATGACAGTAATTATAGCTGGAGCAGACGGCTCATGTGATACATTAACTACTTTTTTCAAAGCATTTCTAACAATGCGATGGGTGAGGGGATTCTGATTTTTAAAATTATTTTGCATATAGTCTAGAATTTGATCAAGGCTAAAATTTGAAGTTAAATCAGAAGATTGTGGCCTCACAAACCAGTAAGCAGGAAATAACACAAGAAGAACAACAAGCAAGTATTTAAAAAATGAAAACAAAGACTGTTCATTTTCCTCGTCAATTTTATCAGATGCTTTCCTTTTTCTAATTACTTCTTCTATTTCTTTATCTAATTCAACTTCAGGTACTTCATCTAATTCATTTTTTGGGTATAACTCCTAAAAGAAGTAATAATAATAAGGCAACATAATCAATTTAAAAGCTAATTTGAAATAACTATGATCATAGAATGTAACTGTATAATTTTGATCTTACATTTTCTAAAAAATCAATCCCTATACAACTTATACCACACTTGAAAAAAAAAAAAAAAGCTTTAGAGGATGACTAAAAGACTATCCTCATGACAGACACAAACAGTTTGTTACAAGGCACTTTAATTTATACGGGCAGTCAAAACCCCATTAAAATTACCGTACATACTCAAGCATAAATCAAGAAAATTTGATCAAATTTTTGCAGTGTTGGCTTATACATGGGGCAAGTAAAATATAGAAAATGAAAATCCAAAACATCTCCGTGTTACGATGTGTGAAATTTAGTATCCCAGCTGCCACCTTAGACGTTTTTGATTGTCTTCTTGATTTCCTCTTACCCCTGTGTTCTAAAAACAGACAAGCAACACCAAGACACTAAAAATATGTGCTAATTTGAAAAGAAATTAGAAAATGTTTCCTAAATGTTCCACTTTTTCATTTCAAATTTCAGTTAAGCTGGTGCTAGTTGACGCACCTGCATTGGAATGAGTGATCTTCTTGGGGCTGCATTTTAACATTTGGTCGGTACTTGGGATTTTGATTTTTAGCTAATCTTTTAAGTAAAGTTATAGATTTGGCTATATTTGTGTATACAGCAGATGCAGGGGCATAACCAAGGGGAACCTAACTTAATATGGAGAGGGGGTAACAATACATTTTCTGGATCAACTAGGCTGTTTCTGATAACATTCTTCATGCCTGGTTCAAGTTTTTGTCTTTTTCGCCATTCTTTCTTGACCGCAGGGGCGTAGCCAAGGGGGGGGGGTTAGGGGGGGTCACAACCCCCTTCCCATGAGGAATTTTTTGCCATAAAAAACTTATTCTTGACTCCTTTATCACACACATGCATACATATATGTGAGTTGCAGTAGTCGTAAGCCCACCCCCCTATGAAAAATTTCTGGCTGAGTAGATGGTATGAATTCAATGTGCAAATTGGAGAAGACTGCATTACAACTAATAGCATTTTTGTAACTTCAAAAAGAGTTCCATAAATCAAGAAGTTAAATATTTTTTATACAAATACAGTAACCCCTCATTAAATCGTGCTAGCCTGGACACAGGAAAAATATGCAAACGGGGTGTGAACAAGGATATGGTAAAAATTTTATTTTTATTAACACTATACACATAAGATATTCAAATTAGCAATGTCAAACCAGGAAAATTAAACAAAATGTAATTAAATTATAGAAAAGCGGTTGAAGTAAAACTTCTTTGGCGTTTATGACACATATCACTGAAATGATTAAACTTAAAATAAATATCATATTATAATTTAATTATATTTATTATTCATGTACTTTACAAAGATTATATAAATGTTATAGTCATATTATTCATTGGAAATAGGTACTTGAATGCCATCATAATTTTTTATGTATGAAATTATAGGTTTGTGGTAACTATAATGTGAAACATAAAATTTTCTCTCTAAATTTGCTAATTTTCTTGAAAATACAGCATCTGTCGTTGTACCGAAATGCGTAGTTGATTGAAGTCGAGAAGTATTCATAGTTAGATCAAGTTTTTCTTTTAAAAAATCAACTAACGGCTGAGATTCTTGAGAGCGAAAATTAGGAAAACTGGATAAAATCTCCAGTAAGAATCATCGGTAATTCATGATAATTACTTAGAATCCAGGAAGTGTCCATGTTGTAGTAATATTCTTTAACTGTTTTCTTATACCATTGTTCTGTCTGGAGATTAGGTTTGAATGGGGAGGGGGGGGGGGGGGAATGTCCATAGTCTAGTATTATACTTTAACTGTGTTCTTTAATTGATGTTTTCCTCTGTTAGTTGGGTTGGAATGCAGGTAGTGTAATTTTTGTGTTTATCTATCACAGCATTCTTAAGCGTTGATTTCGTCTGCCGGTAGGTTTCGAATTATTATTCTGTATCCATGTTTTTAAACTGCAGGTTCTGTCTATTGTTTGGGATTGATTGCAGCCAGGGTCCATTTCTTTGGGGTGTTCCATAACATGTTAAACCGTTGCTTGCTCCGTTTTGAGGTTGGGTTAGAATCCACGGAGTGTCCATTTGTTATTCTTTTATTTTGTTATTAAACCGTTTGAAGCCAGTGTTTGTTTCTTTGTGGTATTACATACCCATATTCTTAAATCATTGTATATATATCATTACTATATATAAATATATATATCATTACACTAAATATTGCATTCACACAAACTACATTCTTCTAAATTTACTAACATTTCTTAAAATACAGCTTTTGGGCAAAATAATAATAGACAAGACATACATAATATTTAGGAGTTTAATGGCCTAACGGCCAATGTAACTGGCATTTGACAAATAATAATATCCCTTCGCTTCGAAACTATTGCCCATAATCATTACAAAATAGTATTCTAAGAGAATTATGTAATTAAAACAAATCTGAAGGCAGTAATTACTATATATCACGTTCACAAGTCTATGTATTTAATTTTTTGAAGTTCTGCTAATTCAATGATCTCCTGTTATGATCTGAAAAATGTTTTGAAAATAATGTTTGTTCTAGCGATCTATGAGTAGTAAAAACAAATTATAGAGTAATATTTTGTGTAATGTTTAAGTGGTACTACTTATCTTTTGGGTTTGTTTATTATTTCTTTCACGGCACAAACTTTCCGATTTCGCAGTTTGTTTTGTTTCGTTTTGCGCGCTAACGTCAAAACAGGTTGCCAGATCGGATGAACAAAACTTTTTCTTTTTGATACGTGGTATTGGTATGATTGTAACTTTTGATAAATAATTAATGTTAGAAATGTTTATATGTGTTTTTTAAAATCGAGCCGACTTTTCCTTTTCTTTATGCCGACATTTTTTTTTCTTAAATAAATTTTTGATACAAACATCATATTTTGGCTTTGTAAAGTGTTTGCTAAATTTTAAGTTTTGGTTTAAAAAGTTTTTATGCTAAAATTTTCTCTCCGTCTTTAACTTTTATTCTGCCTTTTCTGTTTCTTTTTCTTTTTACCCTTTTTCCCTACATCATTTCACATAATTCGATAGATTGGATGAAGTTTCGATACAGACATCGAAATCGGCGGAGGAACACAACCACGTGCAAGAAAAAATGTAAATGCCTCAAAATACATCAATTAACCAACGAAATAATTAAATTTCTTTTTAATGCAACGTAACTTCACCAAATAAATAAATTTCACTTAAAATTTTATGCACTAAGATATAAAAAAAATTAAAGTTCATGAATGAACTTGATGGTCGGATGAATACAGAAGTGAGAAGGCAGAGAAGGGAAAAGCGAGCGTCAGGGAGCGAGAAGGACCTCTTCCTCTTCGGGTAGCTGATACCTACGGACGGAGATCGGAACGTGATTTGATTTTTTTTTGGAGAGAAGCCAAGACATGATGTAGTTGACTCGAGGCATGGAACCGACGACCTGAGACTACTGAACGATGGGGCCCCCAGATTCTTTCCCCAGACGATAAGTCATTCCCTTTTCTTTTCTTTCCCTTTCTCTATTTAATTTTTTTTTGTCGGCTGTAAAAAAATATAAAGTTAAGTGCACTGCAACAAGGGAACTTTAAAATGTTTGTAATCATGGGTATTTTAAGTTTGAATATTGTAAAAGAAAAATGTTTTTCCATAAATTTGTTTTGGAGTTAATTTAAAATAAATGTAAGATTTTAAAGTTTAACAGAGTGTTTTCTTCATTATTTCTTTGTCTCGTTACTGGATCTACAATGGCGTCGTTGCGCCATTTTTCTTTTTCAGCGAAATGCACAGATAGAACCTGGGTCTTTGGCGGTTTAAAACTTTTAAACTATACGATTATTTCGGCCTCTATGCCATTTGTTTTAAGAAAAGATATTGGATTATTTGATATTTTTATTTAATTTTAATTTAGGTACGTTTGCAAATTTTAACTTAAGCTTCGTGAAGTCATGGCATACGAAAATGGTGCCGTGACATTTTTTTAAATTTTCGGAGTCTGTGTTTAGCTTTAATAAGGAATAATGAAGATAATACTCTGATCTTTTATGGTTTTGTTTTGTGCCGTGAGGGGAAATAATTTTTTTTTCAATAATTTTAACTGAATTTTGATTTTGTTTGAGGTTTGAATAATGTCGGCTCAGGACAGCGATGAAGAGGGGCCCACTATAAATGAAAATGTTGTGGTTTGCCCAGCCTTTACGGAATTCATTCCGCTTATTACCCCCTTCTCGGGAAATAATAGTAATGTAACAATTTATGATTTCTTTGATAATTTAGAAGAGGTTAAGCTCCATGCAGGATGGACCGCCGTACAAACACTATTTGTCGCTAAGACTAAATGTATCAGCGAGGCACGCGAATTCTTACGTTCGCAGCCACAACTTAAACAAGCAAACTATAAAGATTTTAAGACAGCGCTGATAAATCGATTTGGGAACAAAACGCAGGACAACTCATTACTTCAGTTCACCACAGCTACTCAGGGAATTAACGAGTCGGCGAGAGCCTTTTTGGCGCGCGTACAAGGCTTATCGCATAAATGTTTTAGTAACAATGAAGAAGTAAGAAATAAAATGTTGACAGCTCAGGTCATTCAAGGCCTCAGTCCAGCAGTTAGACGTTTTGTCATGTCACAGAAACATGACACCTTCGAAGAAATGTGGGACTTAGTTCTTCAAGAAGAACAATGTACCGCTTTGGACAGGGCTACTTCATCAGTCCATTTAGCTCAAGCTGAAATCAAGCCATCGGTAGTTGAATCTGAACTCAAGGAGATAAAAGCCCTGATGCAGAACTCCTTATTAGAAACGGACAAGCGCGTAGCCGACCTCCAGGAACAAATTAATGACTTAAAACTAATGTTGGGACAAAGAAAAAATAGTGAAATAGTTTGTTATTCCTGTGGAGAGAAAGGGCATATCAGCCGTCGTTGCACGCGTAGGGTTTCTCAGAATTATCCACCTAGAAATAATTACAGGGAGAGACCGGGAAACTAATTGAGGGGCGAAATAGCGAAGCGCCGCTACTTTCAGACACGTCCCCAGAGCGCATAGGACTTGGGAATTTTGGTCATACGTCAGTTTTGCCTTTAATTCCCATAAACCTACAGGAAGAAAAGATTTTTGCTTTATGTGATACGGGAGCCTCTGTCTCCATTATTAAAGATAAATTCGTAAACGATGCCTTAATAAGTAATAAAATAAAAAGTGTAGAACAGTGCAATGTGAAAATAATTGGGATTTCTAATAATATGATGGTTTTAGAGAAGAAAGTTAAATTAGAAGTTTCTATTGCTAAATGTAAAGTTATTGTTGAATTTTTTTGTTGTAAGGATAATTTTATGTCATATGATGCTATTCTGGGTGCAAATTTTTTTTCTAATAACAAAATTAAGATAGATTTTGAGCAACACACAATTTCTAATGAAAATTTTAAAATTAATTGGTTTGACACTAGTACAGGTTACAATGTTAATTGTCTAAGAGATGTTCATGAAACAGGTTATACTATTAGTAAACATATAATTCCTCCAAGATCTGAATTAATTATCTCTGTCACTACCAAAAACAGTCTCAAACTTGCTGAAAATGTATTAATACAACCACATAAACATTCTCTTTCTCAAAATTATGTTATATCATGCTCAATAAATACTGGTAGTGATAATGGTACATATTTTGTTAAAGTTGCTAATTTTTTCGACACTCCTATTCACATAAACAAAAATTGTAAATTAGTTAACATTGAGCCTGTACTAGATGTTGTTAATGATGCTGAGGCAGAGGTTAACGTAGTTAATGAATTTTTTGATGATGATTGTGAATTGTTTGGGGGTAAATTTGATTTATCTCATTTATCGGGGGCTCAAAAAGAGAAATTAATGCAATTGTTGAACAATCATAAACATATTTTTGCTGAGTCAGTTAAGGAGCTATCGGGTTGCAACACTGTAGCACACAGGATTTATTTGTCAGATGACATACCTGTTAGGCATAAGCCATATAGAACTCCCCACGCCTTACGAGACGAATTACGCACACAGATTAATCAACTGCTCGACACAGGGATCATTTCAGTCAGCGACTCTCCTTACTCTTCACCAGTTATACTTGTTAAAAAGAAGAACAACACTTATAGACTTGTTTGTGATTATCGTAAACTTAATTTAAAAACTCAACCTCTTCCTTTTCCTTTACCATTAATTTCAGACCTTTTAGATACTTTGGAGGGAGCTAAATTTTTCTCTTCGTTAGATTTATGTTCAGGGTATTGGCAGATGAATCTCCACCCTGGTGATAGACACAAAACAGCTTTTGCCACAGATTTCGGATTATTTCAGTGGAATAGACTCCCTCAAGGATTAAAGAATGCCGCTTCGTCCTTTCAGCGATTGTTAGAAATTGTTTTGGCTGGTTTGAAAGAATGGAACATTAACACCTATTTAGACGATTTAATTATTGCATCTAAAACTTTTGATGAACATCTAGAGAAATTAGATATGGTTTTTAAAAGACTCGGGGAACATAATTTAAAAATAAATCCTGCAAAATGTCAACTTGTCAAAGATAAGATCACTTACCTGGGGTTTCAAGTCGAAGAGGGTAAACTTTCACCTGATACCAGGAATGTTGAGGCAGTTCAGAACTTTCCCGTTCCGGGTAACAAAAAGCAGGTCAGGTCATTTTTGGGATTGTGTAATTTTTATCGAAAATTCATTAAAGATTTTGCAAATATTGCTATACCTTTAACCAACCTAACAAAAAAATCTGTGGATTTTAAGTGGGATACTTCAGCAGATCAAGCTTTCAACCAATTAAAATCCGCCTTAATTTCATACCCCTGTTTACTTTTACCTGATACAAAGAAAGAATTTATTTTACATACTGATGCTTCGGGTTTTGCTATTGGAGCTGTACTTAGTCAGGAAGGGCCTGATGGACAAATACATCCTGTGGGCTATGCTAGTAGGAGATTGAAAGATGCAGAGACGCGTTATAGTGTTTTTGAAAGAGAAACTCTTGCGGTAGTTTGGGGAATTAATAATTTCAAACATTATCTTTATGGACAAAAGTTCAAACTTTTTTGTGATCAAAAGTCCCTCTCCTATGCTCTCACACTGAAAGATGGTGGCAGAATTACCCGTTGGATTTTAGCTTTACAAAATTATGACTTTGAAATTTTTCACACTCCTGGGAAACAAAATGTGCCAGCTGACACTTTGTCCAGAACAGTAAATCTCATCGACACAATGGTTCAAAATTTTCCTTCTTCCCGTATTAAGAGCCTTCAGGACGAAGATAGTAAGTGTAGAAGTATTCTTGATGAATTGAGTCAATCTGAGGAGGTAGAACATAAGGGAATTAAATTTTTTACTAAAGATGGTATTTTATTTTGTGTGAATGACAAACCCAAAGAAGGTGCGGTCATCACAGATAGGTTAGTCGTTCCAAAAACTTTAATTAAAGAAGTTTTGACGTTAGGACATGATTCAATGACAGTGGCACACCCAGGTATTAGGAGAACAATTACCCGAATTAGACAAAATTACTTTTGGTGGAACATGAATCACCACATTAAGAACCATGTAAAGTCATGTCAATCTTGTATAGAAAGACGTGGATATGTAGCCAAACACAAGGCTCCTTTACAGAGAGTTCCAGTGACTAGTAGACCTTTTGAACGGATTGGTATGGACGCTGTAGGCCCTTTGCCCATTACTGAGTCAGGACATCAACACATCATTGTAATCAGTGATTATTTCACGCGTTGGGTAGAAGCTTATCCAGTTAAGGACCTGCAAACTGAGACTGTTGCTTTAATTTTAGAGCGTTTTATTTGCACTCACGGAATTCCAGAACACCTAATTACAGATAGATACAGCTCATTTCTTTCGGACAGCATAAAAAAGGTTTATTCGAAATTAAACATTAAAAAACAGTACACCACCAGTTATCATCCCTCGGCAGATGGCGTGGTTGAACGCGTCAATGCCACAATTGTCAACTCTTTAAAGCACTTAGTTAATGAGACTGCAAATGAATGGGACAAATACTTACATTTTGCTCTTTTGGCCTATAGAACTGCAATACATTCCACCATTAAAGACACTCCTGCTCATTTAATCTTTGGTAGGGATTTAATTTTACCCATTCATTTAATTAACAATCCACCTTTAAGAAGTTATGCGGATCAAAGGGAATTAAGTGAGGATATTGAACTTCGCCTTCAGAGAGCTTTTAAACTTGTCCATGAAAATCTTATCAAAGCTGCTGAAAAACAAGAGAGTTACAGGAGTAAAGTTTGTAAGGAGAAGGGCATTGTTGTAGGAGATCTGGTCATGCTTTACACTCCATCTATTAAAGCGGGGAAGGGGAAGAAATTTTCGAAGTTTAATGAGGGGCCTTACAGAGTTAAAAAACAGACTAGTAATGTAAATTTTGAAATAGTACATATTAACAACCCTAATGACATACAACATGTACACGTGGACAGACTAACTAAAATTCCTGAACGTATAATTTTTCCATCTTTACCTGAAGAGCTCATTGAGGATGACAATAGCGATGTAGAAAATGTAACTGATCAGTCAAATGAACCAGATCTCCCCGACAATCCTTTCCCCACACCAGTTAGGCGTCGTTATAGAATTGTCACAAATAGCAACAGGAAAAAGACTACTACTACACAGAGGTCGACTTCAGGGCAGACTCAACAACAGATGCCAGTCCAGTCCAGTAGTAGGAGCATACAGCAACCTGTGTCCAGACCAGCAACAAGGCAACATTCATACTCACTTCGCCCAAGGGACTCTAGAGGTTTTGTGAAAAGTTAATGTTATTAAAATGATGGACTTTTACATTTTGATTGACAAGTTTTTTTTTATATGTATTTTGGTATTGAGTATTATTTTATGTTTATTTTCTTTGTATGTCTTTGGTAGTAACTGTATTACAACACTGTTATTTAGGGCCCTAATATCTGTTGCAAGATATGTAGAAGTTTTTTTTTTTGCTATTAATTATAGGAGTAGCTAACCTAAATGAATTGATAGTAGGGAGGTTCTTTTATGTAGACTGCGAACTGATATTAACAGTGTAATTGTAATTGTTTTCTTTCATTTAGAAAGGGAATTTTTTTTACCTTTTAGTTAATGTCAAGTATGGTGTAAATTTGCTTTATTTTTGTGGTTAAAGCAATTTTTTGTGAGTTGAATAATGTGAAACTAATTTTTTTCTTGCTGGGAGTCCTACAGTTCTCATCAAAATTTTTCTTTCATGATGTGATATAAATTTTTTTTATATATATATATACCTTAATGTTTTGTGTAATCAATGTAGTCGGGTAGTTTTGCAATTTGGGTAAAGCTGTGATATTTTAGTTTTTTTTTAATATTTCATTCAAATGTTTTGTGGCGTGTAAAGCTCAATTTAGAGCATTTATGTTTTCTCATTTGTTATTTTGAGAATCTTTTTTTTTCCTTTTGCAAGGATCATATGGAGTGGTTAAAGAGCTGTTGGTTTTGGTGTAAAAAAAAAAAAAAAAAAAAAAAGTTCCTTTTTTTTTTTAAGGTGAGGGGAAGGTAGTTGTTATGATCTGAAAAATGTTTTGAAAATAATGTTTGTTCTAGCGATCTATGAGTAGTAAAAACAAATTATAGAGTAATATTTTGTGTAATGTTTAAGTGGTACTACTTATCTTTTGGGTTTGTTTATTATTTCTTTCACGGCACAAACTTTCCGATTTCGCAGTTTGTTTTGATTCGTTTTGCGCGCTAACGTCAAAACAGGTTGCCAGATCGGATGAACAAAACTTTTTCTTTTTGATACGTGGTATTGGTATGATTGTAACTTTTGATAAATAATTAATGTTAGAAATGTTTATATGTGTTTTTTAAAATCGAGCCGACTTTTCCTTTTCTTTATGCCGACATTTTTTTTTTCTTAAATAAATTTTTGATACAAACATCATATTTTGGCTTTGTAAAGTGTTTGCTAAATTTTAAGTTTTGGTTTAAAAATGTTTTTTTATGCTAAAATTTTCTCTCCGTCTTTAACTTTTATTCTGCCTTTTTCTGTTTTTTTTTTCTTTTTACCCTTTTTCCCTGCATCATTTCACATAATTCGATAGATTGGATGAAGTTTCGATACAGACATCGAAATCGGCGGAGGAACACAACCACGTGCAAGAAAAAATGTAAATGCCTCAAAATACATCAATTAACCAACGAAATAATTAAATTTCTTTTTAATGCAACGTAACTTCACCAAATAAATAAATTTCACTTAAAATTTTATGCACTAAGATATAAAAAAATTAAAGTTCATGAATGAACTTGATGGTCGGATGAATACAGAAGTGAGAAGGCAGAGAAGGGAAAAGCGAGCGTCAGGGAGCGAGCTGGCTCTCTTCCTCTTGGAGTAGCTGGTACCTACGGACGGAGATCGGAACGTGATTTTTTTTTTTGGAGAGAAGCCAAGACATGATGTGGTTGACTCGAGGCATGGAACCGGCGACCTGAGACTACTGAACGATGGGGGCCCCCAGATTCTTTCCCCAGACGATAAGTCATTCCCTTTTCTTTTCTTTCCCTTTCTCTATTTAATTTTTTTTTTTTTGTCGGCTGTAAAAAATATAAAGTTAAGTGCACTTCAACAAGGGAACTTTAAAATGTTTGTAATAATGGGTATTTTAAGTTTGAATATTGTAAAAGAAAAATGTTTTTCCATAAATTTGTTTTGGAGTTAATTTAAAATAAATGTAAGATTTTAAAGTTTAACAGAGTGTTTTCTTCATTATTTCTTTGTCTCGTTACTGGATCTACAATGGCGTCGTTGCGCCATTTTTCTTTTCAGCGAAATGCACAGATAGAACCTGGGTCTTTGGCGGCTTAAAACTTTTAAACTATACGATTATTTCGGCCTCTATGCCATTTGTTTTAAGAAAAGATATTGGATTATTTGATATTTTTATTTAATTTTAATTTAGGTACGTTTGCAAATTTTAACTTAAGCTTCGTGAAGTCATGGCACTCCATTTACTTCGTCTCGATGGAAATATAAACAACCTGAGATGCGCAGAAGCAGAAGATGCGCAGTTACCCAGTGTGCGTAGCGCCATCTGTTTGCAACTATGGTGTTATCCAACTTTCTAAGAGAAGTGTAACCTCCTATAAATTTACCTTTATGGGATCGAAGTATGATCCTCCAACAGTGTTTTTAAACAAAAATTTCCCTTTACTGTTAAGGTTCGTTTGCAGCCACTGTTCCTTTAATTGCGGCGTTCCTGTTGGAGCTAAATAATTTTATTAAACTAAATATATTTTAACTGAATTCAAATTTAAGATGATAAAAATTTATTTTGCCCAATTGTTTTCCCCTGGCCTTGCATCAGCCATATATTTCATAAAGTTTTTTTCATGTGCCAATCAGGCTTAAGTTTTGTTATGTTATTCACCCATGAGTTAAACTTATCTTAATTGTATTAAAGTTCAACTAAAATTAATTAATATCAATTTAAAAATAAAATTCAAATGGCTTTAAACTTCTTCATAACCCTAAATAGTAGTAGCTCTAATATGTTAAAAATGTAAACAAAATAAAACCCCTAATTCTTATTGAAAAAAAAAAAATTAAATAAATAAATAAAATTGAAATAATATACTTTTTATTCATTGAAGACCCAAGACAACTTCAAAGTAAAATTTAAAAACCTAAGCTTAATATTTAATAAAGTTGTTGACTACTGCTGCTGGATGGAAATAGCCTCTGAACTATGGCCCAGTAGTTTAATGATGTCATGCTTCCTCAAAAATAAGGGTCTTCCTTTTGACAAATAGATGCTTAGGTTCTCTAAAGAATCATGGGGGTAAGAGAATTAATTCTGGTTAGGGTAGGACTTTTAACTAATGTTTAAACCATGGGTGAAGAGTGAAAAGCCTGAAGTGAAAGGCAATTTTCTGAGGTTGTTTTCAATATGCAAATTTATTGACCTTTATTTAATGCAAATGTTGCATACTTTTTATTCTGTAACTGTAAAATTAACCTGTTTTATATAGTATATAAAGTGTCTGTTTTATGAGAAAACACACAGGCCAGGCTGCTGATACAGCTAGAAGGTTGTCCTAGTCATGGGAAGGGCATGATGTATTTCTGCCAGATATTTTATAAAAAGCTTGCATTGGAACTGAAAATTTTTCCATTTAAATTTATTGCAGATGGCCTGGTTTATCTTAAAATCTGAAATTGTTTTTAAATTTTTTTGTTTTGTAAGTGTTCTTTTTGTGCAATGTTTAAATAAATTTAAGTAGAGAAAATATAAAGTGTCGTCAATTTTTAAAGCCTTCACCTCTAGTGGTACAACTCAAACTGTGGGTCATTTTCATGACATACTTGGCATTTCATCCACGGACCCAACAGTTCCAACCCCTTGTTCTGTCTGGAAGTTGGGTTAGAATCCAGGAAAAGTGTTCTTAAACTGATATTTCCATCTACTGTTCCTGGGACCTATCTATACACTTGGGGGCCCAGGACACAGATACTTTTGGGGGACCCCTGCACAAAAAATTTCCGCAGAATATTACTTAATTAAATTAAGTTAAAACCAATTATTACTCCTAATTTAACCATACATAAACATTTACAAATCAGTAAAATGTCACTACAGATACCACTTATATGAATTTTTTGATTTTGAAATGTTTTTATGGGTATTTACAGTCATCACACACCTTTGAAAAGATAAAAGGAGGAGCATGCTGAGATGTCCGAACGAATTTACGAATATCGAATTTATAGAATGTCGAATCGAATGCATAAATTTTAGCGTTACAAGTTATATTAAATTAAAAATTTTGAATATTTGTGATGAAATGAAGTAATCAGAAAATTTTCTCTTGAGAGATAATTTTAGTAGCTATTATGATAGATTACATAAAAGGAAGTTTTGGGGGCCCAGGGCACATGCCCCGAATACCCTGCCGTAAATCAGTCCCTGACTGTTCCGGTTTGATTGCAGGCAGGTTCCATTTCTTTGTGTTTTTCCAAAACCATGTATATTATTCATCTAAAAATAAGGATTATCAAGATTCTCCTGTGAGGTTGGGATTACATGTAAAATATTATGTTGGATGTACCTTCAAAACGCTTATTGATATAAAGATTGATGCTTCTAAGATACGGCTCTTGACTGTTTTTCCCTAACAGGTTCCTCAAATTTTTACACAATGAATTCGGGGAACGGCGAAAGCAGGTCGAAAAGGTAGGTTTTTTAGAGGTTCTTCTTTTCCGGGGTGCGCACGTCACTTCCTTTACTGAGCGTTACTTCCGTCAGAAAAAAAAATCTGAGTTACTCCCTAGTCACCACTAAAGAAGTTTTACTTCAAAAAAATATTGGGAGGAGTAGAGAAGAAGTGGTATATCTGCATGTGCACTATATGGAGGTACAATACAACAAGGGGTAACTGTATTACACAAGCCAAAATATTATACATCACAGAGAGCAAAAAAGAAAGCAAGTAAATCAAAAAAGTCATTAAATAGATACTGTTTAAAATGGAATACAGATATATTTAAAAAGAAATAAGCAGGGTGTCAATGATTTAAATCAATTGAATTAAAGTGATTTAATAATGATTTATTTTAAATAATTGATTTAAATCAAGGATGCACAACCTCTGGTCCAAGGGCCATTATTGGCCGATGACACTTGTTTTACTTACGCACCAACACAGTTGCAAGTTGAAAAACACATATCAGAATCCCTAAATTTAATTTTTAAGAAAAGGAAGTCAGGGGTCGATCAAGTAATTTTTTAAAGGGTCCCATTTTGGGGAAAACTGTTTATTTTTATGAATTTTAATGCCTATTTTTGTGAATTTGAACATCTAATTTTGTGATTTTTAACACCAATTTTTGTAAATCACTTTTTTTTTTTTTTGTCAGAATAATTTACAAAACAAATTTAAATGTAGAGTAGAATGCTTATGAAGTGCTGTTTTATTCAATTTTATTGTCAAGGGGGGGGGGGGGGGTCAATCAAACAGACCCAAATTTCACCTGCACCAATCCTTGGAATTTTTTTGGAAAATTTAATTATTTCAAATTTGTTTTCAGTTGCCATTAGCGCAGCACCAGGAATGTTTAGTTATAATTAATTGACTTTTATCATTACATGCCGTCAGTGGTATAGCAAGAAATTTTTCATGGGGGGAGGGAGTTACGACTACTGCAACTCATATATATGTATACGTGTGTGTGCTTAGAGAGTGAAGAAAATTTTCTATGCAAAAATTTCCTCATGGGGAGAGGGTGGGGGGGGGGGGGGGGGTCGTGGCTATGCCACTGTGTACTGTCATATTTTCAAGAATTTTAATTTGATTATTGAGTGATTCCACATGATCATTTATGTCATATCAGCAGTGAGTTTGATTGATCATAACAGCAAAAAAAATTAAATTAGGTGATTTTTTTTTTAAACTAAAAAGTGTAACATTCTATTCACATAAAAAGAAAAACTGTTCCCCTCTCTCTAACTCAATTTTTGGTTCAGTTAGGATCAATCAAACTTGCTGCTGACATGACATGAAATAAATGCTTGCAGTACTATGGAATCACACCCAATTGCTTTTACTATGCTTGCCATCATATTTTCAAGAACTTCATTATGCAAAAAAAAAAAAACCCCTATAAATACATGTTTGGAATTGTGCCATTACACCCATCAATTAGTTTTTAATATACTGTTTTTAAGACTCTATTATTTAAAAGCATGCACTCCTTGATTGGCCTTTGATAGAATACACATGGGCAATACGGGCATTTGCCTGAGGTCCCAGATTAGTAGGAATCCTGAATTGCTCATTCAAAAATCATTTTACCTCAGTTAATAGTTTGAATTTTTCTGGAATTATTGTTGCATCGAATATCGTTATAGTGAAGTTTCACTACTTCACCCACTAGGTATTTACCCAACCCAAGAAAGAGAGAGTGATAGTGAGAAATTTTCACCCATTTTTTGGAAAATCTCACTCAGTTCTGGGGAAAGGGTAAGAAATTCTCACTCGCTTCTTTCCCGTAATGAAAACCCAGCTTACAAAATTTCATGTGTCCTTTTTCAATAACAGACAATAATGAAAGCACTATAAACTAAATAGTAAAAATGTAATAAACTAAGTGTAAAAGAGGGAACTAATACAGCTAAGGTTTTAAAAATGAAGCTCTCAAGGACCTAATGAGTTGAAATTAAACAGTTTTTTTAAAGAAAAAAAGAGTGGATTAATAAAATCAATAAATAAAAACTACAACAGTCAAATAAAAATCAGAAGCTATCAAAATGGCAGGGTTCAAATTTATGTGTGCAAAGGCTTTTCAATTGCATTAATATTAAACAAAAGACTGTTTTAACTCTTAGAAGGCTGTAAAAGTTCTTTTCAACAATTATTTCTACAAGAATTTTCTACTGGGGTATATTCTAAAGATAAGAAGAAAACTCGGCTGTTCGAGTCTTGTCAGGGGAAGACCCTCCTAATTTTTTAGTTTCATTATTGCCATATTAAAACGATATTAATTGACTATGTCATTTTATCTCTCATCTTTTATGTATTTCGCCTGGTAACCCTATGTTGAAATTTTTAGGATTGTAACCTATTTATAGAAAAATACATGTGATGCATATTCTACAGCTTATGAAATATTGTAACAATAGACTAAAGCTGTTGTGAACTAATAGTATTTAAATATATGTAAAATTATGTCGCATACTTTTATGTCGCATTTTGGGACATATTTTTTTGGACAATTTTCAATAAAGGGGATGAGAGATAAAATGACATAGTCATTAAAAAAGGGTTACAAAGAACTCACAATGTGTGGTTTTAGAAAAGAAATGCTGTACTTTAGTATGCTTTGTGAAAATTAATCATAATGGACAATCAATGTTATGACATACTAACTGTAAATGGCAAGAGACGGTACTAGTACATATTTTCCATATGCTCAGAAATGCAAGTCCTTCATTGCACTTGCTTAAGTTTTAGAATGTAGCTTAGTAGTATTTGGACATACAGTGCTGTAGGTGGTTTTTTTTTTTTTTTTTTTTTTTTTTCAGATTATGTTATTAGTGAATCTGACTAAATAAATATTTTTAATTATTAATTAAATAAATAAATAAATAATTATATTAACTTTTTTTTTTGGGGGGGGGGTTAATGCAAAGATGCACAAAGGCCATCTGTCTAAGGTGATGCTTTAGGCAAAGGATTTTCTTTAGGGGTAGATAATATAGATACATGTGTGCAGATAGATTCACAGAGAATTCAAAGACTTGGAGATAGTTTTGCAAAGAATTTTTTAAGCCACTATAGCCCAACCACATTACATAGCCATGTATATGCATATACATATGTTCATATAAGCATTTTATATTTTGTTTTTATGGGCTGTTATAAGTGTTTGTATATAGTTTTGGATTATGTGTACAGGTAGTTAATTTTGTTTTTATCTTACTATGTTAATGCATGTATTTACAGTTTGAGAAAACCAGCCAAATTCCGAACTGTTAGATCAGAGTTGTGAAAAAGGTCAAAACCCTTAATCTCAGCCATCTAACAATATTTTGTTGTCGGTAAAAAAAAAAAAAAAAAAAAAGAAAGAAAGAAAGAAAACATGAGTTATTACCTCAGAATCTTTTTTATCAGGAAAATTTTCTTTTCTTTGTCTTTCATCCTCTCCATGGATAGGACGACGTGGTGAAGGTTTAGTTGGAGATTTTGGCTGAAATTTGGATCTCTAAAAAGAAAACTATTGTCAAATTCTTTATGATATACTTTAAAATTAAAGTCTTTATTTAACTTTTAAAGTTTTATCTCTGTGATTATGAAATTAATACAAAATTAAATTATGTTAAAATATGTCAGAAAGCAGAATAATTCAGCACATGCAAATGTTATCTGAATGATATCTGTGATTAGAATGTAAATATAATATTAACTGACAGCTAAACAGGTGTGAATCTATACATAATGAAAGAAGCGTATGTCATGTGACTTACTGAAAGGTATAGGCAATTTCAATACTGCAGCCATAACTTTTTACCTCGAACTCCTACCAGTAAACCCATGACTATCTGCTAGTCATGTTAAGTATAGGTCTGTTTCTACACCCCTGTATTAAATGTATCTTGAATATGCCATATAAACAACATAAACCTATTCGATTTTGAGAAAATCTATTCTTTCTGTTTGGCAATAGAAGTACTATAAAAGTGTACCACAACAGCTAGCTCATACTCAAGACCAGTAGCATAGCCAGGATTTTATTTTGGGGGAGGGGGGCGGGGAAGCTGCGTATCAAATTTAAAGCTAAAGTTCAATTGTAAGCTAAGTAAAGGTAGCTAAGAGTAAGCTAAGTAAAGCTAACTAAAGACATTTTGGGAGGGGGACTGCAGCCCCCTCTCTGGCTATGCCCGTGTTCAATATTAGTTTTCGTAGTCTTCAAAAAACCTCATTTTGATGGCAATTATATCTATATATAAATATACAGTCTAACTTCCTTAATACGAGCACAGCTAAAACGAGCAATCTGCACAACATGTTTGGTTCGCTATTTAACAACATTAAGAATTTCACGCCTTTTACGAGCACAAAAGTAGAATCTCGACTAATACGAGCAATAGGACGCAAAAGGAAGAAAAAGCAAAAATGCTTCTATTTCTTGAATAGTTTGAAGCTGTCAGACTAGTAAATTGCTACGACATTGATAAGAGCTCATCTGTGGAGCCCCTCCCTTGGAGGGGGAGGAAGTAGTTTCCGGGATTTCTGGTATTTCACTGGTCACTTGAAACCGATCTTCTTGGAATACGCGTGGGAGAACTTGCACATTCACGATCGCTAGCTCTGTAAGCGAGTTTCATAGCTTTTTGAGTGTGTTCTTTAGATCTTTAGAAGCTGTCGATTTGGAGCTGCGCATTTTCAGATTTTTAATGGCAAGTACTACAAAAAGAAAAGCATTATCAGTTAGTGAAAAGGTCACTATTGTTAAAGAGTTGCAGCGTGGAGAGAAAAATTCTGCAGTATGCAAAAAATATGGACTGTCCCCATCTACAGTATCGACGATTTGGAAAAATAGAGAAGCTATTCTATTTGCTTTTGAAAAAAATCTTGTGAAAGCTAAAAAAATTTTAAAATGTGAAAAAGAAGACGTTGGCAAAGCATTGTTGTGTTGGTTTAAAAGTCAGCGGGAGGCTGGTTTTCCAATAAATGGGCCGATCTTAAAAGTTCAAGCTGAAAAATTTGCAGAGAAATTGGGCTACAGTGATTTCGCCTGCAACAATGGATGGCTGGATCGCTTCAAAAACAGACACAACATTGTTTATGCTCAAATGTCAGGAGAAAAATCGTCTGTAGACATGGAAAGTATAAATGACTGGGTTAAAAATGTGTGGCCAACCTTATTGTCTGAATATGAAGATGATGACATTTTCAATGCAGATGATGCAGGAATTTTTTACAAGTTAACACCTGACAAAACTTTTAAATTCAAAGGGGAGAAATGTGCTGGCGGAAAGCTGTCCAAAGAACGGATAATTGTCTTAGTGTGTGCGAATATGTCAGGAACAGAAAAACGGAAATTATTAGTTATTGGAAAAGCACTTAAACCCAGGTGTTTTAAAAATGCAAATAATATCCCTGTATCTTACACAGCAAATCGTAAAGCTTGGATGACTTCTCAAATTTTTTCGAATGAGCTCCAAAAATGGGATCTGGATTTACAAAGAAAACACAGAAAGGTTCTTTTGTTAGTCGATAATTGTCCCGCTCATCCTATTGTTCCAAATCTGAAAAACATTAAGCTTGTATTTCTCCCTCCGAATGCAACTTCCGTTTTGCAGCCAATAGACCAAGGGGTAATCAGAAGTTTTAAGTGTTTCTACAGGCGTTTTCTAACTTTAGAACTGATTGGAAAAAAGTTAGAACCAAAAGTAAATCTCTTGGAATCCATTTATCTCTTGGACGATGCATGGAAAAGTGTGACAAATTTAACCATCCAGAAGTGTTTTGAAAAAGCAGGGCTTACAAAGAAGTGTACGGATGAAAACAACATTTCCGACTGTGAGGATGAAGATGACGTAATACCGTTATCGGAATGTAAGGAAAAGAGATCTTAATTCCTATCAAGATTGTCCTTTAGATGATTTCGAGATTGTTGACAATGAAGTAGAAACAACCGGACTTTTAACAGATGACGATATTTTACAAGATATCATGGAGCAACCCCATAATGATGACAGTGATAGCGAAAATAGGGCAGAAACATCAACACCTGTTATGGGGAAGTTTTCCCCAGGTTCAAATCCCATATTTTTTATGAAGGCAAAACCCAGGCCGTGAAGAAAGAACAAGACTTTATAGTGGCAATCACATTTTATTTTAATATCAACACATAACGTTAAAATGATAAAGTCCTACGGTGGCTGAGCAGACCCCTTGAAAAACGCAGGTTCACTTGACAACTGCTAAGGCGTGAATGATGACGAGAAACGCAAGCCAAGAGGTTAGTACAGAACCAAAACACGCCACAAGGGCATGCCAAACAAAATGCAAAATTAACTTGACGCCAGTAGACGTTAAGAACATTTCCATATAATTATTTTTGAATCCCAGTCTCGCCAACAGGATAAAACAAACAATCTAGCAGCTAAATTGTAACCCAAAATGAAAGCCAATGTTATTTATAGATTTGATACCATATATGGTCATAAACAAATCATGAGAACAGAAATGCTAGGCTTTACCAATGCAAAAGTGAAATAAAAAGGAAAAATAAATGAAAACGGAAGATTGCTTTTAAATACGGTAGGTGCAGAAATAAAAACTTTACAGGCGAAGGGAAAAGAAATCCAAATCGAAAGTGCAAAGAATAAATTTTGAACACAGATTAAATTTAGAAAAAAATTAACAATTAAGTAATTGATAATTAAAAATAAGATATGTGATTATCCGCATCACACCTGTAACTTGTGTTGAAGCTAAAAATGCCTTAGACACTTTGATGGGTTTTTATGAGAGCCGACCAAATAACAAAAGCTTGCAGGTGGCTCTAGGCATTTTACGTAGAGATATAAGAGAAGATACACAAACGAATGTGCCAAACAAACAAACAAAACTGACCGATTTCTTTAATAACTGTTGAAATGTAATTACAGATTAGATGTAGGTGTATACTGTCTCCCTTCTTGTAAATTGTAAGAAAAATAAACAGATAAGACCAAAAATTCTGTGTTTATTAAGCATCATGAAGTTATTTCTGTGCTAAGAAAATTATACAAGTTAGTTTCATTAAGTAGTTAGTTTCACTACAAGTAGTTAGTTTCATTATACATGTGTATTTAAATAAAAAAATTCATTTCACAGCTTTTACGAGTAACGGCTAATATGAGCAATTTTACATATTTTTACCCTCTCATCTTAACCGAGTTTGACTGTATATAAATACTAGCTGTTACCCGCATCAGCTTTAGAATTAGGTCCAGACAGAAATGAAGCATGTGCGAATAACAAATATGCTTGCAGTATAGACAAAAAAGTGAGTGTATTTAAATATTATTTCTTTTTTACTTATTTTAAATAGTATAATACATGGTAGTATACTTCATTTAAAATGAGAGAGTATGCAGAGTTACTAAACACAACAAACTTTACAATACTAAACTTATATATATATATTTTTTTTATGCATTTGGCGAATAGAGACAATAATATATTATAATTATTTGTGAACTATTTTCAGTGTTCTTGAAAAAGAAATATTTATGCTATTTTCATGAATTTTAGTCAATGTTAATCAGGAATAGTGCAGCTTTCTATTATTGAAAAAGTTTTAGAATCAGTTCGGTAGTTACAGAAATACACATAGAGCACAGTGTAATTCTTATGAGTATCCAGTAAAAGAACTATTTGTGATATATGCATAAAAGGTAGCCTATAATATTCAGGGCCCTATCAGAGGCTGAGAGGGTTCTGTTCCCGAAACTGGAAGACGGGAGGTGCCAGGTCCAAACCTTGGTCACATCTGTCGGCCTAGCCATTCGGAGTTTCCCGTGATTTTCTTCGAAACCTTGTGTAAATACGGGCTAGGATCCCTTAGAAAGTCACCCACAGAGGGCATTCCCCATACAGGGCTAGGGCCCTAGTGCTGTCAATCAACCTTAATCCACAAACAAACAAACAGTAATACTCAGGAGTAGCGTAAATTTCAATTAGTGAAAAAAGTTCTAGAATTGGTTCAGTAGCTACAAACAACCCATGCTGTGTGCCTTGAGAGAGCAGTGGACAAAGGGGAATGAGGGCACTTTCCATAGGCGTAGGCTTCATAGAGCAAGGGGGGCACTTGCCCCACCCTGATTTTTTGGATACCTTTTCCCCTACCCCTTATTTTGCTCTTTCCATCATGATAACCATGTGCTGAAGTAATCTTCCCCCCCCCCCTGGGAAATATTCTGTTGACGCCCATGGCACCACTTTCATAATAATAATAAAAATAATATTTATTGTTAAGCTTTCGTCTTTTTGTCTCCATATGCAAAACCTTTATAAAATACAGTACAATCTTGATAATCCGACATGTATGTAACCAGACAACTGCCAGATTATCGAAAATTTCTGAATTATCAACATACCTTATTTTTGACACAAACTTAAAGTCATATGCTTTGTTTGGTCAACACTGTAGTATGCTAAATAAATACACTACAAAAAAATACGCTAGCTAAACAAGGACACAATGATGAAAGAGGGAGGGAAGCATAAGAGCATGCTTGATTACATTCACGGTGGTCGGCAGATCGGAATGGAATATGACATGCTTCCCAAGAACGCCGGATCAGTGAAAGTGACGGACTAACCAACTGCCGGATTATCGAAAGTGTATTGTAATATAACTCTTTTTAACAGGCAAATGCATCTGATGATATTTTCCTATGAATGTCCGCTTGTATTGAGTACACTCTTTCACAAAAGTTTTCAAGTAAACGTGAAACTTCTTTGTTGGTTTCGTATATTAAAAATTATTTATCGTAAAATATGATTTGGGTTATGCATAATCATACTTTTTTCATAATTTTGTTGATTTGAACATTTGCCGAAACCTTATTAATTTTTCTCAAAGCCAAAAGAGGAAATTTAGCTTGCGGATACTTTTTTGAGAGGTAGAAATAAAATGATTGAGACATTGATTTTTGGCAATATCAGTGCCAAATACATTTTAAATATTTTTACTCACATAAATCTATTTACTTATACTCATAACAAATAACAATATGTGTATCAGTAGCGGATCCAGAAATTTTTTTTGGGAGGGGCTAAATTTTGAAAAAAGCTTATTTCAACCAATTAAAATGTACTATAAATCAAAATTTTAGTCTAAACCAATGTATTAGGCTTTTGGGAGGGGCTAAGTGATAAAATATGATCATTTTAGCTATCTTAAGTGTATAATAAAGCAGAATGTTATCCTTGAGCAATCTCTTTTGGGGGGGGCTGAAGCCCCCTAGCCCCTCCCCTGGATCCGCTACTGATGTGTATGTATCTACATAGTAAAGGCATATAGAAATTCAGAATTATATAAAAATGCAGGCAAAGCAATTTAATAGGTAATAAGATGTATTTAACACAAAATGTCCTAAACATTCTGTACAGAAGATATTTATTTTTGTGAAAAGAATTTTACTATATTGGTGATAGCCATGCGAAAGCATGTAAATCCAGAACAAGAAAACCGTAGAGAATTAAAAAATGCAGGCGCATGTGATCGATGATAGTGGTTAGTGTTTGATGAATTAGTTGAACACAGGGTTTTTCCCTGATTTACGTATTTTCCTTCTAACATCTTAACAAACACACACATATCTAGAATACTTGAGCATGCAGTAAACATCTTTATCGAAGGAAAAGAAAACGATCATCAACATGCAAGGTGTGAATAATTCCTTGCACTAAATAAAACATCACTTCCGAACTCTATAGATGAAGACGAATGAAAATGCACTATTTCTTAAATCATCGTAATTGAAGAAAACAGATTATTGACGATAATGACAATTTTTTATTTTTAGGATCACAATATCACAATATAGGCTTCTAGGTTAAATTGCACACGATCAATATTGAAGTAAGGAGAAACAACATATTTTCACATAAAATTAGAATATATTATGGGCACGGACAGAGGCACAAGCCCCGAAGGGCAAGTGCTTGTCCAAACCTCCAACGCAGCTCTACTCTGCTCGCTAACTTACAACTAACTGCTCATATTCAAAGATGCACAGGGGGGTATGTCACGAGGTCAAATTTTGCCGTTAAGCCATTACATATGTAAGAGAGAAAAAGGAACACGAAAGACTTTACTAGAACATTCGATGCATGCAGCTGCACTCAGAGAAACAAAAAAAGAAAAACAAAACACTGCGGTTTGGGAGCAGTGCAATACTGCAAGTTAGGTTTTCATATGAATAAGTGTGAAAAGAGGATTGGAAGAAAAAAATATAAATAAAACAGATTGCAGCTGTAAATTTGATTAGCATAGCAGAAGGCAGGAAATCGAAATGATTAAAAGTGCGTTATTGCCTTACAAATAAAATGGCTGAAAGGAAATTTGAAAGCTTTGAAAAGAGTTACTGTTAAAAACTTATAATTAATTAAATTTAGAATAGAGTATTAGTTTAAATTTAGATAACAATAATTAAGATTTGTATTGGTAATTTTTTTATAAAAAATATGCACGTTGTGTCAACGTGACATATACTCCCCCAAGTTTAGGAGAAAAAAATGTACGCATTATATATTCAATCAGCAAAACACAAGATAAAAATATTCACTTCTAAAGCAATATTGAAGATTCAGACTCCTTGAAGAAAAAAATAAGGTGACTACGTATTTACTGAAAATATTGCAGTTCAAATATAGTTTTTGCGAATTACAGTCAGAAAAGTTCTTGTAACATATCACCAATAAGCAAGTAGTATCCTAATAAAAGAAATCTTTTTAACACAAGTCCTTTTTTTTATGCATAGTCTTATGAGCTCAAATTCAATTACTATATGCAACATTTTCGCAATAAAACTTTGAATTTAAAGGTAATTGGTATAACTGTTCTGTTCAAAACACTGAAACAACTGCGTAACAGTCTTTAAAAAAAGTCCTGGAAGAACATCTTGTTACCATACATAAAATATTTGGCATGGAAATAAACTTTGGTAATACACATCAAGTTATGTAATTAAAACTATTCAATCTCAAAAGTTGTAATATATAAAAATATTTGTCACAATACTTAATAAAAACATACGAAACTTCTAATAATATACTATCGTCATATGCAATTTTTTTATATTCACTGTTTGAGAGACAACTTTCACATATAATATTCTCAAAGTAATTCTTTAGGATCCAAAAATATTTTTTTTAAATTATAATTCTCAAGCATAATATTCATAACCTAGGATTTTATTAATATCATCATCAAAAAGGCCATTTATTTTGCTTCAACATGGATCCTTGTAACATTTTTATGGTACCAAAAAAATTATTTTAAAATGACAAGTATTGTTCATATCTGAACACATTAACCTTATAAACATAAAACATACACAATGTATTTTAAATAAATATCCAAAATAACAAAACAGTAAAAAGTTTTAACATTCTAAATAACAAAACAGTTTGTGTGTCTTAAAACAATTGAAAAAAAAAATATGTGTGCAAAAAATGTAGTTTGGAGAAAATTGAAATTGTTTGATTTCACTTAATTTCTTCAAGAATGAAAAATACACATATGCATAGAATAGTAGAAAATACAAAAAAATGTTTCAAAATGACACGTCACTGGGCAAAAAAATGCAAAATAACTGTGTGTAAAAAATTACTGAAAATTTAAGAAAAGAAAAAAACAACTTTATGTGACTTGTAAACACGAAACCGGAACCATCCAATGCCAAATAGGGGATCAGGCTATTCACATTACAAGGCTCAAGCACTCATTTAAAAGTACACAATGTGTGCAAGATAACAATAATATAATTCAAGAGATTAAAAAAATCAATACTTCAACCATAAAATTGTGTAAAAAATGACATAAAAGGTATATTGTGAGGTAAAAATTGGAAAAAAAAAATATGATGCCATGTTGTGCCATGGACTTAAGTATGCAAGAATGCAGTGTGTATAAAAACAAAAACAAAAATAGTTGTGTACCTCAGAAGGCATTGCCATGGACCTGAAAATTATAACAACCGTGTGGAAAGAAAAACAAATGTGGCGAAAGCAGGCTTTGACATGGTGAGGAAAAAAGAGTGCATGTGCCTCAGAGAGGCTATGCCATGAATATCAAAATGTAAATTGCAGTATATAGAGAAAAAGTGTGAAGCATGGAACAAGCTGCATAAAAAAAAACGCAACGCAAAGCAAGGCATACTGTTGAAACTATCAAGAAAGACAAAAGACGAAAAAAGAAAACTGGACAAGCCAGTAACCAAAAATGATGCAATCAAACACTATATCTCGCATTGCAAAAGGGTATGGAATTCAAAATATACAAAAAAAACGAGTGTAAAATTGTAGCCCTAAAAAATTTCACCAACATGTGTAAATTTCATAAAAAGTCTTACATGATAAAAATGGGTACACCAAAAAAATGAAAATTATGTAAACAAATGAAAACTATTATCATAAGGTATTTTAAGCAAATTAAAACATGTATATATCAAAATTAAATCAAATAGAATATAATGGGTATAAGTTTGTGTAACTCTTGAAAACTTGTAATTGCTGTTCGGGGAAAATTATTATGAAACTCAAGTACAAACAACAAGAGTTTAAGTTATAAAAATAAGAGACATTGCTTGTTGAGGAAAAGTGAATGTAATCTTATATTATTATTACTTGAAATCATCTCTTACTTATCTCGGTATCAAAAAATTACGTCACATATACTACTACTATAATTACTTAATACAGCAAATAAAAATGTTCATGCAAAAATGACTGAAAAATTATCATAAAAAGTTGTTCTCAAATATTACTCATCATTTTTTTTTTTACACTAAACACACACACATATAAATTTCTTGGATATTATATTTATACATACATTAATACACTTCGTACTATTACAGTTTCCAAAAAATCAAGTAAACAAATAAGCAATAGGGTTCTTATAAAACAATTTAGAACTTTGAGAACATTTTAACGTCAAATTATCAAAAAGGCTTTGAAACGAAAAAAGTTAAAATCCAAGTGGAAATGACAGTGCAAAAGAATACAATAAAAAAAACTATATAACACAACATACTTCGCAAGAGGTTCATCCTGGTCACGGCACCAGATGTACAGAAGATATTTATTTTTGTGAAAAGAATTTTACTATATTGGTGATAGCCATGCGAAAGCATGTAAATCCAGAACAAGAAAACCGTAGAGAATTAAAAAATGCAGGCGCATGTGATCGATGATAGTGGTTAGTGTTTGATGAATTAGTTGAACACAGGGTTTTTCCCTGATTTACGTATTTTCCTTCTAACATCTTAACAAACACACACATATCTAGAATACTTGAGCATGCAGTAAACATCTTTATCGAAGGAAAAGAAAACGATCATCAACATGCAAGGTGTGAATAATTCCTTGCACTAAATAAAACGTCACTTCCGAACTCTATAGATGAAGACGAATGAAAATGCACTATTTCTTAAATCATCGTAATTGAAGAAAACAGATTATTGACGATAATGACAATTTTTTTATTTTTAGGATCACAATATCACAATATAGGCTTCTAGGTTAAATAGCACACGATCAATATTGAAGTAAGGAGAAACAACATATTTTCACATAAAATTAGAATATATTATGGGCACGGACAGAGGCACAAGCCCCGAAGGGCAAGTGCTTGTCCAAACCTCCAACGCAGCTCTACTCTGCTCGCTAACTTACAACTAACTGCTCATATTCAAAGATGCACAGGGGGGTATATCACGAGGTCAAATTTTGCCGTTAAGGTATTACATATGTAAGAGAGAAAAAGGAACACGAAAGACTTTACTAGAACATTCGATGCATGCAGCTGCACTCAGAGAAACAAAAAAAGAAAAACAAAACACTGCGGCTTGGGAGCAGTGCAATACTGCAAGTTAGGCTTTCATATGAATAAGTGTGAAAAGAGGATTGGAAGAAAAAATATAAATAAAACAGATTGCAGCTGTAAATTTGATTAGCATAGCAGAAGGCAGGAAATCGAAATGATTAAAAGTGCGTTATTGCCTTACAAATAAAATGGCTGAAAGGAAATTTGAAAGCTTTGAAAAGAGTTACTGTTAAAAACTTATAATTAATTAAATTTAGAATAGAGTATTAGTTTAAATTTAGATAACAATAATTAAGATTTGTATTGGTAATTTTTTTATAAAAAATATGCACGTTGTGTCAACGTGACACATTCTATCTCGATTAGAATGATTTTAAGGTAAACATGATCTATACAATATGTAAAGAAGATGTATAAAGACGATGCATCGTTCAAAGTTCGTGAATAATGAAATGGTAACTCGATGCTTTTCTAGATTAATTCTAAACCACACATTTTTTTCCACATTTTCAAATTAGAGTAGAATAAACAATAAATAACATCAGTGATTGTCCAGGGTCACAGGCGAACTTAGTATTTGAGAGGATTCAGATGCAATTCAGTTTTAAAGCCCCCGCTTAAGTATTTTCACTATCCCTACACACTGCAGTGTGCATTGAAAGCTCCCATTTTTTACTCTTATAAGCACTTTACTGGTGGTCCCTCTCACTGCACATACTCACACACACACACACACACACACAAAAAAAGAGGTAAATAATCTTGAAAATTAACCTACAATTACAACTGCCTGACCGTATTAAAAGTAGCTAATATTCAAATTGTACTGATTATGAAAACTGCAAGTTTTTGGTGCAAAAATTAGTAAGTTTCAGTGGCGTAGACTGGATTTTCTTTTGAGTGGAGGAAGGGGGGTGATGCCAACATCACATATTGTTTTTTTGGCTCTAGTATATAACCCCTGTACTGTAAATTACACGATGCATGTTATATACAGCCCCCTCATGTGCTCAAAGCATTTCGATTATTTGTGGTTTTTTGACTGCAGATTTGCTCATCATTATTCAACATGTTAAAAAGAATTTCTTTTACAGCTGCTAACTTTTAGAAGAGGCTGTCAATGTTTGCTGACCCCAGTAGTCTCTCACACTCTGCTCTTGGTGATTTTCTTCATAGACACATTTTGGTAACCTACTTAAATTTCTGCACCTAATTGTTTGGGCTTTTATAAGATTAATAGACTGATTTATTCTACGCTACTCCGTGTGCGCCTCTTTTTGTTTAATCACGTACTTTGTTAGCGTGGCTGTATTGCCGAGTTTGTAGGTAGGTCTAACTGCTTCGCTCCTAAAGGACTTTACTTTAGCTCCAATTGAACAACTAGTCTGCAGCAAATTCACAGTCCATCCCTGCCCCTGGCCATCCAAGAACCGTAAGATTTTGCCTTTCCAATAAAATTTCAAACTAAGATTACTTGGAGGAATCTTATCTGAGTTACAGCTTTTACCATTTTACCTTGGAAAACCAGTACTGTAGCTAGGGACTGGCTTGGTGGACAGCTGCCAAAGGCACGAGTTACAAAAGGGCGCACTTTGCTGACTTTTTCTACATAATAGTAAGTAAGAAGAAGTATTAAGGCCAATGCTCACGTGAGTCGGTTGTCATACGCTAGAATGACAATTCAATGTATTCTTCAGTATCTTATTAGCAGGGTTGGCATGGTTTAAACCGACTGGTTTAAACCACGGTTTAAACCATGGTTTAAACCAAATGGTTTTTTTCTCAAAAAAACCAATTGGTTTTTTCTTTTAAAGAATAATTTAAAATTACAAATACTACAGATAGAATACGTTCTAATATATTTTTAAATTATCCTCATAAGTATCAAGAATAAGTTTATTATATCACTCTAGATACCTTATTGTTTTATAATTATTAAAAATTATTAATTAAACTTAAATTATAGGCTGCATTTTTAACTTGAATAATGCTTGATACTTGAACTTTTCCAAAATAGAGGTTTTGTGTTTTAACAACTTATTTCTAAACCTTAAAAATATTATTTTGAACTAGTTATCGCCATTATTACTGATGAATCTAAGAGCTATATTCCATGTAAAATGTAGTAAAACAATTACTATTGTTATTATATTATACTAGCTGCCAAGGTGGCCAGCTTCGGCCCCCATATCTTACCATATATTACTCAGTCAGTTTTTGTCTAAATTTATCGGAGTCCTTTCAACGAAAATCATATTTCATGGTTTTAACAGTATTTGTCATGAAATGTATTTAGGTTATGGTTGCTACATAATTTTGGGGGTATCATGACAAAAGGCTGATGGTGATCATGGGACATGTGAATAGATCCGAAAGATTTTGGGGTCCTCATCATGGCACAGTGGTAATGTCACTGAAAATGGTAGATGGCCGAAGTGTGAGGGTCCCGGATTTGGGTCCCATCATGCGGCTGTCGATCTAACGGTCTGGAGTTTTAGTAGGTTTTCTCCAGATGTAATGTGGATACGCGTTAAAACCCCTTAGAAAGTCCTCCTGCCAAGGCATCTCCTATCCTTGGCAGATCACTCAGAGTACCGTTGCCATTAATCAAACCAAAAAGAAAACATTTGCTTTTTTGTGTATGGAAACAACGAAATGGCTAAAAATATTAGCTATTCAATAACAATCCGAAATTTGCTTCTTTGCACATACATTGTTATTTTTTAATCTATCTACTGCGTGGCACACGTAACCAGTAACGAATAGGCTTGCTTCACTTGATGTCATTGAACTGTTAATCTCGATTTTTGCACGTGTGTTATTGCTATTACGCTAATGTTTACATCTAGTTCTTGCCGCTCCCAGCATAAAAATATCGTCAATTTTGGTACCGCGTACATTAGCGTTATTATATAAGTAGATACTAAATATAAAAAAATAGTATCTCTAAATAAAATATTAAAATTGAATGATTTCAATGCCCACATAAGTACACAAACAATTTTTTATTTACTTTGTTTTAATTTTCAGAAGAAATATTAATTTTTATTTGAACATTTTACAAATAATTTTATTTATAAATATGTAACATGTAATTATAAAAGGATTTAAAAAAAAACCTGGTTTAAACCAAATAAACCCGGTTTTTTGGTTTTTTTCAAATAAAAACCGGGTTTTTTTCCAACCCTGCTTATTAGCAGGTTGAAGAGAAAAGTCTCCCATTGTGTATTGTGTAAGGAATGGTTTTGTGGTTTCATGGGTTATCTTTTGTCGGCAATCAAAACTGGTCATTAAAACTCCATAAATATTTCCACCCTGCAATATTTCCCTCTTTTTAACATAGCCTCCAATGCAAAACTGACCATTAAAAATCTCCCCTCACTCTCTGGAGCGCATGACAACAGACTCACGTGAGTGTTGGCCTTTAGCAGTGCAAAATTCAACTCTTGCCAAAGGTACTCATGACCCTACCTACGACTCTGGAAACAAAGAAAATGACTATCAGTGAATATTTTTAGATATCGTATCTTACATCGACAACAGAAAATATCATTAAGGGAAGCAGGCAAAAGCAGATGTGAGCATCGATGCCATTACGAAATCACACTGTTTGTCCACTACTATGCCCTCTGCACTTAAATTCACTGTTATTGGTCAGCTGTCTGAGACACAATTTTGCATAAATTACTTGTTCCTTAGCAACTGTCAAGCAGTGTATATATATAGTTGTCTTTAACATGAGTTTTTTTCAGTAACCCTTAATTGGAGCTACTTTGGTCCAACATAAAAAAGTGGTTATTAGTTGTTAAACTGAGCAAACAGTACAAGATAGATGGATTTTAGAGTTTGAAAAATGCTTTGTACCCAATTTGAGGATAATTCAAAAGTTTGGGGAGTGAATTTATATGAACATGTATATTTTTTTAAAGATAATTCTGCTCTCAATTAATACAGTTTGCCTTCTAAAAATAATAATCTTAATTTAATATGCATTAATACTGCATGTTTGGCTTAGTAAAAACAGTTGTGTTCAGTTCTCTAAATTCAGATACATTTCAATCCTAACAAATGAAATTACTGGGTTATTCCAATTTTGCTTATTTCCTTATTTAACAACAGAAGATTATCTCAAAGTAAGTATATAAACGAAGATATTAGCAACTCAGTCTGGAGTATTCCCTATACCCCGATCTAAAATGACACGAAAAAAAGGAATTTACAAATGGTTGTTTGATGGCCACCAGTGTTTGTAATTAAGGAGAGACCCCTTTATTTTTTCATTTGAGTTTACACATCCTCCACTTACTATTTTCTATCAGGATGCCCAAAGCTAATTTTAATGCATTAAATTTCTTTTTGTGATTCTGTTTCCTAAAGGAGATCAAATGGAACTTTTCATCATTTTTAGGCAGACAACAAGATTCACAATTTCTTTGTCAAATAACATATG
>JAWZYV010001146.1:0-19058 GCA_038373885.1 Cheiracanthium punctorium
ATTAACACCAGTTTTTTAAATAGTTTTATAATGCATGCATGATTATTCTAGAAATATGTATTGTATAGTTATTGCATAAAAAATTATTACAATGGGAGTTGACTCGGAGATGTTTGTACAATAGATTCTGAATCTGCATTAAAAGTATGTGAAACCGCATAAAAGCAATTGTGAAACGTCAGACGCTTATTGTAAACATTCATTCTACAAGTGCAGTATTCAATTCCTCTTTCCAAGCAAAAATATTTCAAGTAAAATTCAATGACTACAAATTTGGAATGGGGCAATTTTATTAGAATCAGAATTCAAATGCTTGAAAAAATAAAAATAAAAACCATAATATTATAGTAAAAATGCTTCGTTCTCATAAGTGGTTAAATATTTATTGTTTTACTTTTAACTTTATTATTTACGATATTATTATTCGTAGTTTTGAGAGTTCCCTTTAAAAAATATTGAGAACGTCAACAAGATTATACAATTTTTTATTTCACGAAAACAAGCTCATGGTAAAACTAACTATGACGACATTAAAAGAAAAGAAAATAATCTTCTTACATATGTTTCGCAAAAGTATGCGATTTTTATAATGTATTTTTTAAGAAAAGGTTTCCTAATCCAAACATTTTCTCCAGTGAATTCTATAAAATTTCGTTGCGATTTATAAAATAAGTTTGAATTCAAATGCACAGAAATTTATTTTGTTTCTTTAAACTTGAGAAAAGAGAATTATTTCTTGAGGATTAATTAAATAATTCTTTTTTTACTTCCTTGTACGTAGTATAAGGAAGTAATGTGATCCCGAAAAATTTTGGGGGCCAATTTCGACAAAAAATCCGATTTTGACTACCTCAAATTTTAATTTTAAAATTTTTTTCGATGCATCTCATCGTAGGCTAGCATGCACGATCATATTAACGCGTCTGCAACTCATTTTGACCAGCGGCGAGTCTACTGTGGCCAGTTTTTCCATGCCGTCTGTACGTACGTACGTACGTATGTATGTAACTCGCATATCTCAAAAACTATTGGCCGTAGAATGTTGAGATTTGATATTTAGGATTGTTCTATGATCTAGTTGTGCACCTCCCCTTTTGGTGGCAATCGAATGGATAGTTTATGTACAGGACCGCCCAAAAGATTCGAAATACATTGCGCTCTATGGGCCGAAATTCATTAAACTCGCCTAACTCAAAAGCTATTAGGCGTAGAATGTCGAAACTTCATATTTTGGATAGTTGTAACATCTAGTTGTGCACCTCCCCTTTTGGTTCCATTCGACTGGATAGTTTATCTACAGGACAGCCCAAAAGATTCGAAATACATTACGCTCAATGGGCCGAAACTCAGTAAACTCGCATATCTCAAAAACTATTAGGCGTAGAATGTTGAAACTTTATATTTAGGATTGTTGTAACATCTAGTTGTGCACCTCCCCTTTCGATTCCATTCGACTGGATAGTTTATCTACAGAACCGCCCAAAAGATTCGAAATACATTACGCTCTATGGGCCGAAATTCATCAAAGCGTTTTTTAGAGGTATTGGGCTATTTCAAACGACTCAGAAGTGATGTATGCTGTAAAGAGTTAGAAAATGAATTTCTCCATTAAAAAAAGTGTCTTTATCATTTATAGTTCTGCTACAGGAACACTCAAAAGATTTCCAATACATTACGGTCAATGGCAATTTTAGGGGCATTCATCCATTTCAAGCACAATACCGTCCTACCACATAAGTTAGGTGATGGTCCGACCACGGTCACGTGCCTCCCTCAAGAACTATGCCAAAAGTCGCCAAGCTTGGCGACTTTTGGTGTACGTGTGTGCATATTTAACTCTCAAATCTCAAAAACTATTATGAAATTTCATATGTAAGAATGTTGTAACATCTAGTTGTGCATCTCGATTTTTGGTTCCAATCTACTGGAGAGTTTATTTACAGGACCACCGAAAAGAATTTTAGTACTTTAATGTCTATGGACATCTTCAATATAATACAACTGTAGACAGTCATTGTTTGGTACATGCCCAAAATCTCGCCGTCTGTCCTCGACCTTGGCGAGTTTTGGCGAAATATCGCCAAATTTGGCGATAGTCAGTCATTTGGTCCATGCCCAATGTATCGCCATTTGTCCTCGTTCTTGGCGAGTTTTGGCGAAATGTCGCCAAATTTGGCGATAATCTGTCAATGTTTGGTTCATGCTTAAAATCTCGCCAAATGTCGTCGACATTAACGAGTTTCGCCGAAATATCGCCAAATTTGGCGCCTAAAATTATTTCGTATTTTATATAACTCTAAAACTTTAACCCGTAGATTTTTTAACTTTTGTATTTAGAACAATTGTAATATCTAACTGTTTTCCGTATCTTTTTTGACAGCAATCGACTGAGAATTTATTTACAGGGTGAGCCAAATGACTTTAAATACATTGAGGTGTATGGATGCTTTCAATTCATTGAAAGTCTGTGGTCAATGACTACTTTGGCTATCCCTAAAATCTCGCTGACTATCTCAAGTTTGTCGGCTTTTGGTGAAATATCGCCAAATACAGTGTCAGAAGGAAATCTTTCAAATTGAACTCAGCTTGGCGATATCGAAATATTTGGCTAGAAATCGCTAAACCTTACTATTATTGATATTTTATCTCTTTCAAACAAATAAATTTAGAGGAAGGGCGTCGAAAATATTTTTGATCTAATGGACGTGCAAGGAAGTCATGTGTTGGACACATCAGATTTTTTTCTTTTTAAGATCATAAAAAAATTTAAAAAATATAAAAACCCCTCTTTTAGTAGAAAGTAGAACATAACCTCTCTTTTAGTAAAACGTAGAAGAAAATATGTTTGCATATAATCGAAGTGAAAATTTTATTCATAAGTTACTATGTTGTTCATAAAGAGGTTTTTTCTTTCTTTCTAAATGGCCATAATTTCATTATGGGGTGCCTGTTATGCAGACCAATGTTGCCTACTATGAGTGGGCCCATAATTATGAACCAATACAAGATGAGAGACCTAGCACCCGGATTGTCAACTCCAGATTTACTGTTTGAACATTCAGGACAATGAAGCCACGAAAGGTTTTACGTGCACCAGATTCCTTTAGCGTGCACGGTTCCACAGTAGTACAACCGAGAGAGGTTCTCCCCCTCCCAAGCACTGGCCAATCCGGTGCTGTTTCATTTCCGTGATTTTGCGTTAACGGAGCTTACAGACTAGGCCACTGCGGGACTTTGATAAAGAAGTTTCTGGTTTTCTTTACTTATTTTTACTTTCCGAACATGTACCATGTAAGGAAAGTATTGTAATCATGAAAAAATTCGACTTCAAGATTTTGGTGTTTTTACACGTTTTGATGGCTTCTGAATCCATTTATGCTATTTTTACGAGATGTATGTGTGTGTGTGTGTGAGTGAGTGAACACGATAGCTCCTGAACGGTGCATTCGATTGAGCTCAATTTGGATATATATGTCATAAATCACCGTCGCAAGATTGGTATTGATTTTGGTGTGTATCGGACTTAGGACTTATAGTTTTTCTACAGGGCTACGGCAAAGATTTCTCTTACATTTTGGCCTATGGGGGGAAATTCTCGAAAGTGCGCTAGCATTTAAACGGTATATTCGTTTGAGCTCAAATTGGGTATATATCAGAGATTCCCCAACTGGGTGCCGCGGCACCCTAGGGTGCCACGAGCGTATGTCAGGGCTGCCGTGGAGATAATCAAGAGAAGTGTTTTGGTGGAGTGTAATCCAATAATTTCCTCTGAACCGGTATCCCCAAGAAAGTGAGCCAAGCCGATCACTAAGTGGGCTCAAACAAAAATATTTCAGTCAAGTTCAAGACTGTCCTGCAGCCTTTCTTTTATAGGAACTCCCTGAAAGGGGGGAATTGTCAAAATTCTATATCCCTTTCCCAAGAGAGTACTTTCTTGATAGTTAGCCCTATAAACAAAGAAACAAAAAATAACGTAAAATGCATCCAAACTGCTTCATTCTAACCTTCCTATTCATATTGCTTTAAAGGAAATCTGTCGCGAAAGTTTTCAGTCTGAAAAGGGTGCCGTGAAATGTTTTTAGCCTGACAAGGGTGCCGCGGAGGAAAAAAGTTTGGGAACCCCTGGTATATATGTTATAAACCGCTATCTTAAGACCGATATTAATTTGGATGTGTATAGGACTTATAGAGAAAAACTATGCTATGGCAAACAGGGCTATGACAAAAATTTCTTTTATATTATGGCATAAGGGGAGAAATTCTTGAAAGTGCGCAATCGTTTAACTGGTGTTTTCGATTGAGTTTCAATTTGGTATATATGTTTGAATTATTCATCGATTAAAATTTATTTAAATGCTTGGTAATGATGTTAATCGTAAGTGCTCGGAAAGTCGAGTGGAGTCACTCCAGATTTTTTTTTAACAGAAGTTGAAGATTAAGGGACTATTCGGAGCCCGTTTAGGTGAAAGTTAAAAAATACTGCTTCACAGAATTATGAGTGCAGAAATGGAAATACTTTTTTCTTTCAAGAAAGGCATGTGAAAAAGAGGGGGTAGGTGGCCGTATATCAGGGGCGTAGGCAGGGGGGGGATATCGGGATATATCCTCCCCCCCACCGAAATTTTTGGATTAGTGGTCACAAGATTAATGCCACGCAGAAATTCCGACTATTTATACACATATATGTTCATATCCCCCCCCGAAAAATTTTCCTAACTACGCGCCTGCCGTATATCATTCTTGGAAGAAGAATTTCAAAAAGTCCCGAAATTTTTTATTAGGCATTCGTGAGTGTTGTATTTTACAGCAAGAATTTTATGGATATCTCTTTTCTTCTCTGAGATCACGCAGGATATGTGAAAAGAACAATCATTTTGAAGTCCGAACAACCAGCAGTCACATAGTGACTTCATAATGGAGTCACTCAGTGACCGATCACAAACTAGTTACAAGGTGACTGTACAGTGATGTCACTTGGTGATGGGTCACAAATAAAACTTCACAGTGAACACACAGCGGAGTTGCACCACTCACAAGTCACAATGTGACTAGTTTGGTGATAGTCCTGAGACAACTGTGACCCTCTCTGACGTCACAGTGACTATTTTTGACCCTCCGTGCTATTAGGGTAATATGCAGGATGACTCGTAACTCTTGCGAAAAAAAGTATAAGGGGTGATAAAAAGAACAAAGACGGTACAGAATGACGCAGTACTGTGGGGTCGGAAATGTACCCTTCAATATTTTGGAAGAGATGTTTTGAAGGATTTGTCTAATTTCTTAATCTAGTGTCATAAACAATGGGCTTTTCTCCGATAATTTCAACAATGAAATGAAACAGAGTGTGTAAACTATCCATTTTAGCCAAGTGCTTCCGTGAAAGATGCATCAAGTGTTTTACAAAGGTTTTTTTAAGTTTTTTACAATGATAGTCGGAAAGTTCATTATTACTCCAGAATTAAAGGGTACATGAAGAGTACATTTCCGACCCCACAGTACTGCGTGATTCTGAACGCATCTTCCAAAGTTGCATTAACAAGACAATTTCATGAAGGCGACGTTTCCAACTCGACATCGGTTTGCGATTTTAAATCGTCTTGATTTCTTTTACCACTCCTTACATTTTCTCCCCAGGAGTTACGAATCTCCCTGTATAATAATGTATTAACCCTTTAACGAGCAGTGTTTCCGCTCTGGCAACACCAAACTCTGACGTTTTGACTGTTGCCAGTCACGAAGAATAGATTGGATTTCTGTTAAATTAGTTGTGGATGACATAGCTCCACGAGAATCCTTTACTTTTTAGCACGTCCTTTCCCGTAAAAATAGGGTCACGATTCTTTTTAACAGCACTGACATCTGCTGAAAAATGGAAGAATGCGAGAACAGTTGGACAGATTGTCCAATGCTGAAAAAAGAGCAGCCCTTGCCATCGCTCGACTTAACGACCAGCAAGAGGGCGGACGATCGAAACGTTCATTGCGTGCCACAGATCTAGATCTGCCACAGATCTGCCACAGATCGTTCGCCATGCCATCTTGCTGGTAGTTAAGTCGAGCGATGGCAACGGCTGCCCTTTTTTCAGCATTGGGAAAGGGTTGCGCCTTAAAGGGTTAAGGGAGTTATGGAACTGAAAGACGAAAGGACAGACGTGCAATCCAAAAACTACAAACAGTTTTCACCTATGTTGGACAATTTTAAAAAGAGGTTTACTGCAAAAATCTGTGTCTGAAATTTTTAAAAAGAGTTTGCCTGAAAAAACCTCTTTTTAAAAAGACCTTAAAAAAAAAAAAGAAGATCCTCTCTATTTTTAGTACATGCTTAGTACTAACAATCAGATAACGACTTAGCTTCTCAGAGCACTGCTTGCTATCAGACATTTTTTGAGTTTACACTACATTAAATAGAAAAGAATAAATGAAGATAGAATTCCATAATGGCGATTTATCATTACAATAACAAGTAATTCATGTATCATTAAATCTGACCTTTACGCACACTGACTGGTTTATAGTTTCGGAACTGAAATAGAATGAGGGAATATCTTTATCGGAAAAATTAAAAGACACGTTTTCTGAACAATCGTACACAGGGTTACACTACTTAAAAACTTTTCTTCTTTCTTGAAAATTTATGTCTTTATAAAAGGAGCAATTTCATTCGTTGTGAAAAGATTAACGTTCACTCTTTTTGAAAAGACGGCTGAAAGTTTTCTCAAAGTTAAGTTACATCCGTGAAGCAAGGATAAAAGCAAAAGATAATACAGCTTCTCGGAAAAATGATTGCTAAGGAACGTGCTTTCTCATACATTATAAGGAAATTTTACTGCCGTAGAAAGATAAACAGAGGCGGTAGAAAGCAAACTGGATATGAAATTAAGCTTGTACAAAGAATTAATGGGGACAGCGAATTTACTAACATTAGAGGGGAGTGTGGGGAGGGATGGAATATATTTGACAAAAACATTTCTTACAAATTATTTACTGTTCCTGCAGTATTGAAAGCTTCGAAATATTATCTTGCAATACAGTAATACCTCGACTTACGCTACTCGAATCCGGAGTTGCGCGATTTTAAAATTGTCTTTTGCTTGCTTCCGAAATAACTTCGGTTTACGATTTTAATAATATAATTTTCTATACGTTTGTATTATCTGAGATTTTATTTACATTTTTTTTCTGAATTATTGTTTTCTTTAGTCTCCGGTCCCAATACAAATAATCTGTGGGTAAATATTTATATGCAAAATTATGCCCCGACTTTTGCATATAAATAGGTAAGAGTCGAGTCGCGTAAGTCGGCTCGTAATGTAAGTCGAAGCCGCGTAAGTCGTAAAAAGTCGTAGTTAAAGCCGTAGTAAGCCATAGTAAAAATCGTAGCTAAAGCCGAGTAAGTTGAATTCGTGTACCGAATTCAACTTACGCGGTTATCACTCGGTCCCACCTATCGCGTAAGTTCCGGGTATTACTGTATTTTAACAAGCTTTAAAAATAATAATTTAATAGTATATTTATTAAGATAGAATTACTTTTATAAACAAATTAATATTGAAAGAAAGTTGCCCCTCCCTCATCCCGATATCATAGAGGCATGGGGCTTGTTTTTGAATGCTCATATTCATATCTGATTTTTTTTAGTTATGTAAATAAATTTTGTTTATTGAATATATTCAAATATGCATTTTATATCACAGTATGTATGTATGGAAAACCATCTACGAATGTTAGTGTCTTGTCCTCTCGTTCACTGATCGATTTCTAGTTTCTTTAGAGAAGCACAAAAGGTAGTTTTCACAGATCACCTTCTAAGGTAATTTATTAATACAGATATTTTAGGGACGTTGTTTTATTTATTTAATCATGCTCAGGGTGCGAATTGACGGGGGGTGGGGTGCCGGGGATTGAAGAATGTAATATCCCTGGCTAGAGAAATATTAATGGATCCCTGCCAGGGATACTACTTATCCCCTGCTGGAGAAATGTTAAAATGAGTCTCTGTCCTTACAAATTCAGTACCTAACGATTTTAAGTATTGAGAATCGAAATTCTTTTTGTTTACTAGACATAGGAGCAAGTTTTAAAAATCCCTTTGAACTAGATATATACATGCCTGATGCCACTTCTCATCCTGCAACTGGGGTCAGGTTTCAAATTAAGACTGCGAAATGGTCGAACAAGCGCTGCTCTGCCGCAAGCCGAATTTGAGGGTTGACGAGAATAGCTGTGCATAGAAAATCGATGGTCGACTTCTATTTGAATTTAAGTCCCTTCCAAGACATGCTGGCGACTGCATTTGTCATGTAATACCTAATATATTATGTGAGTGGAGCATTTTACGACTTCCCTCCCTTTTTTTTCTTTTCAAATGTCCCCTCCTGGAGAGTGTTTTCTTTCAAATGTCCCCGGCTGGAGAAAATGTTCAATTCGCACCCTGATCATGCTTGACTCTGTCGTTGCAAAAGCAAAAACCCGTACATAACGTTTTTACGATCGTGTTGCTTTCGTGCGATCTTCGAATGTCTCGCCGATCTAGCGTTGAACTTGTGTAACATTGCATCACTTGTCCGCTATGCGTGTGTGCATGCATATAATGCGATTGCTGAAATGGATTTCATAAACTTGCTTTTGGCATGATTTATTCTTTTTTTGCTTGTTAATAATACGATTTTCAGTATTTCTGACTGTAATGAATGAAACAGTAGTCAGAATGTAACAGACGTAATAACATTTTTAATTTAAAAAGCCTCAATCAATCTCTGCAGTCAACAAGGTTATTCAAGATATCTTTTGCAACACATTTTTGTTTTTTCTCTTGCACGTTATATATGATTTAGAAATAACAGCATGCAGCCTGGCATTCTAACTTATTAAAGAATGTAGAATGCAAATGATATTTTAAAATCCCTATTCCAGAGAAATAAATAAAAACTCTGGCTTTTACAATTTTCTCGACAATAGTTTGTGAGCAGCAGGTTTGCAAGAAGGTACATTTCAAATGCTGGAATAACTATGTTTATTTTCAAAGCTTAACAATCCGACTTTTTTTATCTCAATAAAATCTTGTTTTTCGAACACATACGTAAATACTAACGTAAGTAACTTTTAAAGATGAAATCGCACTTTAAATTCATGTATATACAGGGTGTCCAGTGCTAACGCTGTCCAATGGCTATTTCCTAAACCGTTAGTCAGAGACACATAGTTCCAATTGCAAAAATTCTTTAAATTGTATAATCTATTATATCAGAAACAATCAAAGTCAATAAATCAATTTCTATAAAAATGAAGAAATTTAAATTTTTATACGGTCCCCCGGTCCTATCGGTTATATTTAGTAAAGTTTTCTTTATGTAGTTTCATGCACAATAAAAAAAATTCGTCCTTCTACGATCAAAATTCACCGAGTTACAGCTGCTTAAAGTTAGAGCACTTTTCAAGCTGTGAAATAGGGGGTTGTATACAAAATGAATTTGAGAAAAATGAATGTACATGGTTTGAGCTTTCTAATATTTATTAGCAATTTCATTAACTATTTTATGAATATAGATTGCAATAAAGAAGATTAACGTTTAACAATGTGTATCCAATAAAGTAACATAAAAATATAGCTTATGCTGAAAGTAGAATTTTTTAAACAGGTTTCTTAAATGAACTGGCATTAAATAACTTCCTTCGACTGCAATCTTAATATGCACTCGTACAGAAAACTCTTCCTGTACTTTCGTAGCACACTTCATGCTACCTTTGGCACATGCTATCTATCTTCTGCTTGTTTCTTGGGTTCAGCGTTCTAAAGTCTAGTTGGTGTAGAAAGTTCTAGTAAAAAGTCACTTGTCAGGATGAAACACACTTTATTGCTTCTAGAACTTAGTTGAACAATCAGCTGCACACTTAATCAGTAATGTTCTAGTAACAGTCCGCTTAGATCAGAAGCTCTCACAAAGGCTGTAATTCTCACTCAAAATAAAACACTTCTACAGGTAAAATTCAGTGGAAATATACGAGGGATAACACTAATAATCCCTCAAGACTCAACAGTGAAGAATTTACACACAGCACTTTAAAAACAGCTTCGAAAAGAAGCGCGAAACACCGCTTATATCAAGCGTACTCACACTCAGAGAGCTCTTCACACACTGGGCGTTCAACTTGCACTGAACTGGGGCTTCTGAAGCGCTTCAATTTATAGCCGACGCTGAAGGTACAAGAAGCTTCCAGAAAAGTCTTATTTATCGAGGATTCCACATAAAGCGGTAATTTTGATTACGTCATAGAAGAGAAATGATAGGTTATTATACGTTTTTAATGCAGTAAAAACAACTTTACATGCACCATAGGGAAATTCGCGTCAAATGACCAAAATGTCGCCAAGCTTGGCGACTTTTGGCGAAATATCGCCAAATTTGGCGCCAAAAATAAGTCCCCAAATGTGAAAAGATCAAAGCGACCCATATTTCATGGGTCGACCCAAGCTCGACCCATATTTCTCGAGATTTCTAGAAACCCCATATATTTGAATGGGAAACCGAAACCTCCGTATCTCCGGTTCTAGTTGACGGATTTTGATGCAACAAAAAGCAAAATTTATCTATTTGAAGCGTAGAATACGAATTTTGAACTATTTTAAACCCCAGAACAGCGGGTTGCCCCGAAAATTCGTAACTCTATATACGATTTAGTAAGTCTGACCTCAGATAGATTTTAATAGACCTTGTGTGACGTACGTAAGCTGAAGCCAAGATTAAATTGTCCGGGTTTGACAAAAATAAGAACAGATTTCCCCAAAATTATATTTAATGAATTATATACAGGCTATGTACATGGATCAGGTATCGTATAATATAAATTCTCGTATAAAACTTACGTATGAGATCGTAGAATACATCGTACAACAGATCTTTTTTGTTCTAGCGCGTAAACCTTGGCGTAAACACGGTGGGGTTGAGGTGTAGCTTGCTGCTGACTCCAAGGTGGGAGAAACCACGGAGTCGGAAAGGGGGTGCAGCTGCCACACCTTGACTATAACCCTATGCTTGCAGGTCCCGATTATGACCAACAGGAGCCCCCGGGCATTGATAGATTTGGGGGCCCCTGATCTACGAAATTTGTTTCATTTTTTATAAAATTTTGATGTAAAAAAAGAATATACCAGAACAATATTTGAAATTGGGGGGCCCTGGGCAAAGTCCAGATTTGCCCATGCGATAATAAGGCCCTGTCTGCTTGAAGATCAGTACTCTAAAATTAGTTTTGCTTTAAATTTCCCGCATTACACCAGAAAATGAAATCAAAACCTATAATTTAAAATTTCAGTATTTATATGGTCCCTTAACGGTTTACCATAACGGGACATTTTTAAACGTGGAAAAGTGACTTAAGTCACAATGTTTGCTGCTTCGTAAATCGATGAATTTTGGTCGTAGAAGGACAAAATTTTTTTTTTTTTTCATGAAATTGCATAAAGAAAATCTTTCTAAATACAACCGATAGGACCGAGGAACCGTATAAAAATTTAAATTTCTTATTTTTTATAGAAATTGATCTATTGACTTTGATTGTTTCTCGTATAATAGATTATAGAATTTAAAGTATTTTTGCAATTGGAACTATGTGTCTCTAACTAACGGTTTATCAAATAGCCATTGGACAGCGTTAGCACTGGACACCCTGTATAAATATATATATATATTCATTTCTAATCAATCTATTGTAGACAACATCTAAAGTTGCTCTTGAAATGTTTCATTTAAATGTATATCTAATGTAATCCCAATCTACATTTAGTTTCAAAAATATTTCTGAAAAATTTAAACGTATTTTATTCTAATGAATTGGTACTTAAAATGGAAAGTGAAATATACATTATTAAGTCAAGCATTCATTACGTTTACGTCTTTTAAAAGCACGGTAAAATGCAGGCAGTATGTGTTATGCAGATAGCACAATTTTAGGCATTTAAATTTTAAAAAGATCTGTTTATTATCAAAATTAATTACATTTTAAATGCTTACAATATTTCTTAGGTTAAAAAGCGCTTATGGTTCTGGTTTGTTAGTACTCTATGTTGATGTTTATGAAATTTGTATTATTTCTATGTGCTGCAATATATTTGTATACATAGTTTCTATGTCATCTATTTAATATAGTGTATACGTAGTTTATAATTATATTTTTCTTTACAGGACAGAATAATTGCAGTACATTACTCTGAATGAGTAGTCATTATTTGAAACTTATTTTAGAGGCATTCGTTTATTTCAAGCAATCAGTTCTGGAACAAACAGAGCAGGCGTAGCAAGCAATGAGGAGCTAGTTCTAAAACAGTGCGGAGCGAGCAATGCAGAGCTATTTCCGGAACAATGCGGAGCTAAACTCTAACACTGCTTAGAGCTATTATGAGAATGTAACACTTGTAAAAATTTTACTGTTTATTTTTCAAAATAAGAAGACTTACAGTATTTTTAAAAATAAAATAAAACAATTTCAGAAATTTACTATCAATACTACAGCATATAAACTTTAACTATATAAATAATTAAAGTTAAACAAGACACATATGCTATTAATAATAAAAATACACACATGGATAATTCTTTTGAATGGAGATTTTTACATCTTCAACAAAGTACACAGAAATATTATTTACAAAACTTTCAGAGATCAAATTAACTTACTGTACAAATTTATTTGCAACTAATTTTGCATTTAGTAATAGAAAAATCTCCTCTCCTAATGAATTAAATTTTTCAAAATTTGTTTGTGTTATGCATGGATGCTACATCTGTCTTGGATGGTTTATTATACATATTTATTGATCTTCATGACATATTTGAGAATGTCCATACATTAATGTATGCACTCCATCATTCTGTATTTATCGCTGGTTGTCGAAGCAAGACAAACCTATTTTCTTCTGTTTAATCGTTCGCAGGTTGTGGTTGTTACTAACAATTTTTATCTGTTCTGGGTCATTCCATGGTGACTGATGTTGCAATTTGACTACATTTGTAACCTTTGAAGTTCCCCAGTGGCTTGAAATATATATATTTATTTATTTAAAATTGATCAAGAGTATCATAAATAAGTTCTATACTGTTATCCATTCTCAATATAAAAAATCTTTTTTTAAATAAAGGGAAATCAAAAAACGTGCCTGATGTTACACAGGTGTAACATCAGCCCCTTTTTAGGATCCCTACGGGAGCTTGTTGAGATCGGGGGTGACGTCAACTAGGGTCAGGGGTCAGCATCGACCCTCCCTGGTGAAAGCACATAGCTATAATAATGCTGTGTGAGAGTACGGGTGGCCAAGGGCGTGACACCATCTCTCCCAGAATCACCATAATCGAAGCATGATTTCAGCACTATGGATATATTCATAAGAGCGAAATGTGGTTTTACCTGACACACAGTTTCAAAGTGGTGTAATTCGTTCGGTGCATTTTCTGCGCAGGTTGCTTATTACTTTCACATTAAAAAGAAATCCGAACTATTTTTAGACTACTTTGAGAAAATGCTCAGCATTAAATAGTATATTCACCAACCAGGAAAAAATAATGCGTGGTAAATATGCATCAAATAGAACAGCAACTTACTGGCTCTTAAAACAATGCTAGCATTTCTAAAACTGTTCTCGCAATTTTGATAGCACTGGAGTGATTTTTAAATCCTCAAAATTTGTGGATTTTTAATTTTTTGTCCTATATTCTCATCACTTTGTAAATGGGGACTATGGGGGGGGTTATGACTACTGCAACTCATATATGTATATGTATACGTGTGTGTGATAAAGGAATGAAGAATGCACATTTTGTATGGAAAAAAATCCTCATGGGGGGGGGGGTGTTGTGATCCGCCTAACCCCCCCCCCCTTGGCTACCCCACTGAATGGGGACAATGGAATAGACAATGATACATTTTCTACTTTATAGAAATAAGACTTATATTGGACGATGCAGGGATTATTGACACCTCTCACAACCGGCTGTTTTCTCTTATACATAGTGGGTTGTAAAGAAACCTCTAAAATGAAGAAACATTGGAAACATTTAATAAGGGGCAACCCTTAAAATTTACACTTTCCGTTAATAGCAAAAGTAGTGGACTTTAAAATCCGCTAATAATAGACTCTATGGACTCTGACCGGAAAATCTATCCCGTAAATTTTATGATACGCTTTCCAATGTAATGGAACAAGAAAGATAATAAGAGCTGATGCGTGGATAATGATACACTTTAAATATACGCACGTTGGTGAGTATTTAAAATCTGAAAGTATTTCAGCACAGGCACGTATTTCTTAAAATAATTTAATAGACTTTATTAAAGATTTATTGAAACTTTTAAAAATATATTTCCTTAGCTATATTTAAATAATAGAAGCATTTAACATATTTGAAATTCGTTTGTATAAAATATCTTTAATATAACGCTAGAATAGTCGTTTTTTTTAAAGATAGAAATGTTCTTTACATGAAATTAGTAAATATATTCAAAGCCAAACGGGAAAAAAAAAGTAGCATTAAAAATATACATGCAGATCCCAGTTTTAAAATAAGAAAGCTCGACTCCTTCGCAGATTAAAGGACAGTATAGGAAGGAATAGTCGAAGTCACCAAGTTGAAGTTCGCCAATATCGCAAAACAATTTCTGCCGATTGTCAAGAGAATAGCGCTTTCTTTTCCATTTTGTCTACTATCATATATATTACAAGCAGTGGCGTAGCGAGAAATTTTTCATGGGAGGGGAGGGGGATTACGACTACTGCAACTCATATATATGTACTAGCTGAAGTACCCGTCCTCGACGGGTTAGTGAATGCAAATTTCCAAAAAGCAAGAACTTTCGTCAGCATTGTAGGAGTACACAGAATGAATGTAGTATGTTGCCAAAGTAAAGTTATAATTTTTATGTATTGTTAAAATATTACAGGTTAGAGAGTAACTAAGTAATACCATATTTGATTCGCTTTAAACGTAATTATGGGATGCGCGAATGAATATTTACACATACTGAAATAATTTTCGCAAAATCTCAAAATTTAATCAACATTTTGAAAAATTGGAAGCCTAGAATTTAAGTTGAGTGACAACCTATCATGTCACCCAAATTCGTTTCATTCCCTGCAGTCTTTATTTCGTGATGCTGGAACAATTTTCAGCATTTTATAACGATTTTCACAAAATCTCAAAATGTAATAAAAATATTTTTAAAATTCAACGCCTATAAATTAAGATTAGCAACTACCTATCATATCACTAAATTTCGTGTCATTCGTATGAGTCGTTATTACGTGAAGTTTGAAGAAATCATCATTGAACGTATTTTGAGAGAATTTTCACAAAATCTCAAAATCTAATAAAAATGTTTAAAAAATTGGACTCCTATAGTTTATGTTGAGCAACCATCTATCATGTGAGCAAATTTCATATCATTCGCTTTAGTCATTATTACTTAATGCGAGAACAAAGATTCACTCAGTTTTAAACGATTTTCGCAAAATCTCGAAATCTGATCAATTTTTTTTAATTAGATGCTTATAGTTTAAGGTGAGTGACCACCTATCATTTCACCAAATATCATTTTTTCACCTTTGCAGTTATTACGTGATGTGCGAACACAAATTTACGCAGTTTGAAATGATTTTCGCAAAATCTCAAAATCTAGTCAAGATTTTTTTTTTAATTCGACGCCTATGTTTTACGTTGAGTGAGCACCTATCATGACACCCAATTTCATATCATTCGCTTCAGTCGTTTTTACGTGATTTGAACACAAATTTACGCAGTTTGAAAGGATTTTCGCAAAATCTCAAAATCCGATCAAGATTTTCTGAAAATTCGACGCCTATGTTCTAAGTTGACCACCTATCATGACACCCAATTTCATATCATTCGCTTTAGTCGTTTTTACGTGATGCTTGAACACAAATTTACGCAGTTTGAAATGATTTTCGCAAAATCTGAAAATCTAATCAAGATTTTTTTTAAAATTCGACACCTATGTTTTAAGTTGAGTGACCACCTATCATGTCACTCAATTTTATATCATTCGCTTCAGTCGTTTTTACGTGATGCTTGAACACAAATTTACGCAGTTTGAAAGGATTTTCGCAAAATCTCAAAATCCAATCAAGATTTTTTTAAAATTCTACGCGTATGTTTTAAGTTGAGTGACCACCTATCACGACACCCAATTTCATATCATTCGCTTCAGTCGTTTTTACGTGATGCTTAAACAAAAAAAGCGTCACGGACAGAATGACAGAATGACAGAATGACAGAAGGACAGAAAGACAGAATGACAGACAGACAAACTTTTTTTTGAGGGTCGCATCGAATTCCAGGGTGCTTGAAACGGATAGAAATCGCAAAATTTTTGAATTCCAAGAAATGTACAGACAAAAGTCTAATTTTATTTATATAGATATGTGTATGTAATTAGAGAGTGAAGAAAATACATTTTGTGTGACAAAAGAATTCTTCATGGGGGTTATAACCCCCCTAACCTCTCCTCCCCCGTGGCGCCCCTGATTACATACGATAAAAATGTCTATCATCGTCTAGTGTATTTTAGAGTGATATATCACGAGATGCAATTGCAAATGTTTAAACTTAATGCTTGCCTATTTCGAGTAAAATGTTTTCTCTTTGAGCCATACGAGATTGTGTTTGAGTTCAAATTTTGGCCCCACAACCCCCTACGTTTGGGGCCCTCCATGTCTTTCTGTAGGTGAATACGGCACTGGTCATGACGTCATTTTGTCTCTAAACAGTCGAGTTTAACCAATTTCTACTCGGAAAAAATTGAACTATTCAATTTTTGAATTAGAGCATAAATATTTTTGCTATACTTTGTAAAATTACCTAAAAATTTAATGTTATTATCTGTTAAATGCTTTATGAACAATATTTGTGACTCGTATATGCCGTATTTGCAAAACCGCATCATGAAAATCCGATTTATGAGTCAATTATGCATCTTGAAAATCACTGACAACGTAGTATCATAGATTTTCTTGCGCTAGATTTAAAAGCTCCTTTTGAAGTTCACTTTTACTTTATTATACTGCACTCCAATAGAAATGTTACACGATATTTCTGAGTTAAATTGGAAAACAAAATATTCGGCAGAACCTGAGTACTAACAAAAAATTTTATGGAATAAAAAATGATACATGCGATTGAATATTTATGAAATATTATATATCTGTTTCGTATGGTGAATATATTGTAAGTTTTATCCTATATTTCTCTTTTGCCTGAATGCTTTTTATTCCTTAGAAAAATATGTGAGCTAGCTATTTTAGCGAAGAGTGATATATTACAAGTACTGGTTATAAGGACAGCGGGAGTAAAAATACACACATGCCCGCACACACGCAAACATATAAGACAATATTTCAGTTTTTAAGCAGTACATGCTGTGTATTCGGACATAGTATTATGTTTAGATAAAAAATAAGACCTCGCGCTCTGAGGTGAAGAACATATTATAAATTCTGACATTGTGGTAAATCCTGTGCGTAAGTTTAATGCAAAAATGTTGAAATATTAGCTTATTTTTATTGCAAGATCATTGTTGTTTATGGTTTATTGTAAAAGTACTCCGAATTTCAAAAACAGAATGTTCCATTTTAGTTTATAATAGTGTTTTATTAACTGTAATAGATATTTACATTGGTTAAAGATTCAGACCTAAAATCTACTCATCTCTTCCTACTAAAGTTTTTAATGTTCCACTGAATTAGGGATAGCAAGCTCACAACGTGTTCGGCCTTCTTTGGCCTCGATAACAGCTGCTACAGGACGAAGCATAGATTCAAACATGTTTGAGGAAGCGTTCCGCAAGAACGACTTCTCAAAAGTCGGCAAGAGCTGCCCACAATTCAGAAAGGGTAGCTGATGTCTTGCGATGTGGTTTCAGATCTTCTTCCAAAATATTTTATTTTTTATTTATCAAATGCCAGTCATTCAGCCATTAACTGTTTTATTTTAGCCATTAGACCACGGGCTCTCCAATATTTCTGAATTTGAGTAGAAAAAGAAGACAGTGCAGGGCATTCGTCCAATTGTAAAGCAGTCATGTCCAGACGAGTTACACAAAGACATACAGGAAAGTCAACAGTGTCAAAACAAAATGGATGGACACGAAGGCAATCACGCCCACTCAGACGTCTAAAAGTTGCAAAGCAGCTGCACGAAGTGAGTCAGGAAATAACTGTGGTTCAGAGAAGAAATTCTTCCAGCGTTTGTCACTTGAAAGATGCAAGGCTGTTTCACGGAGAAAGTACTTGGTAATCCTAGCAATTTCCAATTTAACTGAATAAAGCCCCAAGCTCGCAGAAGGTTCCAGAGGAACCAAAGATCTCTTCTTGGCAATGTAGTCTGCCTTGTCATTCCCCTCAGTGCCACAGTGGGAAAGGAATCCACTGAAAAGACACTTTCTTATGAAAATTCTCAAGCAAAGCCCTGCATCTCGGGGCCCGGAAATTCTTGTCCTCTTTGTTTGAGGAAAGAGCCTCTGTCAGAAATAGAGTCAGAAACGGATCACTACTCTTTTAAGAGTCTCGTCCAATGTAAAGTTGTGCAGTTATTAAAAGAGTTGACTACAACTCTCCAGCAAAATGAGTCTTGAAATTTCCAACTAGGAGGCGAAAACAAAACTGCCAGATTCTAGCTCCAGCGTCCGGAGAAAAGTCAGAAAGCTAACCGCCTGTATAGACATATGTAACCAGTATTCGGAAGGATAAAGGGTTGTGAATAATCTCCAAAGCGATAACCTATAGAACCTTTTAAGAAGTATCTGACTCTCTAATTTTCTAAGTTAGATACAAAATATACCAATGGTACTCAGTAGAGTTTAAGTCTGAACTTCTAGGTAGCTAATTCATGACAAAGAAGTCAGAGGAATGTTTATCCTACGAGTAAGTAGCCAACCGGGACCCACGAGAATGCCCTCGCTGTCTTTCTGGAATACTCCATTTGCATGTGGACGAACAGTATAACGTAAATGGGTGTAAGAACTCTACTCCAGAACTCTATGTCGAAATCACAACCG
>JAWZYV010001147.1:0-16318 GCA_038373885.1 Cheiracanthium punctorium
ACTGATCCAAATATGATACTGATCCCAATTTACAATTGATACGGAATATATTATCTTACATTTGGCAGTGTTAAAGCGCACATGTAAACATTTTTTTAATTCTTTTTTTTTATAAAAAATGTCAGATTTTGAACATTTTCAGAACTTTCAAACTCTTTTAAAAGGTAAAGGATATTCATTAAACAGGATTACACATTAGTTTCGATAAACTAGATTTTTTCTGCACTAATTGAGATGTGACAGCAAGAAGTTTTTTTTTTTTTGTTTTTTTTTTTTTTTTTTTTTTTTTTTAAACTCACTCCTGTACTAGAATTTACCATAAAAAGCACCAAAATATACCACGGTATTGTAGAATCAACATTATGACAGATCTAAAATAATCTGCAAGTTTGAAAAACACCAGACTCAAACAATTAAATAGGTAGTCACTATAAAATTTTGAGCGGCACAACCTCCTCCAAAAAATATTTCCTTTGAAAGAGATATTTTAAATTTATAAAAATTGTACCTATTACATAATAATAATAAATAACAAAAACTGAGAAAATATTACATGAAAAAAAATCTTGACTTCATTTTCACAAAAGCAGATCTTGTTCTGAGAGAAAGCTGTGCTGGGATTTTTTTTTGTTTGTAACTATAAAAATAATATTCTATACAAAAAATAAACTAACATTTTTGACTGCGTAAAACAATAGTTCTAATAACCATGTGAATTTCTGCTTAAGTTTATTCCTCATAATCAAATGTTACGCTATAGTCACTTGCATATCTCAAAACTTGGCGCCCCTTGCAGACATTTCCAGGAGCCCCCCTCCTTTTATAACCAAAGAACACCCTTGTAAAGCTTAATAAAATAGGCTATAAAAGTCAATAAGGGGTAAGATGCTTTGAGGCCGGTATTTTTAAGAAATTGTAAAACGCATTCAATTATATACTTTACTAATTTAATGATCAATATAATTTTATCACACCACGTGCCTTATTAGAATGCGAAATTGTTAAATGTACCTATATACAAACAATCCATCCATACAATTCCTCTTTTGATATTTATCGTGATAGACTAGATTTTACAGTTCCTCTTTTTCTTCTTCTGATTATTTGGTAAGAGAGATTCGATTAATAATTACAGATATTATAATAAAATTCTGAACTTTTAATTAAAATTATTTTTGAACCAGTCCCAATGTGCACCGATTAAAAAATTCATCCTATTTGATAGTACAATTTTTGTGTCATCTGGGCTGAGTGCCTGAATAGGTTAATGTTTATGAATAAACATGTGCAAATCAAACACAGGTTGAACTTCAGAAAAAAGCTTATAGTGAAGGATATTAAGAATCCCTTAAACGGGGGGGGGTGATCAATTTCATGATAAACGTTCAAAGAAATGCGATTGTCATCGTTGATCACAGTGATACTTCTTAAGTTCATTTAATACATCGCTAAGAGATATTTCTCGTGTTACGCCCTTGAAAAGAACCTGAACACTTTAGACATCTCCTTATATCAGCGTCTTGTCTACTCGGCCATTGTTGTCTGCCTTAGGGTCCAATTCGAAAATAATAATGAACTCGTTTTTTGAAAATTCTGGGTTGAATATTATGTATTATAAAAATGTTCGTACCTCCTTTGAACACCAGTCTGTAAAATGCACCATACATGTGTAATTGTTACGTCTGTAGAGGAAATTTTTTCCAGATGTAAAGTGAATACGTGTCAGAACCCTTAAAATATCCCGTTCTATGCTTCTCTTCGTGTAATTGTTACGTCTTGATAAGAATCTGAAATCTACTGCCATCTCCTTACAGTCATCTTCTTATCTACTTGGCCATTGGACGTTTTCCTTGGGGTCGAATTCCAAAACAAGTAATGAATAAATTCATGTTAAATATTGTGTTGAATATTATGTAACATAAAACTGTTCGCACCTCTTTGAACACCGGTCTGTAACATGTAACATGCGCGTGTAATTATTACGTCTGCATAGATGCAAGTAACTTTCATCTATATTGATATTTAACCCTTCCACATCTAATTGAATTATTTCTATTTGAAGAAACTAACTTCTTTTCAGAATAGATTAAATTTGTGGAAAAAGAAAAAAAATGAAGAATTCTGAACTTTACTGAAAACAGAAGATCTTTAACAATCCCCCCCCCTATATGTACAAGTTGCACCATTCATTCTGCATGATAGTATAAGTTCAGTTCCTCAATTGCGAATGCAGCGTATGAAGTGGTTAAAAAAGGAGCATTCACAAATTAAACAAGACAAAACTGACCCAATGAACAAAACTTTGAAAAGCAGCTCAAAGTCCGTTAACTGACTTGGACCAACTTCTTGATGTTCAGCTGCGAGAGTACGGTAACCAGCAGTACGCGAAATTTCCTAATTTTCATATATCTTTTGCTAAGGCATATTTCTGGTGTTAAAGTTTAATATTATTGCAGAATACTCTGCTTGTTTCCTGGGTCCGTCGTTCTGAAGTCCAGTTGGTGTAGAAAGTTCTAGTAAAATGTCACTTCTCCGGATGGAACACAGATTTTATTGCTTCTAGAACTTAGATGAACAAACAGCTGTACAAAATTCCTAAGCACAATCACTCAGTAATGTGCTTTTAACAGTCCGCTAAGATCAGAAGCTCTCACAAATGCTGTAATTCTCCCACAAAATAAAACACTTCCACAGGTAAAATTCAGCGGAAATATACGAGAGATAACCCTAACACACCCTCAAGACTCAACAGTGAAGAATTTACACACATCACTTTAAGAACAGCTTCGAAAGTAAGCGCGAAATACCGCTTCTTTCACAGAGCGAAGCTGCATTCATTGAATCTGCAATCTAACTGAAAAAGCTGCATTCATACGCTGGGTCCTCAACTCACACTAAACTGTGGCTGCAGAAGCGTTCGTATTTATAGCTGCCGCAGAAGACAACCGAAACTTCCAGAAGAGTCTATTTCTGGAATTTTCCACATAAAGCGGAATTTTGATTACGTCATAGAAGAGAAATATTAGGGTATTATGAAATTTTATTCAGAAAAACCAACTTTCAAGCCTTATTGGGCAAAACGCGCCAAAAGACCAAAATGTCGCCTAGCGTGGCGACTTTTGGCGAAATATCGCCAAATTTGGCGGCAAAAATAAGTCCCCAAAAGTGAAGTTACAGAAGGCCTAGGACCAACATTTCTCGAGATATCTAGAAACCCCATAGAAAAAAAAGAGGAAACCGAAACCTTCGTATCTCCGGTTCTATTTCACAGATTTTGATGCAACAAAAAGCAAAATTTATCTCTTTAAAATGTAGAATACGAATTTTGAACTATTTTAAGCCCTAGCGCTGCGGGTTGCCCCGAAAATTCGTAACAATATGATACATACTGAATTTTAGCTTTGGGTTCAGTGTGTGTTTTGTTTAGATAAGAAAAACTTACAGGAAGGCCATGCGCCTAAGGGAATAGAAGCATAGAGCGGGATATTTTAAGTGGTTCTGACACGTAGTCACTTTAGATCTGGAAAAAAATTTCTAAAAAATCCATACGGTTATATAAATAGACACGAGTATGGAAGAACTTGGAACACTGAGGCTGCACTCTTTAGCCGTCTGGCAAAGTTCAATGTTCACTAGGCCGTTAGTTGGGCCACCACCTCCTAGATATAGAAGGCCTCAGAACAGAAGCTTTTACGTCATCACTAGGCCTTTTAAGATGACATCGTAACAGCTTTTCTTTCCCAAATTAAAACTGTTTAAAATTTCTGTTGAATGATGCAAATTTTACAAAATATCTTAAGATAAAAATAAAAATACCTTTCTGATAAAAAAATTTTATTATGATCTATATCTACATCATATTATATAATTAATGATAGTTAAAATTTCCTATTTGTCATAGAATTAAATTTCCTATCTTAAATCATTAAAATGCTTCATGCGGCAGTAAATTCATCACAGCGTGTCATCGGCTGTGTATTTTTTGTGTCAACGGCTGTGAGCTCTGTGCCTGAAAGGTTTAATGTTAATGAATAAACATCGCAAATTAAACACAGCTTGAACCTGAGAAAAAAGTTTATAGTGAAAGATAGGTCAGAATCACTTAAATTGTGATAAATTTCATGGTAAGCGTTAAAAAAAATGCGATTGTCATCGTCCATCACAGTGATACTTATTAAGTTTATTTAATACATCACTAAGACATATTTTTCGTGTTACGCCCTTGATAAGAACCTGAACACTTCAGCCACCTCCTTATATTCAGCGTCTTATCTACTCGACCGTTAATCGTTTGCCAGAAGGTCCAATTCCAAAATAATAAATGAAATCGTTCATGTACAATTCTGGGTTGAATATTATGTAACAAAAAATGTTCGTACTCGTTTGAACACTAATCTGTAAAATGTACCATCCACGTGTAACTGTTACGGCTATAGAGATAAAAGTAACTTTCATTTATAAAGTTATTTTGAAACTTAACCCTTCCATATCTAATTCATATATTTCTAGTTAAAGAAACTGCCTTTTTTTCAGAAATAGATTAAATTTGTAAAAAAGAATAAATTAACAATTCTGAATTTTAACTCTTCAACGAAAATTCGTTTTTTTTTCCCTATGTGTACGAATTACACCATCCATTCTGCATTATAGCGTAAGTAATTCTTGTTCCTCAAATATGGATGCAACGGTGAATTGTTTAAAAAGAAACACTTCACTGAGAACACAACACTGACACAAAAACCTATCTTCGAGAAACAGCTCGGAGATCGTTGACCGACTCAGAAAAACTTCTGAATTTTTTTCTTGCTGCTACCAAGTCTACCGTACGCAAAATTTCTTAATTTTCTTCTATTTTTCGCTAAGGCATATTTCTGGTGTTAAAAATTAATATGATACGATCTGAATTTTAGCTTAGAGTTCAGTGTGTGTGTTTTTTTTTTTTTTTTGGTTAAAAAAAAAGTTACAGGAGGGTTATCTGCCTAAGAGAAGAGTAGCGTTGAGTGGGATATTTTTAAGGGGATCTGACATATTTCACTTTACTAGAAAATCTTTCTAAAAAATCCGTATGTTTATATCAATAGGCACGAGTACGCAAGAGCTTGGAACACTGAACCTGCACACTTTAGCCGTCAGGCAATGCTCAATGTTCACTACGCCGTTAGTTGGGCTCAAAGATCAGTGTCGAAAGATGTATTGCAACGGTTTACTTAAAATATAATAATTTATAATTACATAACATAAATGTGTTCGTGACTTGTTTAAATACCAAACCATTATGTATTGGCAAAGGAAGAACTAGCTTCTATGAGCGAAAATTCTATTTTGTATATCTTTCCTCAAAAAGTTAATAAGATTTGCTAATTCTTATTCTGTACGTAAAAAGGGATTTCTTTTGCAGCTGCTCTCTTTGAGCGAAGCTGTTAATTTTTGCTTTGTTCAGCAGTCTCCCAGAAATGTCATGTTCGCGATTTTCTTCACTGACACGTTTTGGTAACCTTTTTAAATTTCTGCGCATAGTTGTTTTTGTTTACAAAATTAATACTTTCATTTATTCTTAACCACTCTGGATGCGTTTGCCTATTTTTGTATATTGGCGTATTTTGTGTTAGCGCTGCACTGCCAAGTTTGAAGGTTAAGGCTGTTCGTTTCACTCCGTGAGAACTTCGACTTCAGCTCTTGTTTTAGCAACTAGTAGCTCGCATAAAATCGGCAGTTCATCCCGCCCCCCAACCATCCAATAAGTTTGTTAGATGTTTGCCTGTATTAAAATAAAATCACGTTAAGTCGTCTTGCTGGAGAATTTCTCTCAGTTATTGCTATTTACACAACGTGCAAAATTGAATACTACATAAACTAATATTTGTCTACCTCTTTTACGGCCCATGAAGTAAAATACGCGTAACCTGCATTATATATTCTTTCCCAGTTTTCATTCTTGTTTTTTTTTTTTTTTTTTTTAGTATTTGAGGGCGTATTTTCGTTGTATTTGTCGTTGTATTATTTTAGTATTTGAGGGAGTTACGTACAGAAGTTTCAAAATGTATAATCCAGAAATTTTGTGATGTTCAGATGATGTAAAATAACAGAATATGACTAAAATGGAGATGAGTCCTGCTAATTGTTGATAGTCGATTTACTGATTTTGGTTCGCAAAGTTTGTGTTTTGTGTTCCAGTTTTCTGCGTGCTCTCCTCAAAAGGGAAAATGAAACGACAATCGCTAAGATAGATGCTTTCCGCAGCAACATTATGGGTCAACAATTGGCTGACCACCTCTTTTCATGTACAGATATCTGTGATAATTCCCAGCGTTCTGGTGAAATCGAATTTAGTTTGCTTGCGTTCAAGAATAATGGATATGGTGTTGCTTTAACAGGAATCTTCTTTTTACAGTGCTACATTTCGCTGACGTCTATCTTTACTACGCACTACGGATTTCGACACATTTTATTATCCTTAATACATCGACGCGATGCTCTTCACGATTGTCCATATAACGAGTGAAAATAAATTACATACCAACCGCTTTTTACGGTCATCGCCACCACCAAAAACTACAGTTACTATTTTGGAAAAACATTCAAACTATTGGCGGTTTGAAAGTGTGGTTAAACATATTCCGGAAAAATTGGTACACATAGGTGTACCAGTTTCGATATCCATTCTGTACCACGGTGAATGTAGTTTTTGCGTCCTCAAATGTCGACGCAAGGTCGAAAAGGATTTAAAAAAAAACGCGAAATTGATCTTAGAAAAGTGTATTTATAAAAGAAAAAAATATTAGTTTTCAAAGACAGCTCTGAATCGATTAATCAGCTCTAAAAAATTTCTTGATGTACGTGAACCCAATAGTTGAAGAAATCGTTAAGTGCAAAAGAATATGAATTTCTTGATTTCGTTGCTAATCTCTTTTGGTAAAGACAAATTTGTACGAGGCAACACCTCCAAAATGTAGAAAGCCTAACAACTCCTACGTCACCAAGCTTTGACGTCATCGTTTGCCCTACACTTAAAAGTTTTACTTTCACAAAATAAAATTATACAAAGTTTCTGGTGAGTTTACTCATGAATAACAATTATTTAATAATTTGAGATAAAATATGTAGTTTTATGAAAAATGGCAGTTTTTAGATATGACTAACGAGATAATATGATAAGGAAATAGACCTGAATAATTTTGTATGAGAAAGGTATTTTAATTTTATTTAAGATGTTTTCTAATATTTGTAGGAACCACCATAAATTTTAAATAGTTTTACTTTGTGAAAGTAAAACTGTGATAACGTCATGACATGAAGGCCTAATGACGTAAAAGTTTCAGTTATTAGGCCTCCTATATACAGAAAGCCTGAGCGATGAAGCTTTGACGCCATCATTAGGCCTTCAAGTAATGACGTTACCACACTGTAATTCTCATAAAGTAAAACAATTTCAAATTTCTGGTGAATGCTACAGATATTAAAAAGTTTGTTAGGTGAAAGTTAAAAATTAAAATACGTTCGTGACACAAAACGATTCATTGTGATATCCCTTATAACATTATATAAATAGGTGCAGTTAAAAACTGCTCTTTTTTGTAAAATTAATTTTTTTATCTCAATTCATTAAAATGTTGTTATGAAAGAGTAAATTTACCAGAAATTTCGAATAGCTTTACGTTATGAAATTTAATCTGTGATGACGTCACTTTTAGACGGCCAACTGATGATGTAGAGGCTTGGTGACGTAGCAGTGGTTAGGCGTTCTATATCTAGGGGGAAATGGTTGTACGAGGCCTAACCCGTTGAAAGGTTATGTCCTCGGCGGAGGAACTCTTAACCCTCTCGTCACCCTGAACCTCATTTGAGGCTCCTGCTTCAAATAGCAATATTTAGAGAGAAAACAATTGAATTTAGTATTTTTTTCTTTCGCTGATATCAATATCATTAATTCATGTAGAAAGTATATAAGGCTCTTAACTAGATGCATAAATCGCGGCTAGATTGCAGAACTAGTCAATTTAGATCATTTTTCACAGTTTTCGCTTCATTGCTTCAGGAGAAAAATTAAGAAAATATTTACGCTTTTTTTTACCGTTTTTTTCTTTTTAAGGTAAGTATAGTGTTTTTCTTATTCCTCGACCTTTACCTTATATGTGCATCCTTTTAAATTATTTTTAGCATAACAAAATGCTTCGAAATTGCAGAAATTACTATTAGAAAAATCTAATATTAATCGACATTAAAAAAAAAAATATTTTTGCATGATTTATAATAGTATTTCAGATGCATTAAATGCTAGACAGATTTTTTTTTCTCTGATTTTTCATTATTCTGTGACGAGAGGGTTAAAGAGTTTTAACATGCATGCATTTTGCATCTGGAGAAAAATGCCGAAATTTCAATACAGTTGGATAAACCACAACGCGAGATTCTATAACCCTGCCCCTGCGAAATTTTAAAATCTGGCAATGTTGAATGCCTTACTGACTTTGCCATTAGTTGGCCTTACATTTCAGTCCTAAACAATGCAATTTACTGCTGTACTTTAATTTAATTATTGACTGTTTATAAGGCATATATGAAAGTGCCATACTTGAATATCAAACTGTCATATGTACCTATTGAGAGAGAACTAACGTCAAGTTATAGTTTTGATTTTTCCCCTAACCCTGAAAATATTAAACACTTATCATGTGTCAGAATTAGGGGATCGCATTTTTACTCAGGCGTCTTCTGATGATACGGGATCCACTTTATGCTGAGCGCTTAAAGCTATTACGGGATCTAAAGCTTTAAATAAAAGTCTCATAAATGTGTTTAAAAGACCTATTACAGTTAAAAACGATAAGTAGATTGGGTATTTGCAAATAATTAAATTAATAAAAGCCTAATTATTAATCTGTAGTTTAAAAAGTAAAAATTTGTTATCTTCCGTAAACGAAGATTGTCAAGAAACTTTTAAATATAAATAATGTCGTACAAATTCTTTTCAGCTATATGAATATCGAGAAAAATATATTCGCAAATTCAACATATGAAGTGTCAATAACGTTAAAATATTCTTTTGTATAACGGCAAACAAAAATAAAATGCGTGTGTCAGTGTGCAGAATTTACATATTCAAATTGCAACATTATAAATTAAATCATATATTCAAAATTAAAGCGTAGAATATTGTACACGTCAGGTAAGAACAGCAAAAAAATCCTCAAAGAACCCTTTGAACAGTGGAAACAAAAAGGTCCATATATGTGGAGCGCTGGTACGAGGAGGTTGTAGCGTATATTTTAAGTACCACTGTCATATACCCGTAAAACATCTGAATTACTAGGACATAAACACATAGATACGAATATTCATATCATGGCTGTATTTACTAAATTGAAGTCAGTGGCTTCAATCTTGGAGGTTTTCATGAACCTAGGGTTTATCTGCTCCATACAGTTTAGTTTTTTCTCTAGAAATAGCTACTTAAAAAAAGAGGGAGACAGCACCTGGTTTCACATACGTATCGTGTATGGCCTCCAGGTATACATTTTAATCTTTAATTAGCTTCCATTTAAACGAAAGTCAAAATGAAGTCATGAGCAGTCGTAGAGAATCCTGTCGGAACCGTGAGATCGAACGCAAAATTTAAGGAATACGAAAGCAAAAACATAAATTGATCAATTTGGAATATCAGATGCCGCTAAAGGGTGAGGGTGAAAGTTCCATGGGATAATGTACGTAATTGGTTTATTCCGGAAAAGCTTTTGGGTCACTAAGGAAGAAATTTGTAGAAAAAAGAAAAGTTGAAGGATAACTTACAAATGTAAGGGATTATTGCCATTCGCGTGGGAAGGTTTTTTGACTCATTAAGACATTTTCTTCATAAGACCACGATCGGCACTGCCGACTGCTCTCTTCTCAATTACCCGGAGATAAGCAATTGAAGCAGTAACCTACTCTTCGCAAGTCACGTGTACATGCAAAAGGAGAGAAAAACTTGATTACGGGTCGTCCTCAAAACAAACCGAAATTTTTCAAAGTGGGGAGTGAAATATCGGGCGAGTGTTTGGGACTCTGAGGTTTTGAAAATATCTATAACCTGGGAATAAAAGGGTTACTCTGAGAGATTTAGGTCGGGTGTGAAGACGTTAAATGTCAGTCTGTCCAAGAACTGACCCAAGCATTTGTTAGTTTAACATTCTGTAGGATAACAATAAAAATACTTCAGGTAAAAATCCTTTAAAACTATAAAACTACCTACCTCTTTTGCAGATCACATATTTAATAACCATAGTCATTTGCTTTCAGTTTTTTATATTTAATTTACTGTAAATTAAGCATTTTAACTCTTATTTTTGTTGACCTTTTTCCTTGATTCGACTTACATAATTTCTATTTCTTTATTCCCCTGCATTCAATAGCCTTTTGTTGAGTATTTATTTCAGTCTCGGCGGCTCCTTCTTGGCTAAAAATAGTTCTTAATCATTCGGTCTGCAATCGTAACATGTGTTTTACTCCCTTCAGAATCGCTATTACTTTGGCATGCTTTATTTCAATTATATTTGATGCCATTCGCAGGGTTTCAAAATTATCTAATGGCTGCTTGTCTACTTCAGTTTCATTGGTCTAAACTAATTGAAACTCTTTAATTTTTGCTGCTTCTCTAAGCCAAGTTTATATTCTCGCTATTGCAAGTCCTGTTGGTATCTGAATTTTCTAACTCACTTCACCATTTTCTGATTGTAAAATATAGACGTAATTTTTACTTTGCTCTGCCACCACCAGATTGTGAAATTTTGCATGCTTATTTTGAACTTCCTTCTAAATGAAAAAGTGTTACATACTTTTTAACATACATGCTAAGAATATTCGCCGAAGTGACCACACTACACTTTCTACGCATGTCGACAATACTCAGCATAGCTGACAACCTTCCCGATTTCTTCGGGAGATTTCCCACCACTCATTTTTACCGATCAATGCATTGTGTATAAAACCCCAAACATTTAATGCGAAATAAAGCTGTTAAAACTGTGGTGGGAAATCTCCCGAAGAAATCGGGAAGGTTGGCAGCTATGGTACTGCCATACTTTCGCGATATTTGAAACACTGATGTTATGGTTAAGAGGTCTCCCTATCTTTGAACTACGAAAAAGTTGGGATTTTCCCCCTTTTTCGATTATGTGTATTTCATGTTGTAATAGTGCCAGACAAACAATTTTCATTTACTATAAAAATCAAACATTGTATTTTCTAAAAATACTTTTAAAGTTATGGATTATTATTATTATTATTCTTTAAATCAATAAATCATTAGGAATTTTTTTGCAAATCAGATTTGTCGAATCTACTTGCGCGCAAGATTCAGATAAAAGTTTTGTTCAAAATAAGTACTTATTGGATTTAAAATTATAAGTAATGTTCCAAAATTCAATCAATCCTAAAAAAATACACAAAAGTCACACTTTTCTATTTTTAACTGTATATAATATATCATATTCCACAATTTTTTCTATATTTCAATATAGACTTATCTCTATAAATAAAAATTAACTTTCTGAAATAATAGAAATTTAGGTTCAGTTTGCTGACAATGTAATATATAACTTATTACAAAAGTTTTATAGGAAAATATTAAATATATATATATATATATATATTTACAATGCGCGCAAGGAGGTTCGACAAATCCGATTTGCAAAAAACTTCCTAATGATTTATTGATTTAAAAAAAATAATAATATTTGCTAACTTTAAAAGTATTTTTAGAAAATACAATGTTTGATTTATTATAGTAAATAAAAGTTGTCTGTCTGGCATAATCGAAAAAGGGGGAAAATCCCAACTTTTTCGTAGTTCAAAGGTAGGGAGACCCACTTAAGCAGCTGCAGCTCCAAATTGATATCTTATGAACCTGGTTCCAGAAATGGAAAATTAAAAATAACCCTTCTAATTGTAATGCGATTCACTTCACCAACTGCAGAAAACAGTTTAAAGGCCCATGCATACATAAGAATAGAATCAATTGGACCGGAACCTGCAAATACTTGGGTGTCATGATTGACACCCGTCTAAAATCGAAGGCACGGGTGTTTTATGCCCGAAAAAAATGGTCTGTGACTTAAAAAATTGGAGAGAAAAATCTTGCTTTTCAAAATAAACTCAGCAGTTAAAATAAAGTAATATTGTATAAATGTTTAGTGCTTCCTACTGCGGTCAAAGCCCGCCAAATCTAGGGATATACAGCCATAAGAAATGTCGATATCCTGTTATGTAAACGCAATGCAATCCTCCCCTATATTCGACATGGGCACAGATACCTCACAAATATTGTAATCCGGCTTGATCTTGGTGTACCATCATTTAGGACAATAGGTCATCCGAATATTGAGAGTTTCTTCGATAACCTTGATAATGTTACAAACAAACTGACAGCCGTACTGCCAGAATACAACTTCCGGGAGGAAATGGATTGTAAAAGGCCCAAGGCGATCTTATTTTTAAATAGCGATTAGAAACTTTCCATCATTAATTTTACATACTATGACTGAGCATTTTCCCAGATTATGTCCATTTCTTATAGTGCATACTGTTATCCCATTTTTTTTATCTTTATCTATTACTCTTTTCTCACTCATTACTGTATTAATTTCTGATATGGATTGAAGGAACCTCACAGCGAGACCCCATGTGCATAATGATTTTTTAAAAAAAAAGATCATAAAATGTAAAATTCGAGATGTAGCCTTGAAGGGCCTAGGAGTTCCGTGTAATAAAATTTTGTCATGTGATGGCAATAGTGTTTTTTTCTAGAAATTGACGACTTCATATATTATTGCAAATAAATATGTTATCGAACCTGTGCTTTTGCAACTACAACACCTTTTAAGGAAAACACACTGAAAAAACTAAAGATAACATAAATTGTGCAAAAATGCATATAAAAAGATATTTATCACTTGGGGCGATGGTTTCGACCGAAAAAATCTTCGGTCTTCTTCAGCCGTCAGCGTGTGCTCTCACAGAACAGTGGGGAATGAAAGAAAAAGGTTTATCTTTGAGTCCCCACTGTTCTGTGACACTACGTGCCGACGGCTCAAGAAGACCGAAGATTGTTTCAATCAAAACTATCATCCCAAGTGATAAGTACTATTGTTGAATGTTCTTGCACACATATTTTATCCAGGCAATGCCTTTTAATCAAAAATTTAAAATCATAAGTAATTTTTACAGTACACTACCAATATATTATCAGTGCAAGTGAGCGGGAGTTGCTTAATTCATTTCCTTCAAAAGAATATTTTATTGCACTCTACCAAACATTTAAAATCAAGATATACACTAATATTTAGTAACTAATTTTAAAACCCCAGATCATAATTAATGTCGAAACGAAAGCGGAAATTTTGCTGTGCACATCAATAGTAAATCAAAGGGCTGAAAATATACAATGCGAATTTAACAAAAATAGTACGTTCTAATCAGTGAATTCAAGATCACAGTAAATAAATCCATGTTAAGTCATAATGGGAGTAACTCATTTAAACATTGTTGAAAGTGCATAATCCAAACGGAATACTATACAAATTCAACTAATTCGAAGATTAGGTAGATAAACCGTAATGGTCAACTTCACAAATCTCCTATTCTAAATGAAATTAGTGGGAACTTGCAAACGCCTGACCTCGAGCTTCTAAATTCATATTCGTGAAAATTATATCTGAGAGAGTTCAGCTGTAATACTGTTCATTCTGCTAATTCATAATTTATGCAATTATATTAATAGTTTATTTTTGTCTAGAAAATATGTTGTTCTAAAGGAATGACTTCGATTTCACAAAGAGCACTAAACTCAAGACGAGAAAAATTAAAACAACTTTTTAAGTATTATTAAATATATTGTATATTATTCTTTGTGAGTTTCACTGAAGAATTATAATAATTTTAATATAACTTCTATCTGTGTACATTTTGTTTCACTATTCATGTTTTTCGGTAACTTAAAAATATTTAAAATATTTTTTAGTGAAAATAAAACATATGTCATAAACAAATTAAAAAGTTAGCTATAGTGTAAATAGTGTAATGAGCGATAATAAACTGCATATAATTGAAATTTAAAGAAATGAAGTAAGCAGTGGTTCCTATCCATTTTCTCCTTACGAATCACATCTAAAACACTAAAGAAATTGGTTAACTCTTGTGAAGTTGTCAGCAACATTCAAGAAAATCGTAAAATTTGGTATCACAATTTATTTCCATGTCAGATTATACTCCATAAGAAGACGCGAAGATATAATCATGAAACATCTCATTAAAAATATGACGGAAATCTAAAAAAAAAAAAAAAAAAAAAAACGTTAGAAAATTGAAAACCGATTTCAATCAACAATATCATTAATCGTTTGTACGCGAAAGGAAGCGTCTGTAATTTGAACATTACATTACTTTATCACACAATTTAAAATTATATAAATTTAATAATAGCAAGTACATGCACTGGCGGAGATTTTCCAGATTACACAGTTTACTATCATTTTTTTCCACAAATAAATCGTTTGCATGGACATGAGAATAGCTGTGTACACAAAACGAAATCTTTCGATTGCTAAAAGATTCCGCGAGTTTCCAGAACAGCATGAAATTTAATTTGGGTATCTCTCTATTCTAAAAAAAAGTAAAAGCCGCTGGCGCTGTCAAAGCTTGTTGGCCTATTTCCTCCTAAACCGTGGGGATTAAATTTCAACTAAGGTGCCCACAGATTCGAAAAATTCCAAGGAACCTGCTAAGCTGATTTAAATTTAGAAAATCGAATTATTTTAGAAGATATTAATAAAAAAACTGAAAAAATAAACCGAATGGTTGCCAGATTTGGCATAAAATCATTCATTCCTTTGCAACAAAGCGTTTCCAAGTATCTAGAATCGCGTGAAATTTACAAAGTTAACACAAAAAGCCTAATTACGTCTTCACCGTTTGCACGATCCGCTTGAAAATTTTCATGATCATGAATAAAAATATAGAAAACAATCTGCGCTTCTTTAAAAATCTGAAAATCTACCCGTTCCCTCCTTTTTAAACGATTTTTCGCTATTTTCAGCACCATTTTATTTCCGAGAGTCAAAAAAGTAAATCATTTGCGTGACAAAATTACCCTTTTCAAGAGAATATGACGTCATACAATTGGGATTCAAATTCGTTTAAAAGAGATTTTCCAGATTACACAGTTTACTATCATTTTTTTCCACAAATAAATCGTTTGCATGGACATGAGAATAGCTGTGCACACAAAACGAAATCTTTCGATTGCTAAAAGATTCCGCGAGTTTCCAGAACAGCATGAAATTTAATTTGGGTATCTCTCTATTCTAAAAAAAAGTAAAGGCCATTGGCGCTGTCAAAGCTTGTTGGCCTTTTTCCTTCTAAACCGTGGGGATTTAAATTTCAACTAAGGTGCCCAGAGATTCGAAAAATTCCAAGGAACCTGATGAGCTAAGTTAAATTTCGAATATCGAATTATTTTAGAAGATATTAATAAAAAACTGAAAAAATAAACCGAATGGTTGCCAGATTTGCGAGGAACCTGCTAAGCTGATTTAAATTTCGAAAATCGAATTATTTTAGAAGATATTAATAAAAAACTGAAAAAATAAACCGAATGGTTGCCAGATTTGGCATAAAATCATTCATTCCTTTGCAACAAAGCGTTTCCAAGTATCTAGAATCGCGTGAAATTTACAAAGTTAACACAAAAAGCCTAATAACTTCTTCACCGTTTGCACGATCCGCTTGAAAATTTTCATGATCATGTATAAAAATATAGAAAACAATCTGCGCTTCTTTAAAAATCTGAAAATCTACCCGTTCCCTCCTTTTTAAACGATTTTTCGCTATTTTCAGCACCATTTTATTTCCCAGAGTTAAAAAAGTAAATCATTTGCGTGACAAAATTACCCTTTTCAAGTGAATATGACGTCATACAATTGGGATTCAAATTCGTTTAAAAGAGATTTTCCAGATTACACAGTTTACTATCATTTTTTTCCACAAATAAATCGTTTGCATGGACATGAGAATAGCTGTGTACACAAAACGAAATCTTTCGATTGTTAAAAGATTCCGCGAGTTTCCAGAACAGCATGAAATTTAATTTGGGTATCTCTCTATTCTAAAAAAAAGTAAAGGCCGCTGGCGCTGTCAAAGCTTGTTGGCCTATTTCCTTCTAAACCGTGGGGATTTAAATTTCAACTAAGGTGCCCACAGATTCGAAAAATTCCAAGGAACCTGAGGAGCTAAGTTAAATTTCGAATATCGAATTATTTTAGAAGATATTAATAAAAAACTGAAAAAA
>JAWZYV010001148.1:0-15212 GCA_038373885.1 Cheiracanthium punctorium
CGACTTCTTGAAGTTTTTCATCATCTTAACGAAAAGAGAAAATGTATCTGATTTTGACAGCCCGGTTTAACAAAAGTTGGAATTTACAGATTACCAGTAAAACGTTCTAATCACTAGTTTACCAGGGAGCCAAACTAGTTGAGTTAAAAAATACTGCTGATATGTAAATAATAAGATAAAAGAAATCCTTTAATTTATACCCCTTTCAAATTGATGTCTACAGCACGGGTGGCGCTTGTTTTTACAAACTCATAGGGACAATTTGGTGAGCGGAAAAAGCGCAATTGTTAATGTAGTTTAAAACAAGAGTACTCAATCAAAATTATTATTGGTAACAAAGGTCATCAATTGAAAAATATTAATATAAACAAATAAAATCCAGAACGATAAATCACATCGAATGCATTGAGCATGCTGGGCCCTCCCAAAAATCTTAATTTATCCCCATTAATTCCCAAAAATCTTAATTAGCTTCATAGCTTTTCATGAATAGAAAAGCGAAGTATATATTTCGAGATTGTACACCCCCCCCCCCCCAACAATAACAGGCGCACAAAAAATAATAAATTTTATTTTATAACTAAACATTTTTTTTTTTTTTTTACTGGAAAACAGAGTAACAAATTTTATTTTACAATAAAAATATTTATGAACTGGGAAAAAAAAAGCTGCTCTTTTTTTAGTTTAGTTTTATACCTGGTCAGTTTTTAATGACTTACGTAAACTGTGTCACATTCACGTTTTATTCATTTTCACGGTAATAAGACAAATAAAAGAAATTGATTTAAAAATATATTCTTTTAAATGCATTTTTATTTTTTCTAACAAGTACTTCGGCTGAGACGTAAAGTTAAATCTGAAAATTATTTTATTTTTAGTGATGTGTATCTATTTAAATGCTTTCTAAATATCTTAAGCATTTTGACTACATTTTAAATGCTCCCAGATAAATCATGATACTTTTTATCCGTTTTTGAAAGACTCCCCCACCCACACACTTGAAAAAAAATATTAAAAAAAATAAATAATAATAATAATAAAGTTGAAAAAAAATCTTCTAGACCTTTTAAAAAAATTCGAAAAAAAAATTGTGAAAGGGAGTTTACCGACAGCAATGACTGATGTCAGAATGAACAATTTAATGATAATGAAATGTGAAATGGATTTGACTGACAAACTTGACTTAGACGATACTGTAAATCGCTGGCTGATGGGGGAAGAAGAATAAGTTTAAAATGAAAAAGTCTGTATGAATCCAGTTACATTAACAAATATGCCCAGTGCCCATAACTATTTGAATCAAAAATATAAGTTATGCAATCTTATTATTTTTCCTTTTAGTGAATTAACTTTTTTAGTAAAAACGCATTTGGGCGGAAAATTAAGATTTAGTCATTTTCTTTAGTATTTATCATTTAGTATTCTCTTTAAAAAAATTGCTGAAATAAAATGTATATTTAAATTTTATTTCTTTTTAATGAATGCAATTTCTTTTCCAAAGAAAGGGGGAACTTGACAAATCGGCAAACTTTGAAGCCTTGAAATTTGTAGACTGCAAAAAAACTAATATATAACAATTTTAAAACACAGACACATTTACGGCTGTCCTTGAAAATTTTAAAACTTCACTTCTTTTTTAAATTTTGTGTTAACATATATTTTTCATGGAAATAGTGTTTTTTTCAACCAACATATAATTTCTTTGTAGTTTACTTGTAAAAATTTAATTTTGCTTTCTAAGGATGTTTTCAGGGACGGCCTTCTATCTGAAGAGGCCCGGTTGCAAGCATTTTGGGGGGGCCCTCCAAAATACCAAACGATAAAATTGCATGAATGAGTTGTTGTACATTTATATGTATACAGCTCCTAGTAAAATAATTGCCATATCTGAAAGCTACTCTTAATTTGACTAACTTTTCTAACTGGAAGTATGTTTCTATCACTTACTATTTAAAAGATAATCGCTGTAACCAGGGGCGTAGCCAAGGGGGGGGGTAGGGGGTCATAACCCCTCCATGAGGAATTTTTCGCCTTACAAAATGTTATATTCTTCACTCCCTTATCACACACATGTATGCATATATGTGAGTTGCAGTAGTCGTAACTCCCCACATGAAAAATTTCTGGCTACGCCCCTGGCTGTAACTTACATCTATTTTGATACACCTGATATAATAAAAACAGACATAAAACATTCATCTAACTGCATACTTTGTTTCATTGTGCACTTACTGCATAGGGATTCAATCTGCATAAATGCTAGTGAAGAAAATAATCTAAATATTACTAAATATTACTTTCTTCAAAGGTAGAAAATATGATTAAATTGGTAGACTTCAATCCATAATTTAGGTTTGAGGAACTATATAAAATTCAAGTTATTTCTGAAATATGCGTCACCGTATGCAGATGTTAATACATTTGTATAACGTCCAATACAAACATATCCTTGCAATGGTTTTGAGTTAATGAAAGCAAAAGAAACTAACAAAACACGGGCTCAAATACTAGGTCTCAAAAACTAGAAGAGTGCTGTCGATTTGGCCAACTGATTCGTAACACAACAGACTTTGTTTGCGTACCTTCAAAGATTATTTCCCATACAGGTTATTTTTAATTAATTCCAGACGTGGAAAACGTAAAGGTGAAAACGAATGGTTACCCGATACTTCTAGGTTTATTTACAAACAAATGCGCACCAGCAAGCACATCCCATCCCATTACTCTTCTTTCAAAGGGTGGCAGAAAGGGTGATTTTCTCCTGTGTAAAATGAACCTCGGGTCACCTGATTTTTTTTTTTTTTTTTTTTTTTTTTGGGGGGGGGGGGAGTTCCAGAGATCTCCCATTCGAGAAAAATGAATACTTAGTAATAGTATGATGTTCGTGTGTGTGTTATGTATTTTAGCGCACTTGAACTGTAATTTTTTAAACATGTTCTTTAAAAGATTTTTGCGCTGTACTGTTTACCCGCATGCCGCATATAAATGATAATAACAGGCTATAAATAAGGGCAACAGTGGGAGGCTAAGGTTAAAAAATTACTACAAACAAGTTAAAACGTATGCACAATTCATTACAGTCAAGGCTTGCTGATAACCACTTAAAAATGTTCAAATATATACGGAAAATTCTAAAATATAGAAAATATGAGAAGAATTTTCTTAAAATATTTTTTTTTCTTTTAAATCATTTGTATATATTTTTTTAAATCTAAATTTTGTTAACAAACTACTACTAACACTAACCAAACTCTTTCAACTGTGGCCGGATTATTTCACAAGCTTTCTAGAACGTAGCTTTGTTTTTTAGTTTTAAAGGGATAGCCTATTACTTGTACCTACAATGTAAAGTCCCCAAATAATCAGCGGGATATTTCGAAAAACTTACATAATTTTAGTATTACTTCAGTTTTTGTCAGGGACGTGCCAACGTCTTGGAAAGTGGGGGGGGCGAACGATTTTTTCCGACATCAGGAGGGGGGGCAGTCATTTCACCAGCCCCTCTCCCCCCCCCCCCCTTCTCGTCCACCAACAAATGTTTTTAAAATAAAAGGTGTCAACCTTGGTACTAGGAAAATTTTTGTTTGTACTTGTAATGCTCGATTACAATAATCATTTTCTTCAGGGACGGGGCAGCTATTTTGCCCCCCCCCCCAAGCCAATTTTTAAAAATAATCGGCTTCAATCTTTTTTAACCTCGTCTGTACACCCTCTCAAAAAAGTATTCGAGTGTAAGCCAAATTTCCTGTATCAGTTTCATGTAAACTAATTAATTTACCGAATTTTTTTTATCTCAATAGTTTACTTAAAATAACAGTTTTCTTCGTGCGGAAGGGGATGGCTGGTGGCAGCTATTTCGCCCCCCTCCCCTCTTCCATTTGAGCTAGTAAAATTTTTTTTTATGCCTCATTAGTTTGTTTAAATAACCGTTTTCTTGATGGGAAGGGCTGGAAAAATTGCTTCCCCCCATCCTGAAGAAGAAAACTATTGTAAGCAAACTATTGAGGGTGCGAACATTGAAAGGGCTAAAATACAGAGGGGGCGAATTATATAGTTCGCCCCTTCTACTCATTTACCGAGGGGGCGATAAAACTCCTGCCCCCCCCCCCTGTTGGCACGTGCCTGGTTTGTGTGCAAAAACCGACTTCGAGGCAAGGGCGGATTAAAGGGGGGTCGGAAAGGGCGATCGCCCCCCCCTCCGAGAAAAAATTAATTAATGTAAAAGATCCTTTTTTACTTTGATAAAATAGATGTATATGTCAATCTTCTAACTAACCGCCCCCACCGACAAACTAACCGCCCCCCGGCAAACTTGCATTAATCCGCCACTGCATCGAGGCAGATTTTGTTTCTTCAACATTACGCGCTTAGAACACAGTTTAAGATATAACTTTCGAGAACTTTACCATCAAAACTGTTTTGGCTAATATTGCCTGAACGTAAAGTGAAATAATGACCATACATGGACTCATTTTATAGCTGAACAAATCATTTACATTTATATTTTATACAAATCTATGTAGAGCGTCTTGTAAAGTTCAGACGAGAGTATATTGAAGTGCATCGTCAAGTTTTTGGATTTACTATGTTTGCAGTTAAGATAACATCAACTAATTTAACTCGGACAAATATTTATTTTTTCATAAATGTTCGCATTCAAGAGACTCCACTGCATTAAAGCCTACCCCAAATTTAAGTCTTTTAGGGCCCCGAATGACTTATCAGGACCTGTATTCACGTTCATTTCGTATTTCATACATTTTTATCTTTAAATTTGATTTGTTATTGAACACAGCAAAAAAAATTTGAAAAGCCAGTACGGTTTTCGGATGGTCTTCATATATTTTTCAGTACCTAATGTCTAGATTTTCAATCTGGAGTTAATTTTGATATGTAGTAATTATATTAATAATACAGTTTTCACAGCCCAGTACTAGCTAGTAAAATTCTGGATTAGGATTTATATATTTATATGTATATTTTTTCTAAAGAAGTGGGATGGAGGAGAGAAAAGAAAACATTTTCTGAAGTCATGGAGCCCCAAATTGAGACAGTAAATCACCAAATGGTTAAATTTTTGTCACTGATCAGAAGTCATTTCGTACTCGGCAACAGACGCAACAATAAGACTTAATGAGTATCCAGGCATGAAATTATCTTTTTAATAACTTTGTGAAACAGTGAACTGGGAAATTTATGAAAATGTTTTTACAAAGAAAAAGAGATTATTCCCAAAACCCAGAGCCTGACTAAAGTCAAGAGCAAACAGGGCAGTTAGCTGGGGGCCCCGTTGAATAAGTGGCCTAAAAATTATAAAACGACAGTGTTACCTACAGTAGAAATGTATGTGCATCACACATACGTACACATGTATGATCAATATACTCAAAAAACAATTTATGTTTGAAGTATGTGTGAATGCATATGATTAGAACGAAAGGGGACCCGCATAAGCGATGTCTACTCCATGACTCACACTGGAGACGACTCTGCCGGACCTCCTTTGTTTTCCACACTAGTCTTCTCCGAAGATATCGATAATAAAGTCTGCGTCATTTTAAATTCCGTTCCCAGGCCCGATAATTCGCAGGAAACCATTAGCTTTAGCAACAGACAAAAGGGGAAAGAAGAGTGTGCAGTGCATCTCTACCTCTCCAGTCCTGGGGTCCAGATGTTTTTTCCCTCCTTTGAAAAAAGGTGAAAGAGTAGTGATATGGGATATCCTATTGAACCATCCCAGTAGAAAAGGACCTCTTTTTAATGATGTTTTTTAACTTTTGAAGAAGCCGAGTAGCAATACTTTCATTCAAATAACATAATTTAATGAAATTGAAATTTCCAGCTGTGTGTTAAATTAAATGTAAGATTAAAAATTATATAGAGCTACTTTTGATTTGGGGCCCCTCTGAAGCCGGGGCTCGGGTGCTTTGCATCCGCAGCCACTCTCCCCTGTGGTCAGCCCTGGATGTTTCATTTTATGTACTATATAAAACATAGCCTAAAATTATATTTTAAAATATTCATGTATAATTTTGTACAAAATGCAAAAAATTAAAGTTTGGTAGACTATAAAAACTAAAATCAGTGTTGAAAAATCTGTAAGAATACGGTAGTGTATAAGTTTGAGATCACTTTTAAAATCATTAAAAACGATTTTATAATACAAGACATATTTACTACTATTCCAGAAATATAAAATCTTCATTTCTTATATCATCAACCTTCATCAATCTCATTATTTTAAAATGTTGTATTTATATATATTTTTATTGAATTAGTTTTTTGTTTAACTCTACATCTTTAATTTGATTGCAGTTTACTTGGGAAAATTTAATTTTGCATTCCAAGAATGTTTTCATTTCATGTACTATATGAAAGATTGCTGTAAAAGTTATGTTTAAAAATACTTCTGTGAAAAAGTAATTCTGTAATTCTGTAAAAAATGCAAAAAGAAATAAAATTTGGTTGACTGTAAAAAGTAAAATCAGTGTTGGAAAATCGGTTAAGAATAGGATTGCGTTAGTAAATTTGAGAGCCAAAAGAGGACACATGTACTTTAAAAAAAGAAAATTAAAAATTAAATAAAAATTTGAAATCGATGCGGCTCGAGAGGGGAGGGATTTTCAATTTATTTAATTTTGTAAAGTATATTTATTTAATTTTGTTAGGTACCAGAAGACAACAACAAAATCACCGCCATTTTCCTCCCTTTCCTCGCCCGTTTGATGATAACCAACAGTGGGGGTGTCACCTCCTTAAGGAAAGTCCTCTTCCTTCCCCCCTCATTTCCTCCCCCACACCCCCACCTCCCTCTCCCTCCCCCTCCGTGTTTCCCCCCTACCCCCCCCTTTAGGGGGCCTAAAACGCCGGCTTTTTTTTTTTTTATCGAAAATTAATTTTATGGTCCCCCCCCCCCCCCCCCCAAAATTTTGGGGGATTTTGAAAATTTTTTAATTTGGATAAATTTTTAAACCAACACCAAATGGGTTTTTGGGGGGGGGTGGGCACCCCTTTCCTTTTCCCTTTTTATTCTGTTTTCCTGGAAAAAAAAACCCTAGTCCGCCCCCCCCCCCAATTTTAAATAACCCTATCATTTAATAAAATTTGAAAGTGAAATACCCCCATTTTTCCCCACGACCCGCCATATAAATTTTCCCTAGGGAAAACAAATTTGGGGGATACCCCGCCCCCGGAAAAGGAACGAAAGATACAGACCAAAGAGATTTTTACAGGCCTTTGTTTTTTGTGTTGCGGAAGAAATAAAACGAGAACCACTCAAACCGGCCAAGAAAACATTTTGTTTTTTTTAAAAACCATTACGAATATAGGGGGGGGGGGAAATTTTTTTTTTATTTTTATTATTTGCGAGGACTGAAAAAAAAAAAAAAACCCCCCAAACCCGTTTTATTTTTTTTTTTATTTTAGGGCTTTAATTTTTTTTGGGGCGTTATTATTATTTTTTTTTTTTTGGTTTATTGTGGGCTGTTTGTTTTTTTTGGAGAAAAAAAAACGCGAGCGAGAAAAAAAAGGACGCCCCTTTATTTTTTCTTTTCCCTTTTCCCTTTTTCCTGCCAAAACCAAAAAGAAAAATTTTTAAAAATTTTTTTTTATTTTTTTCCAAAAAATTATTTTAATTTAAATTTGTATTAACAAACCAAAATTTAAACTTTCCAAAAAATCTAAAAAAAAAAAAAAAAAAATAAAAAATATTTATACTATGTAAATAATTATCCCTAATAATTTAACTTTTTTATTAAATTAATTTCATTTCATTTCTAAAAATAAAAAGAATTTTTATATTAATTTTTTTTTTAAAAAAACAAAACCAAAGAGTTTTGTTTTAAAAACAAGAATAAAATTAAACCAAAAGTAAAACCTCCCCCAGAAAAAAAATAAAAAAATTTCTTTGTGCCAACCTTTTTAAATTAACCAAAGAAAGGGAATAAGCCACCCAGTTAATAAAAACAAGCCCCCCCCTCCAAAATTTAGGGCTTTTTTTTGGGATTACAGATTCCAGACCCCCCTGGAAAAATGTGGGGGAAAAAATTTTAGGCAAAATTAATTTAAACCCCCCAGAATGGAAAACCCGGTTTGGCCCAATATATGTTTTTTTAATTTTTTAAAAATTAAAATCCTTGGTGGAGATCACCCCCACCCTTAGATATATCCCCCCCTTTTTTTTTTTTTTTATTAAAGGAAAAAATAGCACTGGTTTTTTTTAGGGTTGTGGAGGAGAGGTTATTTAGGTTTAAAATTTTTTTTTTTCCCTTTTTTTCCGAAACTGCCCTTTTGTAAAAATAATATTTTTTTTTTTCCGAAAACTGCCAATAAATTAATTTTTTTTGGGTTTAGTTTGAACTGAAAGGAAACCCTAGTTTTTTTTTAGAAGACTTTTTGTTCCCCCCCCCCCCCCCAAAGAATACAAACAAATGAAAAACTTTATTGTGAGGGGGAAGAAAAAAGATTCCCCATTTTCAGAATTAAAAATTTGGAAAAAAAAAAAAATTTTTTGGTAATAAAAAATTAAATAAACCTGGGATAATTACAAAAAAAAAAAAAACCCCAAAAATATAAAAAACTCAAAAACAAAATAAAAATAATTTGTTTTTTTAAAAAAAAAAAAAAAAAAAACAAAAAAAATATTCCAATAGAAAAACGGTTAAAAGGGGGGCCCCCAAAATGGAAATGCCACCCCCCCCCGTTTTCCGGGGACGGGGTGCCCCAAAAAAAATTGGATGGGCTTTTTTACCCCTTCTCCCCATACTCCCTTACCTTCCCCCGCAAAAAATTTACTAAACCCTGGGGGGCAATACTTTTTAACAAAACAGGGGCCCCCCACCTGGTTTTTTTTTTTCCTCTGGGGGGGTATTCCCCCCCTTTTGGAAAAAATTTTTAAGAAACAAGTGAAAAAGTTTGTTTTGAACCACGAGAAGTTTTTTTTTGGGGGGTGAAAACCAGGAAAAAATAAGGGGTGTTTTTTTTGGTTTTTTTTGGGAACCGAAGAAGTTTTTTTGCTTGGGAGAAATGGCCCCCCCACCTCCCCCCAAAAAAAAATTTTTTCCCCCCAATAATTTATTTTTTTTGTTTTTTTTTTTATTATTTTTTACCCAATAGAGGATAAAAATTATTAGCCTAAAAAATAATAAAACAACCCCTTAATTATAAATGTTTAAAATATATAACCCCTCTGTATTACCAACGGAATACGGCACGGAGAAAATAACACAAAAAACCCCTGTTTTTAATAAAAACGCCCAAAACAAAGTGTTTAACAATTAAAGAACCTAAAACGAAAAAAAAACGAAACTAATACCTTAACGGCGGGGGATGGGGGGTTCCCCTTTTTTGGGTTTTTTTTTTGGGACCCGCCACCCACTGTAGTGTTGAATGTCCACCAACCTAGTTTTTTTTTTTTTGTTTATTTTTATTATGGTTGGTTTTTTTTTCCTCCAACATTTTTTTTTAAAAAATTAAATTTCCCTCCCCCCCCATTTTTTATTTTTTCTCCACCCCCCCCCCCCCCCCACCCCCCCCCCCCCTCCCAATTGCCACCCCACCCCCCCCCCCCCCAATGGCCCATGGGTTTGCCCCACCCCCCCCCCCTTTTCCCCCCCCATTTAATCCTTTTCTAAAAAAAAATTACAAAAACCCCCATTCCCAATTAAATTTTGGGTAATTTTAACGCCCCTTTTTTATTTTTTTTTTGTTTTTTTTTTTTTTTTTTTGTGCCGGAAGTTGGGCCCTGGGCCAAAAATTGGTTTTTTGGGCTCCAAAAACAAAACAACTTTTGGGGCCCCCCAAAAAATAAAACAAAATAAACCAATATACCAATAAAAACCAAATTTGGCCCCCCCCCATTAAAAAATTAATTTATAATATTACCTATACTTTATAAATTATTTAATTCCTTCCCCCCTTTTTCTTTCCCGGGTTGGCGGCCCCCCTTTTTTTTTTATTTTCTTCTTTTTTTTTTTTTTTTTTATTATTTTTTTTTCTTTTTTTTTTCCTTTGTTTTCCTTTTTTTTTTTTATTTTTTCCATGTTTTTCTTTTATTTTTTTTTTTTTTTTTTTTTTCTTTTTATTTTTATTTATTTTTTTTTATTTTTTTTTTATTTTTTTATTTTTTTTTTTTTTTTATTTTTTTTTTTTTTTTTTTTTTTTATTTTTTTTTATTTTTTTTTTTTTTTTTATTTTCTTTATTTCTTTTATATTCTGATTCCACACGCTAATGGGTTGTCCCCCAAAACGGGTGCCAAATAAAAACGTTTAAAAAAAAATTAAATCCCCCCCGTCACTCCCCTCCCATCCCCCCCCCACCCACCCCCCCACCGGTGGCCCCCCCTTTATACAACAAATTTTAAATCAAGTCCCCCCCCTTTAATTGGTTTTTTCCCCCCAAAAAAAAAACCAAATTACCTCTGGCCCATTTTGGGAAAAAAAATTGCGGGTTTTTGCGTGCCCCTTTGCCGAATAATTTTCAGAATTTGGGGGTTGGTGTTTCCTTTCTTCATCTGTGAAAATTTGGGAATTTTCAAAAGTTGTATTAAAAGGGGGGGAAAAACACACAAAAACCTTGGTGAACTATAAGTTTGGGACCTGTCTTTTTTCCTCCCACCTTTGGGAAAATTATTATTTTTTTTTGGGGGGGGCGGGGGTTGGGGGATGGAATTTTGTTTTTTTTTTTATTGTTTGGGCAAAACTTTTAAAAATTTTTATTACAAAAAAGAAATTTAGAAAAAGAACATCCGGAGGTTTTTTTTTTTAATTGTTAATTTTTTTTTTTTCCCCCCTCATCTTTTATTTTTTTCTAAATAATTAATTTAAACCCCCTCCCAGCTCTTCCCCATGCCCCTCCCCCCCCCGGCTCCCCCATTTTTTCGGAACCATATTAAAATAGGAATACCTGTAATACGCAAAAAAAATGAATAGCAAGGTTAAAAGGTTAGAAATAACCCCTTTTTTATTTTTTTTTTTTTTTTTTTTTTTTTTATTTTTTTTTTTTTTTGTTCCTACTAAGTAAGGAAACTGTGATCGAATATACACATTCCAGAACTTGTCCAGGTGTTTTTTAAATTTAAAAAAAATCATTTCCAAAATTCATCATTAATTTTTTCTCTAACTAATAGTATATATTTTGAAAAGTTGGTCCCACCCTAAACCGAACAAAGAAAATTTGGAGGCTTTTAGTATTCTGGGTACTGTAAAATATAAATATTTCCGAAACCCCAATTAATTTTAAACCTTTATTTATGCAATAAAATGAAAATTACCAAAGGCCAAAAGGATTTTTTAAAATTATTCGATTTAAAAACCAATCCAATTTAATTTTATAATTAACTCTACACCTTTTGGATTTGACAAACAAGTTAAAAAATGGGTTACATCCGAAAGAAAAATAGAAACCATATCCAAACATCCCTCCCTTCCAGAAAAATAGACATAAAAAAGGTTATATATCAAACTTTTTATATTTTTACCAAGACCAAATTAACACACACAAAAAAGATAACAACGAAAACAAAAACCACCGGGTCAAGTTTTTTTGTGTTTTGCAGAAGCCACTTTTCCTTTATCGTTTTTTCCGTCGGATTATTTCCGATTTTTCTTTTTTTCTTTTTCCCTCGGTTTCCCCCGTTCCGGCGGCCCTCCTTTACATTTTCTTCTAACATACGTGCACATCATACATAAGTGTATATAGGAATGCTATATATATATTAAAGTGACCGGCCCATCGGGAAAATTCCCGGGTTCCCGGTGGATGTATCCGGCCCCGGGAATTAACTGGCGTCCTGGCTGACAGTTTTTTTCTGTCAGTTTAACAGACTTTTTTTTTTTTTTTTTTTTTTTTTTTTTTGCAGTGTATAAATCTAGCGTCATAGCGGTTTTTTTTGTGTGTGTGTGTGATGTTCAATAGATTATTTTTCTGCTACTTCTCTTGCTTTCTCAAGAGGAGGATACAATTCAGTATTGTTCACTGGAAGTTCATATGGAGGAGGTATGCCGAACAGTAAGTAAGTATTTGTAAATTTAGTAAAAGAGTGGCGTGTGCTATTGTATTCTTGCTTTGCTTCTTTGTCCAGGGTATTTTACTATTAGATGAGTTTACTTTGCATCTTAATCTACCAGTAGCATAGCCAGAAAAAATTTTTAGGAGGGGGGGGGTTAGGCACTGATGTAACGGTTAATCTACATTATGGATCGCATTCTTCATGTCAATAATAGAACTCTGCTAAATTTTAGGGGGGGGTTCTGATACCCAACCACCCCTTCGCTACGCCACTGTAATCTACTGACAATTGATTGATTAACAATTTTATTTTTCCCGTTACACGGAGGCAGGGCCGTACCCAGAAAAAAATTTCATGGGGGGGGGACTAAACGGCGAAACCCCCCCCCCGAAATTTTCCTGGGTACAGCCTTGCACGGAGACTTGTATGCCGAGGTGAATAGTTGTTTTACACACATATATATACAGTAAAATCTCTCCACAACGATATCCTCTATAACGATAATTCTCTCTATTACGATATTTTTTTCATAGTCCTGGCTGAATTCCTTTTAGATTAATGTAAAACAGTTCTCTGTATAACGATATTCTTCACAACGATAATTCTCTCTACAACGATGGTAATAGTTGTCCACTACAATAATTCTCTTCACTACGATATTTTTTTTCTACAACATACAAAATAAATTAAACCTTCCCGAGAAAGAATTTAGGCCCCTCCAGAAATAATCAAAGGTGAAGCATTTGTCAAGTACTAGTTTGTGTGGTGGGTGCTTTTTTCTCCGGAAGTTCTTATCTTTTTCGGACACAAGGACACAATTATGGTTAGGGGGACGTGTCTCAAGGTCACTATCAAGCTCCCAGGAACTGTGGAAAGTTGAAAACACACAGAAGCGCTTCCCGTCACCCGACTCGCCAGAGGAGACATTCTTCTCGGTGGTTCAACACTGTGGCCTGTGGTGCCAACAACATTGGGTTTTCTGCATTTCCGTTTGCTGCATTAAGTAAGTACACATTTTATGGTAATATGTTACCCTTATGTTATAATTACATGTAATTTAATTTTTAATTATACTTAATTTATAGAGAAATATTTCTTTCCTCAGTACCGTTTTTGTATGAGCCTGCAGTACTATTTTAAAATTACCAAGGACGTACTTAAGGGTTTTTTAATTTTTGTTACTAAAATGCTAATATAATATTTTTACGAAAACTTCTGGATTTTTTACCGATTGGACACCCTCCAAGATTTTTTTTTTTTTTTTTTTTAAATACGTGACTGAAAATTACCTAATAGATTATAAACTATTAACCATACATAATGTATAAATTTTTTTGTTTTTAAAATTTCTAATTATGTGTTACTCACTGATAATAAGCCCTAATTATACATGTGTGTATTTATGTGTAGTTAAGCTATAACACCACTACCGTTTTTACTTTCGTCTTTTGTATATATTAACTGTGCTGACATGACAAGATTAATCCAATTTCTCTCACTTCCTGCAGTGTATACTTTTTAGAAAAGGCATTTCTATTTATAAAATATTTTCTTTTCTGGTAAAATTTAATTTATATTTAACAATGTTAAATTATAATTTTTAAATTAACTTGGTTAATTATTTGCTCTTCTGTGCATAGTAAGTTTGTAACTTAAATATATAGTTAATGATAAACAACTAATAAAAAATGTAATCGTTAAATGAAATTGTTTAATCAGCGCTTATGTGATTGTTCGTTATGTTGAATTAGTAGTATTGGTAGCATTTCCATATAAAGCAAGATCATTTTGATTAAAAACAACTACATCCAAATTTTCAAAAAATTTTAAAATAAAATATACTGGTCCAAAAAATTATTCCACAAAAATTCAAAATATTCTTATGTGCTTTTTGTTTTTTGACGCATTTATTAAACTTTTAATTCAACAATAAAATAGTTTGGCTACTTTTCAATAATTATTATTTGTTTATAACTTATGTTCTTTTATAATGATTTATTTTAATGCATGCATTTTATATATTTTTGTTATTATGTGCTATTACTTAATGTTTTACTTGGGATTCCATATTACGTAAGTTTAGCTATTTTTTATTATATATATATATATATATAATAAAAAATAGCTAAACTTACGTAATATGGAATCCCAAGTAAACACTAACTAATAGCATATATATATATATATATATATATATATATATATATATATATATAAAAGTAAGATTGACTAAATTCGGCAAGTATGTGTATGCATCAAAATTATTAAAATATAAAAATATATTCTATAATAAAAGCGCTATAAGCTGCATCTATATATATATATTATATTCAAGTTTTCCACTCTTTCATTGCCTTAAAAGGCTATATTTAAACACTTATCCGGTAATAAGCTCGTTAATTGGCACCATGTGCTATCTACTTTTTTTATTTTTTATATTTTCTTCACTTTATCGTTGAATTATCTTGGGATTTCACTTTACGTAAGTAAGCTATTATATATTATATATATATATATATATATATATATATATATATATATATATATATATAGAGAGAGAGAGAGAGAGAGAGAGAGAGAGAGAGAGAGAGACCTTCGCATCTCATTTCAATGATTTTTGGTTTATAGTTTGTAGTTATAGGAATTACATTGAAAAAAAAACGCTGAATTTTTAAAAAAAAAAAAGGATTTTTTTGGGGAATTCAGTATTTTTTAAAAAAAATGACCTTTACATAAAAAAAAAAAAATGGAGTGAAAAAAAAAAACAAAAAAAACTAAGTGGGAAAAAAAAAAATTGACCCACTGTTTGCCCTTTCACCCAAACAAAATTACAAATCCCTTAAAATTCTTGCAAAATGACAATTAATTTTTCCGGCGAGTTTTCTTCATTTTAATATAAATCAATTTTAAAAAAAAAAGCTCCTTTTTACTGGGGGGGAAACACACTTTATTGTTGATAATTGGCAATTTTTTAACTAATGTAATTTTTAAATAAAAAACTGGTTACTTTTATTTTTTTCTTTGGAAATTCAACAAAAAAACCCACCCAATCCTTTTTAAATCGTTTTCCTGAAAAAAAAATTTATGTTTTATGATAAGATTTTTTTACCTTAATTTGGTCTTAGGAGGGTAAGGGGGCATTTTACACAAAAAGGTTTCAGGGGATTGGGAAAAATAAGGGAAAAGGAATTTTAAAAAAACTAA